>CM038709.1:24123914-24563914 GCA_021613375.1 Megaleporinus macrocephalus | reverse complement strand
TAATAAATGCTTGTTTGCTCAGAAATCTTTAGTAAGTAGTGATTTTATGTATGTCAGCGTATTCAATTAACCATTACACAGCTGTCCTTGAGAGAGCCTGGGATAATGTGTAGGTGTTGTCCAGTACCTGCTTCCACTAATTCTCTAATAACTTCATTATGTTAAATTGAATATGCTGATAATAAATTTAACTAATCCATGTGATGGCTGGAGGCATCTAAGAGAAATGATTCTTATATTCTACTGTATATACACTACCTGTCAACAGTTTTTAGATCACTACCTGTCAAACATTTTAGTACACTACCAGTCAGACGTATTAGGACTGTTTTAAAACTTTTGACTTCTAGTGTATTAAAGTTATTTTGTTATACTGTTGACTGGTAGTGTTCTTAAATCTTTTACTGGTGGTGTTCTAAAACTTTTGACTGGTAGTGTATATTAATTTGCTTACTTTCTAATGATATATATTTTATGTGCAAAAACACACTTATTGTCATGATGTTTTTAATGATATGTAAGACTTTTCCAGAGTATTGGACATTTTACAGAATATTACACAAAAGTCTCAACATTCGAAAATAGTACTTACAGGCTTTACCTATATTACAGCTGCCCTTCTTTTCCAGAGACTTGCTTTTAGTTTTTCAGAGAAAGGATGCAAGGATGTTTTTTTACATCTTCTGTGTTTAAGTCAAGAAGAAAAGAATAAAATCTTATAATTAATTAACAATACTAAATACAGAGAGAAGGAAAAAAAGGAGTCTGTCATTGGACAGAAGTATTTAGATTAACTAATGATAACACATGACTACTAACAAAGGTCTGTTAGAGCAACAGTGAGTAACACATCTATGAAAAACAGTCAGTGTTAACAGTAAACAAAAACAGTGACTACTATTAGGAGTGCATCACAGATAAAAAGCTGAACGTCAGTAACTACCGTTAGAGGCCTGGAGTGAGGATCTGTTGGTAAGTACATATAAGAGCTTTGTGAAGCGTGTGAAGCAGTGTCTCATTCAAATAATCCTAAACACATTCAATTCATTTAGTTGAGCTTTAATCTAATTTGGAGAATCAGGAGTGGAGCTTGATTATTCTCTATTGTGAAAGTACTGTGTATCTGGTGACCAGGTCAGTTGTGAAGAGTCCTGCTTGTGTATTGTAATGTTTTGAATTCTTTTGATTTATTTTTTCCTTCATTTTCTCCTTCCTTGTGTAAGTTTTATGTTGTCTCTATCTCATCCTGAAAAATAAATAACTTGGATAGAAAGTAAATAAATGTTAAAGGTTGATCTCTGTCTTTATCACAGTTCTGTAAGGAAGGTAATCTTGGACTGATAAATTGCATTTAGGCAGTTTTTTAATTTATTTAAATGGCAGTCTGAGCTGACTTGGGCATATTTCTGGTCTAATTATTTATTTATGTAGTTTTTGTCAGCCATTTTTCATGTTTTTATAAACCTGCAACATTTGTTTTCCATCATTGTGACACAGCTATTTTGCATCGGGCACCCTTTTAATAAATGAAGATTGAAGAAAGAGATTTTTGATATTGATTAAATGCAATCTTTAGAAAAAGTTACTGTACTTGGATTACAGTTGTTTTCAAAGACATCCTGCTATCATTGCATGTACATCAATTTTGCAGTCAGGTTATGTAGAGCAGATTATATGGACTCTGATCCTCAAGTACGTTTATCTACTACTTTTACTTCTACCTAGCCGTTGGCAGATCTACTCTACAGTGTTGTTCATATGACTCAACCAGTCATGCAGTGGACGAGTGTGACTGTAAAGTTGTTTATGTGTGGGTTTACTTTACTTGGTCAAATGAATTTTATAGCTTGCTGAATGCAAATTGTTTTAGGAAACCAAACGTCCACTGCCTGGCCTATAAAAGCCTCCCCAGTTGCATATATTTGTCTCTCTAACCAAGCAGCTCCCTAATTTCAGGCAGCCAGCAGTGACCCATTAAGTCCCATTAATTAATTTTTCTAGCGTGGCGTGTGTCATTTAAATACAATGCTTTGGTGCTCAATAAAAATCAATGGCGCATGTGGCTTGGACACTGCCATCGATGGAGCCACTTTGTATCTCAGGCTGTAATTTCGGAAGGTCAAGTCTGCTTCAGTCTGATCAATGGCTCCCCCTTTATTACCTCATATTCTCAATCACGGCTGTGCTCTCATCTCAAATAAATCGAAGCGTCCTGAGGGATGAAAAGATAGGACGAGCGTCAGCGTCCCAAAATAACACTTTTCCACTGAGGGTTAGCAATACAAGCCTTCATCAAGGGAAGCGCCGCAGCCTTTCTGTTTGGAGCGTTCAATTTTACCACTCTCGTGAGCGGTCGCTGATAAGGGTACATTTGAATAATGCTGTGGTAGAGAAATAATGGCCGGGGAAGTGCATGTCTCTGTGTGTTTGTGAAGGAAAGAGTGTGAACAAGTGTGTGTGTGTGTGTGTGAATGTTTCCGAGAGACAAAAAAAAGAAAAAAGAAAAAGAGTTTGTGAGAGAAGCCAGCACTGGGGTGAGGACGCTAGGCCAGGCCGCTCTCTCTGTAAAGCTTTTAATTAATAGGCTCATTACCTTTCAATCTAACCTTGTTCCCCCCTCTCCGGGGCCTGAAAGGGACTTGTCTGTGTGAAGAATACAGCCCTTGGCCTGTTAGCAATGGTTCACTGGTGCTGCGCAATTGATGTCGCTGTAAGCAGGAGCACAAACAATAGCGAGAGACAGCAATGGTGCATATTTAATGCCTCCTCCTTTTCCGGCCAATCACAGGAAGCCACTGAAAGGCCATTATCTCTCCGTCTTCATCGCCCAAGCTGTGTCAGGCCCCACTGATGAGATGCAAGTCCATCTACATACCGGGCACAAGGGAAATTACACCACTCTGATGACGCTTATGGACAGGAGGCTCGTGTGTGTGTGTGTGTGGGCCCCTCTTGCAAATATTACTAGAGGCCTTATTTTTTATCCTAACGATCACCCAGGAAGTTTCATTACAGCCCAGATTGTTTTGAGTTATTTATTAAAACGTTCTTGCTTTCAGCTGTTTGTCTTTTTGTTTTTAAATGCTGGTGTGCTATACGATTGCCCCTTTTTTAATCAGTGCTGACCGTGGATGACCTTGCGTTTGGGGAGATAAAGCAGTTTTGCATACATTTAGAGGGAAACTAGCAGTGCAGGAGCAACATCTACAGCGTAATCAGCGTCAGAAAGCTCCTCTGAGCAGTGGACAGCCACACTCATTTATTGCCCTCCTGTATTTAATTTTTTTATTTTTTCCCCTGAGTGGAATCATGCTCCCAAAAATGGCATATGAACTAAACGTTACATGACTGTTGGCTTCTAACCTTCATTCTGGAGGACATTTATGATGGTTGCACTAAGCCTGCTCCTAATTCACCCTCTTTTCATTTGCTTGTCTTCAGCGCTACTTCAAAAAAGAAGGGCACTAATTGTTTAGGCCACCCACATGTTGACCAAGCTGTGAGAGGATCGCGAGCAGCCAATGGTTTCCAGGCAGATGGATTGTTCGGCTTCTTCCCCAGACATTTTTACTGGTGCGTCTTTTTAATGTGGGGGGCCGCCGGCCCGCTCTGGTAAGACTCTGAGTAATTGTCCTCATTCAGCCTGCATTATGCTTGTTTGTGCGTGAACACATCCAACATGACTCACTTTGAAGAGTCAACAAAAGATGCTATCTTCCATGTCCAATGGGTCTGACCTCTGCGTGCGTGAGCTGAAGTTGTTTCGGAATGAGAAACTGACCGGTGAAAGTTAGATGAACTGAGGCAGGAGCTGAGGCAGGAGCTGAGGCAGGAGCTGAGGCAGATTCCAGCAAATTGTTATTATTTAAAGGCATCAACAAGTTTCAGAGGATGTACAGGATATAGAGGACATGATGTATTTATTGTCTACAATTTCCTCCTATTTGTCTTTAAGAAATATAATATTTTTATAATGACTATATTATGGCAAGTGTGTGTATTCTCTCTCTCTCTCTCTCTGTCTCTGTCTCTCTCTCTGTCTCTCTCTCAGAATGTGATATTGTGCAACAAAAATATGTGAACAGTTGAAACAGATATATATATATATATATATATATATATATATATAGAGAGAGAGAGAGAGAGAGAGAGAGATTTATATATAAGTATATTGAATTGTTGGCAATAAGCTTTTAAAAAGTTGAGGTTTATGTTCACCAGGACCCCAATTGACCTTTGGAAACTGAGGAGACCAAGTGCTGTAGTTCTGAAAGTTTTGAAATATTGTCACTTGATTCAGGGTCAGTCTCTCCTTCGTCTTGTTTGTTTCCTAATGCGCCACATGTTTTTAATGCATGACAGGTCTGAACTGTGGGCAGCCCAGTTTAACAACCGGACTCTTTCACTATGGAGTTGTGCTGCTGTGATACATGCAGTGTGCGGTTTACTGTCTTGCTGAATAAACAAGGCTTTCCTGCAAAATGATGTTGTCTGGATGGCAGCATGTGTTGCTCCAAACCCATATAATGTATATACCGTTCAGCATTATTGGTGTCTTCACAGATGTGCAGTTCACCCATGAATTCTCCCCCATGTCATCACAGATGCTGGCTTTTGAACTGTGTGCTGATAACAAGCTGAATGTTCTCTCTACTCTGTAGCCCGGGGGACGCGGTGTCCATGATTTCCAAAATAAGTTCATTTTTGATTCGTCAGACCACAGAAACCTTCTCTGCTACACATAAGTATATATATATATATGTCTTTTTTGTATAGTAGAGTTTAACTTGCACTTGTGTTCTTTGCTGTTTTACTGGAAATCATAATTTCTGAATTGTCTTTTACAGAGTCCTCCCCATCTTTACTTCTGGCATTTTTACATCTTTACTTCTGGCATTTTTACATCTTTACTTCTGGCATTTTTACATCTTTACTTCTGGGAATTTTACATCTTTACTTCTGGAATTTTTACATCTTTACTTCTGGGAATTTTACATCTTTACTTCTGGCATTTTTACATCTTTACTTCTGGGAATTTTACATCTTTACTTCTGGCATTTTTACATCTTTACTTCTGGGAATTTTACATCTTTACTTCTGGAATTTTTACATCTTTATGGTCATATGTTTTTCAGAAAACTATAAATTACTATAAATTATAAATTTAAATAAAATCCATAAAAAATGCATTTAATATGTTGTCTTGGTACTATTTTCAATTAAATATACAGTTGAAATCATCACACATCACATTATTGAATTTTTGTGTTTACGTTTTGCGCATCATCCTGACTGTTGTGGAAGTGTGTTGTACTAAAAGTTCTCAGAATTAGTGTCTCTTTTCTTTATGTAGGCCAGTATTCAGTGTTTTATTTAGGTCAGGATTTTGTTGCGGATCCCTTGAAGTGTTCTAGGCTTGATGTGCGTGGGTTTACACAACTGATGCTCAACCAGGCTAGCTAAAGTTGTTGTTCGGGTGATAAGTGTGGCAGGTTTTGATCAGCTCCAATCTCTTTCTTCTTCAGTGCACTTCATTTTAGGATTTTCATGACAATATTCAGTTTTTCTCACCAGGTTTGTTACCAAGAGACCATATACATTTTCTACAGCAATTCTTTTCAGCATGTTACTGAATAAAGTATTGAGTCAGGCGAGTCGGATGGTGTGGTTTGTACATGATGTGTGTGCATTTGGATTTGTGTTGCAAATGGGGTTTGGTGGAGATAATGGTGATTAACTGAAAGATTTATTGCACTTTTGAATATAGTAAAGCAAAATTTCCATCATACACAAACAAATAAAACAATTCTAAAAAATAATAGAGGTGTCCAAACACTACCTTTGAGCATTGTGAATTGATCAGTTTTAAATATTTCTTTAGATTTAAACCAAAATGTTTAAAATCGTCACTGTCCAAAGATAAACATCTCCAAAACTATCTCCAAAAGTTTACAGGAGAGGACAAAAAGTCTTTACTATCAGCATAAGACAATGCGAAGAGGTTTAAGTTCAAGCAGTTTTCCATTGGTCCCTTGACCGTAACATTATCACACAGCTCTAAGCTATTGAGCGTGAATAATGTTAAGAAATTGAGATATTTGTTTACTGGATACCCATAATTTTCATTAACATCTGTATGTTGTTCGGGGGTTTAAAGCACACAAGCTGGAAAATGAAAGATATGTTGAAATGAAGTTTATTGTGAAAAGCCAGTTCCATCTTTTGACGCTCATCCTGAATAATTTGACCACAGATACTATATGATTCTGAACAATGTGTCAGTACCATTCAGTGTGTTAGGAAAGATATAAAGACGAAATTTTCAAACTGCCTCTGATGCAGCAACAACTGTAGAACCTTTGAAAACAGTAAGCAAATGAACAACTCATCAAAAGAAATGTTTGAAGTATAAAATAAAATCAATTGGAAGATCCAGCATGCACTTGGCTGTGTCATTGTGTAGCATTGATGAAAGTCTGTTGACTAAATTTGATGCCCTTCGTTTATTTAACCATTTGCGCATGAGCTGATTAAAAAGGTATATCTCCGTTTTGAGATTTGTTGCCTGTGTGTTTGTGTGTTTGGAGGAAATGGGGGTGTTTTATAAAAAAGGTCTATAAATAAATTAACAGACACATATTTTAGAATGATAGGGTTACCATAAAGGATTTGCAGCACTCAGGATAAGTAGGCAAATGTATGTAGCCTAATGCTAGTTGAGTGTGGTGGTTTGGACTGTGAACTGTGGATACAGTCTTTGCTTGAGTGCACCAGCATAATCATTCTGAATCTAATTTGAATTTTACTGTAAATGGAAAAAGTCTCTCAGAGGGCCAGATCCATCGAATAACTGAACAAATGGCTGAGTGAATGAGATAATTAGCCTTTGTAGAATAGAGAGTGTTTTGTGTCTGATATTTCGGTTATGCGTGTCTAATGAAAAGGACAGACTAGCGTAATAAAGTGCTACCTTGGTGATAACAAGGCTTTGCACTCTCATAGGTGAAAAGCCTCTCCAAGTGAAGTGTGCATCAGAACGTTCTCCATTTTTGGAGCTCATCCATCTAGACAAATAATGTTTGGTGTAATAAATTATGTGGGCCAGTGTGTCAAATGCACAAGAGTGATAAACAGTGGGCTGGTGTTGCCTTTCTACACATACTGGCTCAACTGAAAGTATTTATCACAGCTGTCATGGAGGTCTGAGAGGAGATGGGAGGTATATTGATGGAGTTAGTGGAAATAAAACTTGGCTTGTGTGAGTACTCTTGGTATATGATACAAAAACAACTCCGAACCATGTTGTTGGCTGGAGTTCTATCTTTCTTTCTTTCTTTTCCATTCATCCATCTATAGTTCTATGCATCTTGGGGGCCAGTACGAGTACAAATTATTTGGAAAAGATCTCATTATGCCTCCTTACTTTAAAGGTTAGTATCCCAGAATCAATAGAATTCTACAGTTTTTCCATTTCGGTTCTCAGGAGGTATATTTTCCTGCAGTTTCTCCTGCTGTTGTGTCCTGTGCCTGTGGAGCACGGGTAAACTTAATGTTACCTATTTGTATAATCGGTGCTTAAGAATACAAACGCCTTCATTAAGTGATTCTTGAGGTCGGCCAATCACTGTCTGACTCTGCTTAAAGCATCCTTTAGAGAACTCTTCACTTTCCTGTTCAGATAATTAGCAGTTGTAGTGCATCTCTGCTCTACAGTGATCCAGTCGCTTGGCCTAGTACTGCCCCCTCTTAAATGGACTCAATAGAAGGTCTGAAAATACTGCATTTTTAAAGTCATGACTTTGTAAAATACACTTTAAAGATTACTACCAAAGAACAAAATCTACAGTGTAGCCATCTCTTTTAACCAGAATGGGGAAGAGCAGGGAACAGCTTAGCATAGAACCTGTCTGGTGACTAACACAGCACCATTTAGAAGCATACAAGGAACTCAGAGTTGTCCAGAGCTGAAGTACTACATCTGCACAGCAAAGATTAGTGTTAACACAGTGCTGCAACTAAGCCCCCCCCCCATTATACAAGATGACGATTTAAATTCAAAATAATTAGGTCTATAGAACATTTACTCATAGATTCTCCCAAACACACTCTGCAAATGCAGTTGTTGTGATTTCTGATGCTTTAATCTGCCAGTATTTGACACATTCTCATTTAGTAATCATATTTATTTTCATGCACGTGTTTTTTAATGTATTTAGGTCAGAACACTAATTTGATTCTTAAAATTGCCTCAAATTGACTGTTTTTTGCATTAGTTACTGACTTTTCTATTCTCTGTTACCGCTGGCCCCTCAGTCTGTTACAGCGGATTCTGTCTGTGGCACAAATAGTACGCGCTCGTACAAAGTTTGTATTTTGAGTTGCAGCTGAAAACTCAAAGGCATTAATCTTGCTTACATATGTTTTAAAAATAGTACAATATATTGTGCTCTGTGCGCCTCTATTATAAACGAAGGGTGGAAATACTGGCAAATTCCTTATGAAGCTTTGCATGTTAACTATGTGCCCCAGTTCAGGCATTTTCTACTCTCCACTTTCTTCTATGACTCACCAGCCGACAGACAACCAACAATGAAAAAGATGACAAATCCAGCAGGGGAGAAATAATGACGCAGTGAGGACAGAGGCTGGGGAAAGGGAGGAGGTAAAAGTGCGATAAAGAAAATTCACACCAGCTTCGGCAAGTCCTCCAAATCTCCAGAGCCCGAGCTTAAAGCTGCGAGGCGAGGCAGTAAATAAAAGGCAGTCCTGGCGGAGTGATCCTCCCTCCATAAAGCCTAATAGAAAGACTGGCGTGCGTTTACGCCAGGGTTTACTGTACGTAGTAAAACACGCAGCGGCGGGCTGTAAATGTGGAGTAATGAGATGGGTGACTAATGGCTTCCTCTCCAGCAGCTCTTGCAGCCGTGGGGCCGAAGCGCACTGTAAGGTGTGTACACGGCACTCGCTGTCTCTGCTTTAACACCTGCCCCGACAGCCAGCGGCTAATGCAGCAACTCAATTATGACCCTGGCCCTTCATTAGGACGGGCCGGCCTGCGCTGTGCTCGGGGCCAGGGGTTTTAGGGGCATTGTCCCCCCACACCTGCTCTCCGGGGCCTTGCAGGGAACGCTCGCCCCAGCGCTCTGAATTTCTGTCGTCTTTCATTACTCAAATCCATTATATCCCAATCCCCACCCACAGCGGGGGCCTGGCGAGCCTGATCGCTGTGACGATTTGTTTTCGCTGGCAGCTCAGAGTGGGGGCCACGGCTGCTCCTCCAGAGAGCCGAGATGAAGACGTTAGATGGAGATTGGGACATTGTTATACATGCGTCTGTCGGAAGGCTGTGAAGCAATAGGAGAAAAATGGCATGGTGTCAGTGTTGTTGTGTAGTGGGGAAAGTTTGAATACTTAATAAATGAGCCTCTGTTTCCCATGATCTGAACCGTGGTAACTCTTTGGCAATTAATCTGCATCTAGACATGCAAGGCAAGTGAATTATTGCTGTTGAGGAAAAACAAAATTAGAATACATTATTGTGGTGTACAGCTTTTTAGTCGAAGATTCAAGATGTGATGCCTTCCTGTCACTGTTATAGGCAGGAGAAGAGAAGGGTTGCTGTTTGTTTGCATATGAGCCAGCCCCAGGCTCTCCAACTCCCTATAGAGTCTTGTCTCACTCAGCGTGCCACCACTGCTTTTCCTAGGCCAGGAAGTGTAAATGAAGAACAAGCCAGGGTAGCCTCAGTTTTGTCAAAAGGGTCCATGGGAGGGAGGATGTGAGGAGATTTCAATTCCAACCCCATAGCTTCCTTCGCAATGGCAGGTTACTACAAGCCAAGAGTTCAAGGGGGCTTCCCACTGCTAAAGAAGGAGCAATGAGCGTGATTTTCTTCTCCTCTTTCTCCACGCGTATGTGCATGTGTGCGTATGATGAGGAGGGTGGGGGGGTGGGGGGTGTACTCTGCTTGGATAGGTATATCATTAAAGCCCGCTTAAAGAGGCCTTCAAATCCCTCTAAGCCAGGTTAGAGCGCTCTTCTAGCAGAATTGAGTGCAGTAATCAACATGCGGTGTCTGGCCCCCTTTATTACTTGTGTGAGCACTTGTGAACTGAGTAGCTATGGAGTGTTGATTAAGGACGGTGGGTGGTGAGTCTTTGAAAGCGTCTGCAAGCTCGTGGAGAAAAAGAGTGAGAAAAGTGTGTGCGCTTGTTTGCGCGAGTACGTCTGAGAGTGTGTCCTAGAGAGAGAGAGAGATAGAAGTGATGAAGATGAAGGGGTTGGCAGGGGTCTAGCTGGTGATTTTGTGGCTCACAAGCTTGAGGATTCCACGGACAAATACAATGCAAATAGGATTTTACACCATGTTGTCAGGCGGAGCTTGGAGCTCCAATCTGGCAAGGCCTCAGTGGGAACTGGAGGCTAACAATAGCAGATAGTGTTTCGCGTATAAAGAGCCATATATTCAGCCAAAGCGGGTAGGCTAGTGGGTTCAGTGGAACTGCGATGAACTTCTCCGATGAGTTTCACCCTTCAAAACATCCCGCTCCTAAAAGATCTGTACAAACAGCCCTAAATATTTGGAACAGCGAGGTGCAACAGACAATTAGTTCCTGCCCTTGAAAGTCTATGAGGTTGTAAAGTGGCAGGAAATGAAAGTAAATGTCTTCATTGGCTCATTTGCAAGTAGACCCTAAAATTAGTGGGTTATTTGTTGTTGTTGTTGTTTTCATAATGCATTAAAAGAAAAACCCAACTGCATGGGAGTCGTACAGTTTATAAATCCTTTCAGGAAACTAATTAAGTCCCCAAACTGTCAATCAAGCTCTCATAGAGTGCCGCATGCCCGAGCAAATATTATGTTTGGGTCACGCTGTTGGAGTAGAAGCAGTGTAAGATGGCTTCATTTAAAAATGAGGAAAAAAACATAAATGACCTCAACCCGCTGGGATTCACCACCACGTCAACATCCAAGGAATTTAATGACGTGTTTGTAGCTGATACTAAATAGTCGAGCTGGGTGGAGAAGAGATCCACAGATTTTGTTCAGTGGAAGAGGTTCACAGGCTGTAGCTCCTCCAGCTAGGAGTGCCTAGTTATAAGGCATCTACAGCTGTTTGGTTGTGGGTGAAGCAGAGGGAGACCGTGGGTTGTTCTGGGATCCTTGAGCTGCAGAGGGAATGCTGGTACTTTAGGCCTGTGGGAAATCTTGTGGGGACAATCAGCAGCATTAATGAAGTAGATCACCATAGAACCAAGATAAACACACTTAAAGTTTGAGTTTGATTATGCAAGCCTACCAAAATCGCATAAACTTGCTGCTGTTCATTCCAAACATGGAAAGTTGTTTCTGGAGCATGCTTAACCAGCCCATATTCTTCTTCTTTTTTCTTTTTCTTTCCTCACCTGAAGTCAATTGTGTGGTTGTACACACAAAACCTTAGTAATTCTTTTTCACATAAGCAATTTTAACCTCTATTTATCCTTTTGAATTAAACAAGCTATTGTGACTCTGTTCTTGCTTAAACACTCCTTAAAACCGTTCATAAGTTGACAAAACCCGTCAAATCCATACTCTAAACAACTGGCAGCAAAATATCACCAGAAAGTTGTGGTGTCAATCCCCACCACAAGGAATGCATATACACTAAAATAAAAAAGGGTTGTTTTTTTTTTTTTTACAAATAAAAGAGAATAGTAAGGTAATATAATACAGCTGCACTCCAAGTATCTTTAACCCAGTTAAAATAATGATCTAAGCGCAGTTATAGCAGCCATTTAGCATCCATTTAGCTTCCATTCTCCTTGTAGCTTCAGCTTAAACCCAGATAAACAAGCTTCACTGATCTTAGGTAATCAGCTACAGTTGGAGTTAGGGGAAGCTTTTGTGAGTTTGACCTTTCTCAGAGCTATTGCTTAAAAGCATTTAAGTTCTTAGGCAGGATACAGAACTGTTTAATAAGGGTTTTCAGACAGTCCTCCAGAGCTCCAGTGTAAAGCAAGCACCAGTGTTACTATCCCCACCACGTGCTTTGGGAAATCCACCTCATCTGTGCTGTCCGATTCACCTCAATTCACCCGATTCAAGATATACCCAGGGGCAAGTCAGCGGGGGTTTTGGACTCTAGCGAGATCAATGCTTATATTCCTCTACTCTCTTCATTGTGCATTCCAAGTGAAAATCTTTTACTAAGCGCTCTTATACAATACGAGGCATGCTTTGCCTATTGAAAATGTAGTATTCTTATAAACAAAAAAACGATTTCAAATCAAGACTTCGGTGAGAGCAATAAGACACAAAATATGCAGCGCATAAAA
Organism: Megaleporinus macrocephalus; assembly: GCA_021613375.1. Classification (NCBI taxonomy): domain Eukaryota; kingdom Metazoa; phylum Chordata; class Actinopteri; order Characiformes; family Anostomidae; genus Megaleporinus; species Megaleporinus macrocephalus. Next base: position 24,551,596 of record CM038709.1, on the reverse strand, counting down.
AATCTCAGTGAAGTTCCAAAGCAGTATTCATGTTAAACCACTTTATCACAGTACCCTCAGGACCAAAGCACTTTTACGGAACATTTGGAGGCCTATGTGAGCCATAGACATATTGCTTTAGTAATCACTGAGCCAATCATCCATTCGCTCCAGTTAGTGTTCAACAGAATTAGAGACTATAGATTTCACAGTTTCACAAGCTGTTTGAGGGCATGCTTGATTACAAAAGAGATTTATATCAGGATGTAGTACATGGTTGACCGTGCAGGGGAGGGGAAAGTCCTTGGACTCGTACTGAGCGGAGTTCTGTTGCTGTAATAGGCCATTAAATTGGGGTTAAACATTTGAATGCAAGCAGTCTAAACAAACTGCTGACCTGCTGCATTACAGAAAATTTGCATAATGATCAGACAACGCTACCATCCGAAGGGACAGAAAAGAGTGTAATTGCCCTCTGAACTGCAAGTTGTTGCTTTTAACACACACACGCATTCTGATGGGCTTTGTTAAACTGTATAACACAGGACACTCTGCAGCAAACAACTCATCCTTGAAGAGATTTTGGCGGACGCGGTGCAGCAAAACACAAAAGTACATTTCAGCATGCGAGGCATGACTCCTGAGATGCATTCTCTGGGAACAAGCAGTGACCTGTAATGAGGAATAGGCTAAAACAAGCCGCAGTAAGTTTGCTCAATAATAGCCCTTTACACGGAGAATGGCCCTCAATCTGTGTAAATCCTCCTGCGTGAGACAGCTGATCTGTTCACAAAACAGCGAGGAGAGGGACCCAGAACACATCTCTGTGTGACTAAGCACAATGGTTAGTCCAGCCCAGCCCAGCCACTCTCTTGGGACAGGCCCTATTTTGAATTTAATGAAAGAGAAGAAAACACCAAGCTGCATGTAGCACAAATGGGGCCCCAGAGAATCCCAAACCAATTTGTGTTGGACAATAAAAAAAAAAAAAGAGAGCTCCAGGTCTTCAGTGACGGGAGGAAAGCAGAACCGGAATAGATGAGGCTGGGATAGCGATATAAAGGAGAGTGCTGGAAGTGTGAGGTATTCATTCATTAGGTGGATTAGGATGGAGGCCTCGGGGTGACAGTTCAGCGGCCCGAATGTGTGCTCAAGCACAGTCATTACGGAGACGTAGCCGCCCCCAGGCCTGCCTACACAAACAGCCTAACGGCAGGGCTCTGCTCAGCTCGGTCTATGAGGAAACCCTCACTGTTTATGCGTTGTGGAGCCCCAGAAAAGAAAACAGCGGTGGGCACGAACTAAATCCCATCAGAGAATGTAAAGTGCAGAACCTTACACTTGAGAGGTGCTGTAATGCCGTATTGACTCGGACTTAAACATGCAGGTGGCAGTGTTTTCAAACTCCAGCTTGAATGTAGTTCATATAACGACTCACCACCCACATATTTTAACATTTGTGTGGAAACAAGGCAAGAAATAATCTTCATTTCCACATTTCAAAAGCGTTCAGAACTCCGTCGGAAAGCCTCGCTTTGATGTTTTCAGATGCAGCAGAGACTGAGTTAACAGGCTTTGAAAGCTCTCTTATTGAGGTGCATTGGCGGTGACCTGTTTAGACTGCAGATCCGCAGGCCACTGGCCAGTTCGTAGCCTCTGAGCCGAACCATGCAGCTGAATAGAGACATGTCCAACCACAACTATCTTAGCCTCTGACTACTGAGCCTGTTGAACTCCTCACCCCTTTAGAAGACCTCCTCTCTTTTCATTAAGGATAATAATGGCCTCGTCTTGACCACCATTTTGTAGGTCAGCTAGCAGGCTCTTTGTGTGCATGCTAAAGAAGTAGGAGAACCTCCTCCAATTGAGGCTTGTGGGTGCAGGACAAAATGCCTGGTCTTTTGAAGATGGAATGGCAGCATCCGGTATATTAAGCTGTCACTGTGCATCTAAATCTGCCCCCATTTTGCTGGGCACCTTTTGTGACACTGAGGTATTCAAGCTCCAAAAAAAAAAAAAAAAAATACAACCAAAATGAGATGTAAATCCCTTGGTTCTGTTCACAGCCCTGTTCAGTGTGGGTCTAATTCTTCCAGCCAGGGCCGAACTGCTGCAGCACTACTGTGATATACAGTACAATGGCTGTAACAAAGTTGTTCATATAAGTCTATTGTCTGTTGCTGGCAGGGAGGGAAATCAATGAAGGTGGCAGGACAATGGCAGCAGTTTAAGCAGGCTGCAGAAATTTGCTAAGAAACACACAAAGGAACCTATGAGCTCCGAGAGGGAGGGGCAGCTGAGGAAAGAGAGAGAGAGAGCGAGAGAGAGAGAGGGAATGAAGAGAGTTAGGAGGTTTGGAGGAGTCCCCTTGCTCCATTATACCCTTGAAACAATCCTTACTTAGAGCTTGGATTTGCATCTGTAATAGAGTTCAGGCTCCTGTTTGTGAAAGGCTTTGGTCGGGTCTGACCCCGTGGCTCAGGCCCACATCCACGCTCTGCATCCTGCTTCGGCCCCATCCCGCCACAGCCCACAGCGCTATCATGGGAAAATTCACCAACTTAAAGGAGCCTTTGGGAGCCAGGGGCTGGAAATGAAAGGCTCAAGGTGGCGGCGCTGGTATTTAGTAGGGGAAATTACTTGGGCGTACAATGGAAGCCACCGCTGTTAATTACTGCTAACAAGGCTCTCCCCAAAAACCTGGTGCGACTCGCAGGCCGTGGAGAAAGGAAATGAATGGAAGGCGAAGAATCCGAGTTTCAGTCTTTAAAACCTCCGCCTGCCCCGCACAGCCTGGGCCTGAACCCACGCTTTCACTCGCCATGCTGCTCGTGTAAGTCGAAGTCAAGAGCAGCGCTTCCCTCTGAGAAGGGAAAGCTCTAATAGCGCCGGGTGGTATTACGGGTGAAATCCTATCCAATTAGCGAGTTCAGCAATTTTGTTATGATTTCTCTCGCAGTGAATCCAAAGGAAATATGAGCTAAGAATAAGTTATGCATTTCCCATATCGTTGGGTTCCAAAGTGTGGAAATGGTTTACACATGTACGAGTCGAACACTCTTGCCCTCCTCTGTCGCTCTCACAATTAGCTCCCATTTCTGTCTCGTGAGAGCGCGCCTCACCCTGTTTGAATTCATTCTGAAGTTAAACAAACACTTCTCTGCTTAATATTTGTTGTCCTGTCTGGAAGATAGACAGAAAATGGCTCATTTGCATTCCCAAATAGATGGGAAAAGAATTGGAACTGCTTTTTTTGACTAATATTGGATTTCTTTCTAAGGAATTCTTGTAAAGCCAGTGAGAACGGGGTCAGTGGGTAATGTTTTCACTCTCTCTGCCTACCCCAGGCATACCATACACCTAGCAGCAAACGAAAGCTGAGCATCTAAGACAAATACAGAAAATGTCAGGAAGAACTTTCCTTAAATTAGTGCATCTGTGATTTAGTTCAGCATATGGGCTTGGCTTGCACTGGTTATGTGGATGGTTGGCACTGAATTAAAATGCTATTTTTTAAGAAATGAAACAACAAACAAAAATAAATTCAACTTTTTTTATTTATACCAAAAAACAAATAGAAACCTTAAATGGCAACCAGATAATACTTTGAAATGAGGGTTAGGAATATCTAGTCTATTTTATCACTGATTTGTGTTGAACAGTGGTGGACAAAACACACAGCTGTTCATTTTTGTTTATATTTCATATCTGTGATGTCATTTTTAGTGCATAAGTAGTTTGGCTACAAAGTTAAATTGTGTACTTAAAAGACACACTTATCATCGAATGACCTTCAGTTTAGAGAAAAAACAGCTGGTTACAAATGTAATGGAAAGTCAGTACATGAACAATGAGTGGTCAGTAATGTATTGTGGCTGTGTTATTTAGTTTTTGTTCAGTGTGTAATGTAACGTAGTTGTAACAATAGTCCTACACCTGGGTAGGCTAATTATATGTAGATGTCAGTGTCTTTTAGTTCAGTTCTACTAAATAAAATGAATATATTTTCAATTCTTTTTTATTTTTACAAGAAGACACAAACTTGTTCCCATTGTAACAGGTTCTAATGTTCAGAATGTTGTTCTAATGTTGTGTAAAACTATTTAAATACAGGAAAAGATTTAAAATGTATTCTTTTTTAAAAGCTGGATAGTTAGTTAATTAGTGCAGTCATAGAAAGTACCAGAAAATCATGTTTTTTTTGAGGATAAGTTTTGATATCAGTCATATCATACATGTCAAAACTTGAAAATTAATTGACTTAAAGCACGTACACTAATCAACCTTAACCACCACCTGTTACAGCAGTATGTTTTTTTCAGCTCCACCTACCGTATAGGAGCACTTGCTGCTGGAGATTTTAAACACCTCAGTGTCACTGCTGGACTAAGAATAGTCCACCAACTAAAACTATCCAGCCAACTGCGTCCTGTGTGGAGCGTCTTGTGCCCACTGATAAAGGACCAAGAGAGTGACCAACACACACTTTTCAGCAACAGATGTCGCCTCTGACTTTAGATCTATAAAGTGGACCAACAAGGAGGCCATGTCTAATAGAGTGGTCAGTGAGTGGACACAGTGTTTTAACTCCAGCAGCACTGCTGTGTCTGATTCACTCGTACCAGCACAGCGCACACCACCACGTCAGTGTCACTGCGGTGCTGAGAATGATCCACCACCCAAACTATACCTGCTCGGTGGTGGTCCTGTGGGGGTCCTAAACATTAAGGAACAGGGTACGAGAGGACTTATATTGTAAGTGGAGCTGATATAGACTGATATTGTAGAAGTGGGAGGAGGTGGTTTCAGTGTTATGGCTGATCGGTGTGTATTGGGAATGAAATACACATGCGCTGCAGTAATTAACAGAGCACCACAGAGCAGCCGGCAGCAGCAAACATGCTCACTGAAGTTTGGACGTTTTCCAGGGAATCTTTCAATTACAGAGAGTGAATTGAACAGTGCTGCGTGTGCAAGATAAATAACAGAGTGCTCAGACAGTAGATGAAACAAATTAAACTAATCTATAGATTTAATTAAAGTAACACATCTGGGAATGTTGGCCATGTAGACAGTGATTGTTAGTAATAGACAAGTGCCTCACAAATCGAAATGTCTAACACAATAACTTCTAAAAGCCTGTTCATAAAGCATCCCCACAGACAAGTGAGACACTCCCTAAGTCTGATTGAAATGCATTACTTCCCTGGGAGAGAGTACTCTTATTTAGAGCCGGCGAAGAAGCAGGTTCTGTCTCACGACTGTGGAGTTTATGAATATGGATGCGCCTCGTACTAATATATTCTAATGACTGATTTCAATAGACATTCTCCTGTTAAATTAAGTCTTAGCTTTGTTTGTGTCTTTGCAAGTGCAAGGAACCCAAACATGTACTTTTCTAGAGCTGCACGGTTTAAATGTAATTGCACAATTACACAGTTTTAAGCATGCAGCGACAATGTTAAAGACATATGGAGATGTAAAACAAGTCTCTACTTACAGCAACTGTTCAGCAAATTAAGATCACAGTGAAACATTTACTTTTGTATTTCAATACTTTAAAATGATTTCAATTTGAGGGAAGATTCAGTGGAAATTTTTCACACATTATGTTCCAAACAGTAAAACAGCTTATTAATAAAAAACATACATTCAAAATAATTAATGTCTTTAAATAACTAATAACTGTGGCTGTGTCTCAAAACCTAGTGAGTGTCTAAGTAGGCTGTCTAGCTAGGCAGCTGTTTAAGTAGTAGCGTTCTGTCTGACATCTCTCCTCATAAGACAGATTATTGAGACCATCTAGTTAGAGAGCAACTGCGTCACGACTTGTTCCCGTCCACTGCAGCATACGACCGATGGTTTAGCTGGTTGCTAAGTTACCAGCCGGCATCCAAAACAATAGCCCGAGGCTTAAAAATCCCCTAGCATAAATGCTAATGGCTCAAGTATAAAACTGCAAAATGGTCAACAACTCGTTGAAAAGTTGCAAGTAAGATGCTGTTTGGTGTGATTATATGACAAGAAACATATAAATACACCAGAGAGAATCGAAATAACATTTTAAAACAACTTCACTGCTCGTAGATTTGCCTGCGTTGCATCATGGGATTGTCTTAGCGGCTGAGGAGGAGTTCAATGCTTCCTTAAAATCAGGTGAAAATAAGGTTTCTCAGTAGACAGCATGTTTAAGGTATCTAAGAATTGGGACAGCCTACATGTCGGGAGCGCATACTATGGCGTAAAATGCTCTAGGTAGGCAGCTCACTAGGTTTTGAGACATACCCATTATGTGACCAGCTTAATGTCCATATGCTACTGATTACTTATATATACATATACTGTAGCAGTTTGAGCTGTAGATGGGTTTCGGTGCAACATCATCACGGAGAAGAACTTTTCATGGCAGAAAGCAACTATGACAATGACAGTAAAGTGCACCACCCGCAGATATGTTGGTTGGAGAAGGACTAACATTATATTTCACAGACTCTCTCGCTTTGTTATTTGAATGGTGTTTGTAAACATCATCCGACAAATCCTACTTATTCTGCCTGTAAGGAACATAACGTGACGATGTCTATGACTTATGACTGGCTGGGTCTCACTGTTTATGTTGGTAGTTGAGTGGATTTATGGCAGAAAGTGAAATTTGTGAACAAAGATGAAAAGAACTTCTCTCAAGTACGACTCTGCTCCCTATATTCTTACCAAAGAGCCTTTCATCAGAATGTAACATTACTGCTGCTGATATTATCAGATAAGGAACAGGATGGACAGGCTCAAAAGAATAAATAATAATAAACAGAACAGATAAGCTCAGATAAGATGTTCATATTAGCTAAACATTTAGTGAATAAATGACTTAATGGGACATTAACTGATACTGATAGTCAACTTTAGTGCACTACAGTTTTATGTAATGTTATACAAACAGAACCCACTCTGAAACAGTATTTTATTATTGAGTCAACAAGAATTTACATACAATGCAAGTGACCAATGCTACTGTCATGTAACTGGCTACTTAAGCAGACTTGCCCCCCCAGCTTTATGCGCATCTGCTTATGTAAGTAAAAAGGAAGTCTGTCTTCTAGCTGATCATTCTGCAGATGCTTACAGTTGTGGTGTGTTTCTAGTGTAGAAAATGCCTGTGATATGATGCAACTGTACTCTCTTCTACAAGTAAGTATAAAATGAATTGTGTACATCATAGGCAAATACAACATTTCTTTTTCTTCAAATTTTAAGACTGTTTATTTGCTTTGCCTTTGAATTAAGCTTATTGGAAAATAAAATCTAAAACATGGCATAGCTTGCACTGACCCTATTTTGTGTTAATTCTAGCAATAAACAATAATTAAGCATTCAAATGTGCAGGAGTGTCTTCTCTGCAGAGGTTGTGTTTAGAGTTTTTACCCTACTTGCACCAAGAAAACATGTAATTTGACCAGGGTCACCCAAACCTCTGCATCCGACTGTAATCCTATTTAACTAGTACAGTTACAACTTCTAAATAAATTATAAAAGCCGAGGAAGTGCCCTGTGTGTTTTTTCTTCTTGTGAATGTGCGCAATGTGTTTAATGTGCATATATGTGTCTTGTAGAGGTTTAGATCCCTGACGCCAACTTCACTTACACATGTTCCTCTGAATTGATCCGCTTTAGCATTTCTACTCACAGGTCACTAATAGCTACAGCAGACATACAATGACTGCATTTGTGTGTTGTATAGAGGGACCACTTAGACACCTGTACTATGTAGCTCTGAGCCCCTGTGGGTCAGCTGAACACGCCTACAGTGGAGTGTGTAAATGATTCCCCAGCCCCTCTGGAGTGTCTGAGTGAGCACAGGGGGCCTGGGGTGAGCAGGGCTTCTTACCATTAAATGTCTGAGGGCAGACGCGGCCCTCCAACTATTATTCCAAGGACTGACTTTGACTGCAGTTTCTCAGGGACCTGATGTCCTCTGAATGAAAGAGCAATTTGTGCTGTCTGTATGGTGCTGGACATGTGTTTCCTATTCACCGGGCCTGTTTAGGCAGCCTGAGTCCAGATTAACATAAAAGACTAGGTAGGACTGTTCTCACATTTAGCCCTAGGCCTGGAATAGGGGCGTAGGGGGAGGTGAAGGAAAAGCCTGCTTCTGGATGACCTAATTTATTATTATTTAAACCTTATTTACTTTCCTAAGTGTGCATCAAAATGAGGCAGCTCCAGCCGCTCATGGCTCTCTGCTAATCATGCTCTGCCTCCTCTTAGGCCTAGACTGGAGCGGCAGGCCAGTGTAGGAGCCCCCGACAGCCTCCAGGCCCACACGCACCCCCAGAAGCAGCAGACCGCAGCGCGCTGACCCTAACGGCCCAGTTCCGCACACAGGCAGCACTGGGCCACTGCCACAGGAAGTAAGTGAAATTGTTTTGGGCTCAAAAGCGGTAGATGTGCAGCTTTTTCTCTCTACGGAGAACCCACTCAGACAAATGTTCTCTTATCCCTCTGCTCTCTCTGGGCTAGACTTAAGCCTTTACCACATGCCCTGAGCACTTCCTTATGAAGTGGTGTCAGCTTTGCTTTGGCTGAAGCTCAAGTTTTGAATTGATAGTTGCTGCAGGAGTTTATTAGTGATGGTGATTTACAGCATTGTGTAGAACGTTGTTATTGGAGCACTTAAAACAACACGTCTTATCCAGCATGACAATTTACAATGAACATATAGCAGACACTGGAATCCACAGGCCAGCGTGCTCTATTGAAGCATTTAAACAGATTCACAGAGGCATATCGTTTTCTCCTCGCTTTTCCACAATGAGCTTAATGAGTGTGAGTTCTTTTTCACTTAGGCTCACCGACAACCTTTTAAAGGTTAAACATATGGCAGTCTGGGCACAGGCGCATGAGAAAACTGTCTGGTTTAGCTCGGTTTTTGAGAAAGTTTTACAGGATCTACCCGCGCTGTTATTTACGTTCGTGACAGCGTAGGGAATTGTGCCACACTGACAGTGAGTGCGCCTCACACTCTGCCACTCAGTGCCCCCTCCTGGACGTCCCGTCGCCGGCGGGCTCCATGCCTCTGGGTCTCGAGCCGTGCCAAACCGAACAGAGACCCAGCTGCTTTAGTGTAAACATCACTAACTCGGACTGAAAGCAGCAAATTAAGTCATCCTGTCCCTTTCTCAAAAGAGCCCTCTATTCCTTTGTTGTAATCATACCTTCCCCTGCATTTATGCTTTTCTGCTGACACCAAATAAACCTGGAATGAAATGATACATGTGGAGGCACACATGGGAAGCCTGGGCAACCATGTGGTACGGGCACTAGATCAACCTTTTGTCTTTCAACGAGACAATAAAAAAACTAGTCAGCACAAACTTTGGGTGCCATTCCAGTACTCGAAGAATTTACCCTCTTTAATCAAGGAGAATGACCACCATCATAGGCTGATCCAGTCCATCTGTGCTCCAGTGGACTATGTTCTGTGGGGGTGGCGGGCATTTGGTAAATGTAGAACAAGCCCAGAAAACTATAGTGCATTACATTTGATTGGGACTTTTTGTGTGAAATAGACACAGTTTAGCGTTAAACTGCTGTGCAAAGAAAGACGTGTATGTCCGTTATTAACGATTTTCATTTTTCTGGTATTTTAGTACGACTGCTGCTTCTTATATCCTGTGAACGTTTCATGAGGATCGGACCAATACAAGTGCCCCAAAATCTTAACAAAACTTAATAAAACCCTATTTATTTTAATTTACATTAAAAGCTATTTTGGAGATAAATTATATTTTTTGATGAGAAGTAAGCTAAATGTTAAAATCAAATATTGATTGATATTTTTACATTGATTAGAAAGATTATTCAAAGTATTAATTTTATTCTGACACAGACTGTTCTATTCACAACATTTATACATTGTACATACCAACAACTTATAGTAGCATGTACCTTTTTGCCAATAATCTATTTTAAAAAAAAGTTTTAAGCCCTAAGCTTCATATCAAAGCTTTTGTAAAATAATGTTTGATGCATCAAGATACAAATTAGTATTTATTTAATTTCAAGCGTTTTATGTGAGGGGGCTTTTAGAGGCATTGAACTCTTCGGACCAGCACTGTTAACTATTCTTACATTAAATGATTGATTTCACATCAAACTACTATGAATCACTTAGTATAAATCTTCATTAAATTATGCAGACATTTTTCCACCTCACTCTTAATAAAGTTATTATTTACATTAAAGCTACTTATTTATATTTAGTATATTGACTATGTTTGGTATGGTTTTGTATTAGGCATGTTAATATTTCTATGCAGTTGACCAAGTGATGGCTTATGTGAACGTCTCTGAACTTTCCTGAACTGTAGATTATTTAAATGTGTTTGCGTTTTGTGTGTGTATATATGTATCGTTTGCCTTTGAAAATAGATTAAAAAGATATATTTTATCAGTGTGGTGAAGATGAATAAGCTCACTCTGAAGTCATTAACACATGGTGGTTCACCTCCATGGCTTCTCTGTGGAAGCGCAGGAGCCGTCACATCACCTCTCCAGTGGAAGCGCTTACACCGTGTGCCTGGCAGCCAACATGACAGTAGAAATGAAGGAGTCTTTTGTCAGAGAATAATGAATATAATTTTGTGCAGTTTGATTAAATCATAATGTGTTTCGTAATGAATCTTCCGCTCGATTCCATTACTCAATATGCGTTATCGATGCTAAATATAGCTGTGTAATGGATTCTGTCTTTGCCTGCTTTATTCTGGGGAGGCTCTTTTATGCGTGTGTCAGGTATATATTTAACTACACTGATATTCATCTGTAAGCAACTAAGGCAGGTTCCTCCTTGCGCAGTGATTCATAACGGAACTGCTTAATAAATGCTGAGACTGTTGCAATAAAAAGGCATTTTTTAAAAACCACAAGGATTAAAATACCACAGCCGACTATTCATGACAAAATTATACATCCTGTATTAAAATAGAAATCTTAAATTCGCATACAAATAATTAACAGTTATCATGTGTCAGGTAGACAGCGCTATGTATATCTATCAACGTGGCATCATTTCAATTAACTATGACTTACTGTCATTCTACTAGATCTAACATACTCCCCTCTTTTCGGTGGAAATTGGAAATCAGCCCCATTTCTGAGCAAAACATGATATTAGGGAGGGGCTTTTCGCTCCATGATAAGTAGGGGTGGTGGGAGGAGGGTGGGAGGTAAGGCATGTCGATTATTGTCATTTGCTGTGCTGTAATAAATATTTCAGCTAAAAGTTGTGTTTTATTATTTTTGATGAAAGATTACAGGAAATCAGCTGTCTTATGTATTATGTGATATATTATGAATTATGATATTCATAAAATGATCAGTTTTGGTTTCAGATTGACTTAATAGAAGCGACTGACACTGACAAAATATATGGTTTTCTAAAACCACATGTCAACTTTCGTTATGTATGTCATTTGAACGCCCCACAACAGGGACAGGGGATTAACCAAAGATAAGATGCTCATCAACAAATCCACATTGAAAGATTAATTTGATAACGCTCTGATTGAGAGCGGTCTGGTGCATGTGTGTAATTCTAAATCTCATTACGGGGACCAGCTGAGTGACCGCCCGCCATTTCAGTGTCAATGCAGTCATGCATTCATGCTGCTCAGTGCAGTGTAAAACCCAGAGATGAACCTGTGCACAAGGATTTAATCCCTGCATATTCTGGCGAAACACTCTGAGACTGTGCCTTTATATTACTAATCACAGCTTTCATGAATTTATTTTCCAGTCATTTAATACAAACTGCTACACCTTTCTGGCCTCTGGGGTGGTCAGTCCGTTGTTCTGAGAACACTAACTGCTATCTTGTTTGATTTTAACTTTTCTTTCTGTTTATTTATTGTCCTTTTCTCATTGTCCACATATTAATAGCTATAAATCCTCTTATATCACTGAGTTGTCTTCTCACAGTGGAAGAAGCGGCAGAAAGACTTCAGAATCATATCTGAGGCAGGATTGACTGAGCTTGATATTCCAAGTACTGTTTTTTTTGTGGGGACTGTTGTGGTGATCTGCCAGGTCCTATTTCTCTACATATTTTAATCAAACATCTTATTTGGAAACTCCTTAAAAAAAAAAAAAAAAAAAAAAAAAAAAATATATATATATATATATATATATATATATATATATATATATATATATATATATATATATATATATATATATATATATATATGTATATATATATTCCCCTATTATTTTCCCTTACTACACCCTTTCTCCTTATCAATGTTTTTATGACTTAGTAGTCAGTTATCCTGCAGAAAATCTTCTCAGAAATATTACCCCAAAAATTAATTATTTGTACCGATTTGACTGAAAATTATTAATGTGTACGTATTTTTGACACATATTGATTTAGGATGATGTCATTGGAGCTCTAGATGTAACTGTAAAGACCTTGGGATATGAGAGCCTGTGTTTCTAAAGCACTTCAGGCAGATTTTGGGATATTTATTTTCTCAGAGAAGTTCACTGCAAATAAGAGCCATTGATTAGCGCAGGTGGGATCTATTTATTCAAAGCTATATTTGAGTTCTTGACTGTGTCTTTGAGGAACCAATTGGGAACCAATTCAGCCTTTTCTGTTCTGGTTCCTATGAGATATTTGTCAGCTCATCATCACAGTGTTTATGTTGCGAATGCCGTGTTTGCACTGACCAGATAGGGGAGGATGAGATCAGATAATCACTCACAAGAAGCTGAACAAGTTGTTGACAGCATCGACAAACGCCGGAAACAAAAGCTCTACTGCTCTGACTTCCAGACTTGCAGTCATCTGTGAAGGCCTCTGTGCTGAAGTATGCAGTGTAGATGTTCTTTATGATCATGTGCCGATAACATTAAGTCACTAGAATGTCCTGACATTTCCCAAACTTGAGGAGTACAATAGATGCTGCTACCGGTGAAGGATCATAGGAACGTCGCCATCTAGGCCGAAAAGCAGCTACATTCCATACTGTATTCTAAATAAATTATATAAATTCTGATTCTGTCTTTGCCTGCTTTATTCTGGGGAGGCTCTTTTATGCGTGTGTCAGGTATATATTTAACTACACTGATATTCATCTGTAAGCAACTAAGGCAGGTTCCTCCTTGCGCAGTGATTCATAACGGAACTGCTTAATAAATGCTGAGACTGTTGCAATAAAAAGGCATTTTTTAAAAACCACAAGGATTAAAATACCACAGTTCAGAGATGAACCTGTGCACAAGGATTTAATCCCTGCATATTCTGGCGAAACACTCTGAGACTGTGCCTTTATATTACTAATCACAGCTTTCATGAATTTATTTTCCAGTCATTTAATACAAACTGCTACACCTTTCTGGCCTCTGGGGTGGTCAGTCCGTTGTTCTGAGAACACTAACTGCTATCTTGTTTGATTTTAACTTTTCTTTCTGTTTATTTATTGTCCTTTTCTCATTGTCCACATATTAATAGCTATAAATCCTCTTATATCACTGAGTTGTCTTCTCACAGTGGAAGAAGCGGCAGAAAGACTTCAGAATCATATCTGAGGCAGGATTGACTGAGCTTGATATTCCAAGTACTGTTTTTTTTGTGGGGACTGTTGTGGTGATCTGCCAGGTCCTATTTCTCTACATATTTTAATCAAACATCTTATTTGGAAACTCCTTAAAAAAAAAAAAAAAAAAAAAAAAAAAAAAAAAATATATATATATATATATATATATATATATATATATATATATATATATATATATATATATATATGTATATATATATTCCCCTATTATTTTCCCTTACTACACCCTTTCTCCTTATCAATGTTTTTATGACTTAGTAGTCAGTTATCCTGCAGAAAATCTTCTCAGAAATATTACCCCAAAAATTAATTATTTGTACCGATTTGACTGAAAATTATTAATGTGTACGTATTTTTGACACATATTGATTTAGGATGATGTCATTGGAGCTCTAGATGTAACTGTAAAGACCTTGGGATATGAGAGCCTGTGTTTCTAAAGCACTTCAGGCAGATTTTGGGATATTTATTTTCTCAGAGAAGTTCACTGCAAATAAGAGCCATTGATTAGCGCAGGTGGGATCTATTTATTCAAAGCTATATTTGAGTTCTTGACTGTGTCTTTGAGGAACCAATTGGGAACCAATTCAGCCTTTTCTGTTCTGGTTCCTATGAGATATTTGTCAGCTCATCATCACAGTGTTTATGTTGCGAATGCCGTGTTTGCACTGACCAGATAGGGGAGGATGAGATCAGATAATCACTCACAAGAAGCTGAACAAGTTGTTGACAGCATCGACAAACGCCGGAAACAAAAGCTCTACTGCTCTGACTTCCAGACTTGCAGTCATCTGTGAAGGCCTCTGTGCTGAAGTATGCAGTGTAGATGTTCTTTATGATCATGTGCCGATAACATTAAGTCACTAGAATGTCCTGACATTTCCCAAACTTGAGGAGTACAATAGATGCTGCTACCGGTGAAGGATCATAGGAACGTCGCCATCTAGGCCGAAAAGCAGCTACATTCCATACTGTATTCTAAATAAATTATATAAATTCTTTGTCATGCCAGTTGTTAGTCTAAAAGAAGATATTTCAACATGGCAAGAGCCGCCTGGCTGTGATTTAAGCTTTTCTCTTTTAAGCACAGTATTTGTAGATATTATGGGAATGTGACTGAACCTTGTTTTCTGGGTGAAGATTTCAGATTAGCTTGGCTGAGCTTTACCAGTGGGGCATTTAAATGACCTTTTCTATGCCATTTATGGCACATTTTGCTGCAGCAGCATCTCCACGTCATTAACATCTCGCTGTTGACATTGTAATGCAGGCTGAGTGGTGGTCGTCCTCTGGGTTCTGTGGTCCTGGCCTGATGTTACGGGCCACTCGCCACCGATACTGTCAGCACGTTTGTAGTTCGCTCACGTCCTGCACTTCCACATTTCGCCAGGCTCTCTGGAGACTCTGATCTCTGAACCCCCCCCATCCCACCCCCAGACCGCACCTGCTGTTTCCTTAGCAACCGAGCAGGTGCTCCCCTGGAGTGTCCGGGTCGTCTCCCCTGACAGCCGGTCCTCTGCCCGCTCAAAAACAACAACAGAGCGGCTGCGAACAGCCAACTACTGCCCATCAGCACTACCACACACCATTAACATACTGGGTCAAAGTGATAGCCAAAGTCACCTTCCTAAAAGTGCACAGTATGTACAGTGCAGCAAATGTTGTTCTGCTATGGTTTCCCAAGTGTTGATTCCTAACAGGGTCTTATTTCATTCACTTAACATATGTGCCATGTATTAGGAGTAATAATAATATTCTCTTTTCAATCAGAGGATCAAGGATATCACAGTTTTATTTTTGTTTTGTGAAAAAGTGGCTGTTTGGTCTTGTTGTCCTCTGTTGCCAGGACAGGTCCCAAGGATATGTTCAATAGGCAGGTGCTATTTCAGGAAGGCCACTGGTGACCCAAAGGGCCAGAGGGAGAGCTGATGAAAACAACTTCATCTTCATATGTAGAATAATTGTGGAAGTATTATGAAATTATCCAAGGACAACAAATTTTATAGAACTGCATTTAGATGGAAGAATAGCAAGAATAGTGATGCCAGTTTTGAAAAGTATACTCCTAAAAAGGTGGGTGACTTTAAGAGTTGTTTTAATCAGTGACTATATCCTCAGTTGCATTATTTTTCATCAGTATAATAATAATAATAAAATAATAATAATAATAATAATAATAATAATAATAATAATAATAATAATAATAATAATAATAATAATAATAATAATAAATAATAAAAAAAGTTCGTAAAATCATTACATGTTTTATTTGAAGCTTCTAACAGACATATTAACAAATGTTACCTTGTATGTTATATTAATATATTAACATGCATGTTACCTAATTTAAAAACATTTAAAAACACTATTGAGACACTTTTGTAACCGCATAGAACAACTCCACTTGTTTTTTATGTATATATATATGAATATGTATATATATCCCTATTGGAAAAGAAAGATGTGTAGTTGGTTCCACTGTCCGTGTCACTAATTGTTTTACTGTGGAAAACCAAAATCCTGGAGAATCCTGGAGAAATTTCTGTTTTCCGTTTTAGGAATTTGACTCTCTCAATTATGAAATGAAATTACTACAACACTCAGCTGCTGCATTAAGCGGATTCTTCTAGCCAGAGTGACTTACAAAAGTGTTTTGTGTTCAGTCGAACACTTGCAGTAGTAATGGAAGGTACAGCTGTAGTAGAAATAGTACTAGTAGCTACAGATGTAGTAGCAGTTGTAATAGGAAGTACAACTGTAGTAGCAGTAGTACTAGTAGCTACAGAAACAGTAGCAGTAGTACTAGTAGCTGTAGCAGTAGTACTAGATGCTACAGAAATAGTAGCAGGAGTAATGGAAGGTACAGCTGTAGTAGAAGTAGTACTGGTAGCTACAGATGTAGTAGCAGTTGGAATAGGAAGTACAACTGTAGTAGCAGTAGTACTACTACTGTAGTAGTAGTCTAGTAGTTTATTCTTGTACATAACCGGCTGCTACTGTAACGACTGCAATTTCCCCCTGGGATCAATAAAGTATTTCTGATTCTGATTCTAGTAGCTACAAATGTAGTAGCAGTTGTAATAGGAAGTACAGCTGTAGTAGCAGTAGTACTAGTAGCTACAGAAGTAGAAGCAGTAGTAATAGAAGCTACAACTGTGGTAGCAGTAGTAGTAGTTGCTACAGAAATAGCAGCAGTAGTAATAGAAGGTGCAGCTGTAGTAGCAGTAATACTAGTAGCTACAGAAGTAGTAGCAGTTGTAATAGGAGGTACAGCTGTAGTAGCAGTAATACTAGTGGCTACAGAAGTAGTAGCAGTTGTAATAGGAGGTACAACTGTGGTAGCAGTAGTACTAGTAGCCACAGATGTAGTAGCAGTTGTACTAGTTGGAACAGCTATAGTAGCAGTAGTACTAGTAGCTACAGATGTAGTAGCAGTTGTACTAGTTGGTACAGCTATAGTTGCAGTAGTACTAGTAGCTACAGATGTAGTACTAGTAGTTATAGCAGTAGTAGCAGTAGTACATGTAGGCATTTTAAGGTATTCTAAAAAGATTTGAGATTTTAAATTGTTATATTCTATACTGTACCTTGTTACATCTGGAAGAAGATAAGCTTCACCTCTGCCTGGATGTGAACTTCTGTTACTCTACTCAGAGTAGTCTGTAATAGGACAGCTGACAGCGTGGAACTCTCATGAAATACATGCTTTAGATTTTCTATATTTTTCCATGAGGTCATGCACTGCTGAATCTGTTGGTCAGTAAGATCAGGACCAGCTGAGCTCATGTAGGGAGGATTTGTTCACTAACCTTCAGGGGCAGTGCACTGCAAGGTCATCTCGAAGTGATTACCTTGGTATCAGGACAGAACCATGCTAGCATCAGCCCAGCCACACGCACAGGCTAAATGAGATCGGGGGACCTGAGGCCATCCTCTGGCCTCAGTGTTGTGATAGGAGGCATGTTTGTTTCTTCAGGAGCATGGAGACCTTTCCCGGGGGAGCTGCTATCTGAGCAAGGTTGGGGCTGGGGTCAGGCCCTCTGATAAGGCCCCTGCTCTCCCTCCTCAGGGTCACAGGAAGCCTGTGTGTTGAGATAGTCTGCTGTGGCCACAGTCATGAACAGGTGCTGATGAGTTCTGACCACGGTCACTCCAGACCTTCATCATACATTATTTGCCTTTGCCTTCAGCAAGACGAGTATGTGTGAGATAAGTGTGTTTGCTTCCCTGTCTTGGGGGCAGACAAACGGGCTTTGCATAATTACTTTTTTAAAGACTTAACCTAAATATTTTAGTAAATTATCATGACTTGACATATTGAGCGAAACCGAGGGGGGGATAAGCTGTTTCTCCTTGATTAAGTGTTGCAGTGTGACTCCAGAGTCACATTTTTGTCCATCAAAAGACACGAGACACAGCTCCAAGGAGAACTACAAAAAAATAAACCAGTACTTCATATTAATTAAAACTCCTTAGAAGCATTTAAATAGGTATCCCCACCATTGTTACAGTGCAAAAAGCTAATTTTCTTAAAGAAAAATCGTCCAAGCCCACCTAAAGTTTGGAAAAAATACCTTAAATTACTCAAATCCATGTAATAAGATAAAGCTTGAGATTTTTAGACCTGAATTCTTAGAGATATGTTTGGTTCAGCAAAGGTTTAGTCACCAACTAACCAAACTATACCTACTTTGAAGCATGGTGTTTTGGGGCTGCTTTTCTTCGGCTGGGACAGTGGATATGGTGAAGATGGAAAATGAGTAGCTCCAAATATCGAGATATGTGGGCACAAAACCTCCTGGTTCTGAAAGATGAAGAGGAATTTCCCTTTCCGACATGGTGATAATCCAAACCCCACATCCAGTTCAACCGAAAAACTGTATCAATAGCAGATCAGTGTTTTTAGCATCAGTGCTTTAGTCTGAGCCCAAACCTCAGTCTCGTGGAAAGCCTGTGAAATGACTTTAATAGGGCTGTGCATAGAAGAACTTCTTTTCGCAAGAGTGGGATGAAATTGCAAATGGAAAGGTTTATAAAGACTTACTCACTCACTCACTTAAAGCTACAGTAAATGCAAAAGGTACTTCAACACAATGTTAAACTGCAACTGTTGTCAATTTTGTTGATTGTAAGGTTGCAACACTGCAGTTTCATGTGTTTCCATTTTTCATTTCCATTTCTTCTTTCTTCTTTGATTGTCTGACACTCCATATGTGCTGAAGAGCTGTCACAAATTCATTCACCCCTGCGTTTATTTCTCTAACACTTACTACACCCTAATAATGAATTGCTCCTATTTACATGCTTACGCTATGTTTGTGCATCTGAGACAATATGGAGTGTTTGCTTGTTTTCGTGCAAGCTGGGTTTCACTCTTTCCCTTAAGCCAAACTAATCTGCACCCTTATTTGGGAACGTTCACACTCTTGTTTCAGCACATATGTATGTTTTATTTATTTATAGCATTTTCTGTAGTGAAAGTGGGGATTTGATTGGTAGGGCCAACACATGTGGGAAGTGGCTGACAGGAAGTTTCCCCCCCTTTCCCACCCCCCCTCAGGGCTTAATTAAGACAGCCAGAAAGAATGCTGGCAGACAGGGTGAAAAATATGCAGAGTGATGGAGGGAGGGAGAGAGGGTGTGAAGGCGAGGTGAGAGGGGGCTGTGACAGTGACTCAGGTGTAGAGAGAGATTGAGTGAAAGTGTGAGAGAGAGAGAGAGAGAGAGAGAGAGAGAGAGAAAGAAAGAAAGAGAGGTAGTAGAAATGGCTGACAAGGATTACTGTTTGAAAGTCAAAGAGTACACCATTAAAAATACAGCTTTCTTAATATCTCTCAGTTTGGATGGTGTGACTCAAGAAGATATTTAATATTTAAAACATGTCTTTAAATTTAAACAGTTCTTCACACTTGCACATAATTTTAAGTTCTTTTTTTAAAGTATTTTTTTGTATTTAATTTTTTTCGCTATATAATATTAATATAACCACATATAATATTTATTGCTGTATATGAATGCTGAATATAATGATTTTTAACATGGCCCTATTTTTTTACATGGTTTTATTCTACTTTAAAATTAAACAGACTGTTTTTTGTTACTGTCACTACAAGAATAATATAAGATAAATAAGCTCTGTTCTGATTGGCTGTCCTATATTGTCCCTCCTTCAAAAAACACTCGGAGCAGAAACTCTCCTCAGGACCTCGGTGTGGGTGGGGGGTGCTAAACTGCTGTAGGCTAAAAAGGTGTGTATGTGTAAATGAGTCGCTTCTTGTGGCATTACAGAAACAGTGCCTTTGTAATGGTCAGCTTGAGCAGCGTAGTTTTCCGTATGGACTGTATAGATGGAGTGGTGAACAGGAGGAGAATTTTGGGTTACATGATTAGCCCTTTTAAGCATTGAATCTCAAACTAGACCACAGCGAACCCTAGACCAACCTAACTCGCACATGTCCAAGTATATGGACTGTCTAGGGGTCCCTGAGGACGAGTAGGAGAACCAGTGCTTTAAGGAAGCATTCACGAAAATGTTCTTTTATTAAATTGAAAGTGGTTCTTCTGTGGAATTGTATCTTAGGCTGCACGCAAATATGTTTCAAACCAGAGTTTCAGATTGGGTTTGTGTGCCTATACTCAACTAAGAATTATTTTAAATTACCGAGAGCTAAAACTAACTATATGTGCAGAACAGTGATTTATAGAGCTGTTAAAGAGTGGAACTGCTTACCTGACTCACTGCTCAAAACTGATAATAAAATACGGTTTAAAAAACTACTAAAAAAACACTACCTAACTGATTCTGATCAAAAAAACTAAATAAATAAAAGTCAAAAGTAGATGGGAAATTTGTTCAAGGGGAATAGTGAGTTTATTGGGATTATAATGAATTTTTTTTACTTTCTACTTCTTACATGTTTCTTTTTTCTTACTTATCTATTTTTATTTATTTATTTATTTTTTTCATTTTGTATACATCTGAAATATACGTGGAGTATGTTTTTCTTTTCCTTTTCTTTTGATGTAGATGGATGATGTATATTCTTCTGTTGTATACATTTGGAATATGTTCTTGTTTCTTTTGTATGTATTCAATGTATATGTATGTTTTATGTTTGATGGACCCCAGGAAGAATAGCTGCTATTTCTATAGGAGCTAATGGGGATCCAAATAAAATAAACAAAATAAACATCACCAGCCTATCTGCATAGGTCACTTTAGTAACGATGTATGTATCAGTAACTACGTAGCTATGCTGGTGACGTAGATTTCAAACCCAGATGCAGAAGAGAGGGGGATCATTTCCCCCTCCAAACAATCGCTTTGCCAAGTCACAGTTCAGAACTCTTGCATCACATCAGACAGGCCTAAGCAAGAACCAGTGGTGCTGTTTTTGAATGCCAGCTATTTCCCCACTGAGGGTTTGACATTGTTGTTGTTGTCTGTCATGTTGCAAGTACCATGAATCACTTTGAAACTCGTTTTGAGCGTCCAGACTGAGATGTATCTGTAAAAGTCTGATAGGAAACGCATTTCAAACCACCTCAAATTTGATTTATAAATTATTTCCAAGATTTTTTTTTCTATGTACATCTATCTGCATATAATCTGGATTTGGGTTGGCAGTCTGTACAGCACCTTAGAAAGAAGGTGAATTACTTCCATCCTTCTCAGCGGAAAGATGGGTAGTTAATAACAGCCACGACTGTTGATGTTAGCCTCTAGAGAGCTGCTCTGCTATTAGCGTTGTTAGCCCTCATAGCCAAGAGCATTCTGTCTGTTGGATTACAAATATATCTCTCCACTCCATCCAGCAGTGCGCTTCATTGTGCATCCGTCTTTCCATTTCCACGGTATCTCCTCCCCTACGTTTGCTTTCTCTCGCGCCCCCCACCCAGTGCTAAAAGCTCGTCTCACTATTTCTTTTCCCCACTCAGTCATTAACAGATCACTCCAGGAAAGGTCACCGTGAAGAGTTAAATAATTCACTGGGAGGGAATGAACTCTGCCCTCTAAATGAAATGATCAATTTAAATAGGGAATGAGTATGACATTATGGTTAAACAAGGCAGTGCTTATAATTCTTTGTGACATGTGCTATGACCCCAGCTAACATATATTCAATGCTTGTCTCCCCTCATCCTTCCACCCTTCCTTTTTCAACGCTCATATCTCTCCCATTCTATCTTTTGCTCATCTTTTTTAATTTTGCTTCTTGGATGCTCCTCAGTCTCCTTCATGTCTGTTCAGCTGAGATTAGCTCATGGTATAGCTAGAGTATATGCTGCCCTCAAGCTATTGTATGAACAAAGATGACAACAACAAAGAAAATCCTGTATCACATGTTTATAGATAAATAAAAAAAAAAGATGATAACAAAAATCTCTTATCGGCCTGATTCAGTAGAAGTCCACAAACACTGAACTGCAAACAGAAACGGTAAATGACGTCAGGGATTTACCGCAGGGTGGGTGCACGCCAGCGTTTAAGATTTGTGCATGTTTCCACACACATAAGCATAGATGACCTTAGCAGGATCTCCAGAAAATCTCATGGATTGCAGCGCAATTCACAAAACCCTGCACAAATCACAGCCTCCAAAAACAATAGTCAAGGCTGCTGAGCGCTATTATGTGGTTCTGTGGATTACGCGTATTTGAACTGGATTCATTTAAATGCATTGAAATGGAAGGCATGGTAGCTTTAAGTACACATTTAAAACCTAATGAAAAACAAATGTTCCTCCAGCCTTATTGGCAAATTCGCTTCTGCCCTGCACAGGACGGAGGTCTCGAAGCGTCTGGGCCGACCCCATGCTGTTGAGGAGGGAGGGTGTGTGTGAAATATGTGCTCTTCTGAAATGTTAAAGTTAATTATCTTCAGTCATGTTGCATTAATAATAGAAGCCTGGATCTAAAATAGAAAAACCTGAGATCAGAGAGCAAAGATTCAAACCAGTATTTAACCCCATCAGTGTAGGCGGCGAGATTAAGAACATTTTATGCTGTAATAATAGTTCTCTGTGTTAATCCATATCATCACGTCTCCAATGAAACACTTTATACGAGTCATAAACTAGTAATCTAGTAATGTTTAAGACTGTTTGATCGGAGACATCTCAAACGTGTAATTGCTCCTTGGTGTTCTTTCCAAAAAGACCCGCAGTCTCCTTCTCGTCTAGGTCAGGACTAACGGATTAACTTTAGAATTTCTCATTCCCAACCCCTAAGTGAGCTTGACAGCAGAATTAGTGTTAGCAAGAGCCGTGTTTAGCTGGTGCCACTGCAGTGTAACAGTGTGTTTCGCAATCGCCTTGAAGGCATCTCCCGTTCCGTGCACATATTGGACTAATTGCAATATTGGTAGCCCAGTCATTTAACTGTTTGTAAGAACACAGTTAATCGCCCAGACTGAGAGAGTGTACTAATTATCTGTTCGATGTTTTCCCAGCAATGTTGAGTAATTTGGAAGCAATTGACCTCCTGCAGCTCACTGGCAAGTGAAAACATGTAGGCCGGTTCACTAATGACCCAGGCTAACAACCTGGCTAAGCAGATCTCCTCTCCCTCCAGTGAGTCTCACTTCAGCTCCAATTTGCCATTTAGCTGGTTACATATGACTGATACCATCTTCTGGCCTGTTTTGGTTTGTTGATATTTTATAGCAATAAACTTTTTGTGTGTTTTGGATTTATTGAAAAAAAACAGAGTTTAGTTCACATTTCATGTTAGCAGTATTGTATTAACTGTATTTGCTTCTCTGTTAATTAAAGGAATGGTATATCAACAAATCAAATTCACCCAACCTTCTGTTTACCTCAGATGTATTCCGTCTGTTAAGATGGGTTTGGTGTCCAGGTTTTTGCTTCTTTCTTTCAGCGTTGGTGCTGTTTGGAGCTACAAAACAATAGAAGTCACTCAAATCGTCTACAGTTAATATGTGTATTAAACTTAATTGTCATTTTGAATAAGGCACCTTGCTGAATTCAGACTCCCCTTTGGATGCACATGTTCCACACAGGCGAGCAGACATAAGACTACATGAAAGAATTCTTTTGTTTTTGTTATAAACATATAACTGAAAACACTGTAATACATTTCATGATGGATGGACTAATAGAAATGCTTCAAAATCACCTGGAAATAATTCTGGCTCCTCCGACTTACATTGAAACTCAAGAGTTTTTGTCCTGTCCTGTAAAGTTAGTATTTTAGATAAAAAAATCTAGTATTTAAAGTATTTAAAATCTAGATTAAAAGATTTAAGTAAAGAAACTACTAAAATCATTAATGTAAACTTTAGTATGCATATGCCTAAATCGTCTGAATTGGTTGCCTCCAGCATTTAGCTATATTGCTGTGGGATAGTGTTTTGTGTTGAGAGTTCTGAATTTTTAAGAAGTATATACGTCTCATTAAACAAAAACATTTTTCAATTTGAGATTTTGTATAATTTACATCAGCACACAACCTCGTAATGTGCTGTAATATGACAAGACATGAAATATGCCCACATAACTGACACATCAAACTACTAATACACACCCTGCTCACTCAGCCCCTTTCTACTTCTGGGCAAACTTTATGCCAACTTTATTAACTGAGCAGTGTCCAGTCTGCAGAAACTGATTGTGTCCTGGCCATAGTAACACGCTAGCACTCTACACCAACACTCAATGGGAGGTGTACAACTGCCTACAACTACATACACTTTCTGTAAACTCTAAATGTCATTGAACAGCTACTACTACTGCTGTCTTTGATAATATAGAAATAAATAGAGTATAAAATAAAAAAAAAAACTATCTCAGTCCTAAAATTCAGGATATGTGTTATTTGCTTTGCTTATTTGGAGCAGTTGCAGTTAAACAAGTCTGAAATGTTGTGGTGCCCATGTTTCTGCTACAGCGTGAAGTTTTATTGATTTTATAGCTCAGTGTAAGTCATACTATGTCGACGTGTTGAGTGAAGTTTGGGGGATGTATGTACTATATCTGAGGTAATAGGAAATTTGGTGCTGAGCTATCCTTTTAACTTTAATATATGAATAAATATTCATGTAATGAGAGTTTGAGTGTCAAACATGACAGCTGGAATCCACCAGAAATATTACCTGAAAGGATTTTTTTTTTCTTTTCTTTTGGTATAAGCCACTCATTTGTTTTCCCTCTTGTCTTTCAAAGCAAGAGTCTTTGAGCTATGCTGATGCCTTGAGATACTGTCATGGTACTTTATCAAACGTTTACCAACATCACTGAAGACTTATGAGTGCAATGTTGTACATGAATTGTGACACACACACACACACACACACACACACACACACACACACACACACAGTTAATTTCCTGAGAGCTGTGGGGTAAGCAATCGCTCATGTTTCAGTGACTGGACTTCTGAATGACTAACAAGGCCACAGAGACATTGTTAGAGATACGCAACTTTGACAGTTGGACCTGGTCTATCACAGATGGGTCTGGACTGGACTCCCATGGCCTGCTTTGAGTTATGTTAGAGATTTGTGCTGGGGACATCAAAGCTGTATAGTGGGAGGTTTGTGATAAAATGCCCCTGGCAGCCCTGCTTGTCTCCTGTCTGTGTATAGGCCTTTGAAAAAAAGAGGCTTTTCTGCAGCCTCTCCGCAGCCCCTGCTCCCCTAAGCTTAGAGTGCAATAAAGGGCTTATTATACACTGAAACATATAACTCAGACCTCCGTCTTGTTCACTGCTAAGCAACGTATCATCCAGCAAGGAAAGTATGTGAAACCACTTAACGCTTAATGAATGTATTTAATTACCAGAGGCAAAATAGTTTTTAGTTGCAGGAAAAAAGATGGAATGTACAACTAACCGAAAATATAGAGGCCTAATCTGATAATATTTCAGAATCATTTGGAGCATTTTTATTGGACCATTCTTCATAAAATATTTATATATATAACTTTTTTTTAATAACATTTTCTGCGTAATTTTAGTATATGTTGCATAGTTGCTGTCAATATATGTATTTATAATCCACACAAAATAGAGTATATTTTAAATATTCAAACAGTATTTTTTTCTTTTCTTTTTTCTTCTTTTAGTTTTTTTTCTCTCTTTTCGTTCATTTGTTTGTTTATTTAATTGTTTATTTATAAGTATTATTATTTATTTTAATTTTTTCCCATTCTTTCTTTCTTCTTTTTTCTCTTTTCTCTCTCCTCTTTCTCCTCTCCTTTATTGCCTGTCAGGCCTGGCTAAATAAATAAATTGATTAAATAACAATACAAACATTAACAAGAATAATTAGGATTATGCGTTAAGCAACAGTTCTGGACACATGTACTCTTTGGCTGTTCTTGCTTCTTGCTATTGTATTATAATATATAAAGAGATAGAGAAAGCCAGCAAACCTCTGTGTCCCACATCAGATGTTTCACACTTATGCTGTATGTTTCTGATATTTTTTTCTCCATGTTACATGAATATTTACACCCATGAATAGGCTGTAAATGTAAAAAATATGGGAAACAGGACGTTGTTGTAGGCGTATAACACATCCCGCATGTGTATGAGAGAATGCCTTTGTACTGCACTGTGTTTGCTGATTAATGTTGAGAGGCTGTGTTTGTTCTGTAATAATCAAACTCAACAATGTGCCTGTTTTGCATGTTTTCATGGTGACTGAGGGTCATGGCCCTTGCATGCTGCACAGTAAACAAACCCAGGCAAACAAAAATGAAACGAGTAAACTGTGGCCTTTCATTCTGAGATACAATCCAGTGAGAAATCTGCCTGTGTGATAAATAGGGCTTTACATTCTCAGGGCAGTGTACATCCCTGGTTTTAAAAGTCGAGAGCTAAGGGACTGGGTGGGCACAGCTGTGTGGAGTGCTGTGGAGTGTCTGGCCTGGCACTTTGTATTTCTCATTAGCGGTGTTGAGGAAAGGTGGAGGAGTGCCATCACAGATGGACACCAGTCGAAATCCCCCTGAGCTCTCTCCTTGCATTTCAGCTCAAACGCTGCCCTCTCCATCACAGCTTCGCACCCATATGAGAGATATATATAAGTGGCCAGTGGTCTTGGTGTGTAGCAGCATAGATTTACTTGCAGGTTTGATGGCTACTTGTGCAAGTAGTTACAGCCTTGCACAATATCTGTGATACTGAATGGGCCAACTGGACCTAAAGGATGTCTTTTCATAATAAATCTTATGTCTTCTACGAATGTGCAGACGGGTGTATACATCTGTAATTAAATCCTGGACATTTCTCATCGTTCTGGCTTTAACAGGACTTCACTGAATGCCCTGCCCCAAGCAGTGTACCTGAAATCTTAACATGTGCACTCTTGTAGAGATTTTTGTTTGTGACGGACTAACAGTGTGTTTATAGTCAAAAGGTCATATGGACACAAAGTTTACAAATATTTGAAAACGGTATGATGTCTACACAATTACCTGCATTGTGTTGCCATGTAGTGACTTTCTGCCTGTTTATTCGCAATATGAAATAAAAAAAATTCTATTCCTTTGGAACTGAAAGCTTTATGTGTAACATGTACTTTTCAGAAAGGAAACCATTTTAGATGGTCTGGGTTTTATACAAAATGGTCAAAGTGGCAACCTGGCAATTTTCATTGAAAACAATGGGGCACATTTACATTCCATGTTGCTGATTTTTTAAAGAATATTTGGATTATGCTTGGATTATATTATCTAATATGGTGGTGTATTGTTTTACTTTCATTTTGTATACTGCAGGGTGCAGTTACATTTTTTGTTGCCGTCTAGCACCAAAATCCCCCCAAAAACACTGCCAAAAATGTGTTTTTAATTAAAATCTTTTTATTTAATAAGTAAAATAATTTAGTTTTTTTTGTCTGTCATACTTTACATTATAAAGGGTTACAAATAGGGCTGGTCAATTTGACAGTATAGATAATTACCATAATACAATTTGTCACAATACAATATAATATGCTTTTCTGAACATATCAGTACTTTAAGTTAAGTTTAACTGTATTTAGTGCAACACTTTATGCCAAATTCTTTACAAATCATTTTGTTTATGCTGTTATTTTTAATGTTGCACTACAAGATGTTTAAAAACATTTATTTAAAATTCCTTTTGCAATCACTATATTATATTTGTGCACACCTACATTTATTAGCTCCACTTACCAGTGAGTGGACACAGTATATATATCTCCACTCTATGAGATATTCATGCACTCCATGTCTGTGTCACTACATGTTCTATTTTGGCTGTTACAACTAACTAAATCTTAAAAAAACGAAGTATTGTAATATAATATTTCTATCATATCGCCCAAACTTGATTTCCTGCTTCCTGAGAGCTTGAGAGCCTCAGAAATACTTTCTAAGCATCACTGACTTTGGAATGTGTTGTGGATGTTTCAGGCAGCTGCAGGCTCGGTCTTGCAGTGTTATGGGTGTAAGCGCGGGTCGTTCACATTTCTGATGAACATGTGAAAATATTGCTCACAGTGAAGTATAGACATTTATACTGAGTGTGCATGTGCTGCAGATCCTATTACTGCACTAATATCAGCACACTTTTGCCATCCTGTGTTCTCCGAACCAACCATCAGAAACTAACCATTTCCTATGAGAATGAGGGAAGAGCCTTCACAAGCAAGAAAACACTCATTCACTTCAGTCACTCTGGGCCTGATGTATTCAGCTTTTTTCAGTTCAGGCACATATCAGATGCAGTACGTCCATGTGTTAAGTATGGAACTGCTGTGCATGACTAAAGGCCCTGTTTGAGTCCTGTAGAAATGCACCACTCTTCTATATGTCTTATGAAGATGGAGTGTGTGGGTGAAGATTGAGCAGGTAACGGGTGGAGATACAGGACTATTCTGCTGAATTATTTACTTAAGTAAACTAGCGACAGCTAAGGGGAGAAAAAATCACCTCTGTCTCTTTAGGGCTAAACTTTCATACTGTTTTTGTGTTTAGCTCAAAGGTGTCAAAAGTATTCTCATTCATAGATACTAGGGTTTAAAAATACTCTAGTAGAAGTTGAAGTATCAACTCAAGCTTTTTACTCCAGTAAAAGTGTAAAAGTACTGCTTTCAAAACTACTTAAAGTATAAAAGTAAAAGTAAAGTAAGGGAAAAATATACTATTAAGAACAAAAGCTTAGGCTGCACCACAGGGGTCTATAGTGCACTAGCCCACCTCCTCAAAAACCCCATTCTTCTAAAAGCCATAATGACTATAATGTTATATTAAAATGTTAATGTTTATAAATTTGGGATGCGCTAGGCTTCCTGTTTCAGCCGCATATACGCCCATTAAACATGAATGTAGTTTAGTACAATGTAAATATATTAAAGAAGCATATGTGTGTGCTACTGAGCATTAACACGTGTTTCATAGAGTGGAAGATATGATGACTAGTTGTCTTTAGTAGTATTGTAATGGTGCAAAAAGTCAAAACTTCAAAGGCATGTTATGCATAACCTTTACTGGAATATAAATGTACATGAATGAAAACAAGCTGTAAATGACAGGAGTAGTGAGGCTATTTTTAAATGTAAGGAGTAGAAAGTACAGATAATGGTGTGAAAATGTAAGGAGTAGAAGTAAAAAGTCAGTTGAAAAATAGTTACTCCAGTAAAGTATAAATAACAAAAATGACTACTTAAGGAAGGTAACGAAGTATTTGAATACCTCTGCTCTAGCTTGGGGACAGCTCCTTCAGATCTAGCACCTCACAAGTGAGCATGGTTAGTATTTGCATTTTGCAGTTTCCTTTTGCAGATAAATAAAAAAAATTAATTAATAAATTGAACATGCGTTTCAGGCACTTGCTGTGCGTCTGCACTGAATCCCGCCTTCAGTGTTTAGCAGTGCCGTTTTAATATCTAAAGACTTCTTACATGGTTCCTGCCCCGTTGTTCCTGGGTTTTTGTTCTTTTCAGTGATGATGCTCCCAACACTGAGTCAGATTATTTTCTCACTTGCCTTATTGCCTCACGTGTTAGAACAATAGGTGTTTTTAAACAGTCAGAGGTGCTTAAATGAACGGAGAAGCTTTCTATGAGGTGAAATGAAAACTGTCAGCTTTCTAAGGCAGATAAAATTATGGCCAAGTGCTATTGCTTTATTAAGGATGTTGTAGTGTTGGGGAATTATATTACATTGAAACATGTTAATAGTTATTTACAACACATTTTGTTATTACACAAACATTAAAAACCGTAAGACCATGGTGATTTGCAAATTCTTTTAGATTTATATTAAATTAAAACAATTTAATCAGCTTGAAAGACAAAATATTTAAAGTTTCAGTGAATTACATTTGTTGTTATATGTGTATTTATGCTTATTATAAATTTGATGCAAAATCTGATGTTCCAAAGAAGTTGGGACAGAGCCTTGTTTACCACCATGTAAAGTTATTGCTTGATATAACACTTCAACTGCTCAACAGTCCAATGTCTCTGTTGTCGTACATTGTGCTTCATTATCATGTGCATACATTTTCAATGGGCGACAGGTCTGGACAGTCTGCAGGCAGGCCAGTCTATCACCAGCATTTATTTATCACAAAGCCACACTGTGGTAAGGTGCAGAATGTGGCTACTGAGTACTGTCTTAAAAACATGGACGTCCCTGAAAAAGACGTCATCTAGATGGCGACATATGTTGCTCCAAAATATGTATGTACCCCTCAACAATAATAATACCTTCACAGATGCGCTAGTTACCCACACTATTGGTAACAATTTGTTTCCTCAGCACATGTTTCCACTTTCAAGGCCGTCTCAGATGAGCTTCACCGCCGAGAAGTCAGCTGTGTTTCGGGATGTTGTTGACATTAGTTTCCACTTTGGTAGTAGAGTCTTAACTCCACTAAGAACTCTGTTTACTGGCTCCTCTGAAAACTGGCAGAGTGGTTTGGCACAAGGAGGGTCCGTGTAATTTACTGGTGGACATGCCGGTACACCCAAGCTCTCACTACATCCATTTTGACTGGCCTGCTACCATTATGCACGCGTCATTTGCATTGTGCGCATCCCATCCCAGCACAGGACGGGGAGAACACCAGTCACGCACATCCTCCTTCAGTGTCTCCTCTTACATGGTCACTTTTAATTATGTTCCACTGGCAGAGGCTCCATATGTGGGTTTAGGCTGGTTGGAGAATACCAGTGTCTTGATTGCATTGGTGAGAGTGAGGAAAATAGTGCTATAAACTGATATAAACAGTGCTCACCACAGTAGGCACTGCTTCCCTGAATGAGTTGTGAGTTTGTGGCTTTATGTGCATGTGTTTAACCTTAAACAGCGATGGGTGGTGTAGCCTGAACTCATACTCAAACCTAACCCAAGGAAAGGTATTGTTACTTCGAACAATGGCTTCTGTAGAAGGAAAAAGCAGCACTGCACAAACTTGTATAGTAAAAAAAAGAAGTATTCATGACAAAGAACCAACAAGTGTCTGTAGACATGCCATAGAAATTCTAAGCTAAAGAATTTCTAGAATTTATCTGTTGTCTATTAGAATCTATCAACACATTCATTGCATGTTACAATGCATACATACTATGTTATAAATGTGCCTTTTATAAAAAAATATTTGTAAGTATATATTCTGCCATATTTATATATATATATATATATATATATATATATATATACTGTCCTTAACACAGTATCTTGTCCGTGTCAAAGAAACTTCCAGCTTGCTTAGTGCTTTTAAATGAACAAATCTGCTGACTCAATTTATTGATAAGACGTGGAATAATATCTTATAGTAATTTTAATCTCTTTGTAGGCTTCAGGAGAGTGACAGAATTTACCAATTTACCAGAATTTATCATCATGAGTATAATTTATTATTACATATATGATATAACCTCATAATGAGAGGTTGTATGTGTGAGCTTTGGCTAAAATAAGACTTCTTAGGCAAGTTAATTAAAGTCACAGTGCGTTCAATGTTCCAAAGTGACAAGAACTAAAAACTAAAACTATGCTTGGCGAGCTGGGACTGGGAGTTTGTTGGCGGTAGAACAGGATTTGAACACTGCTGATAATGCATCATTTTAACAAATAGCAGTGAACCCTAATTAACATGCTTATGAAGCGTAGGATGCTTTAAAAGTGCACTACAATATGTTTTGAATGTGTTTCATTACTGCGGGGCTGTCCAGACCAGGTGTGCCTCAGATAGAACCGAGAGCGCTAGACAGGTTTTGGACACAAAGGAACAGTTGTCAAGACAGGTCAGGGTGTTAACACTCTCAATCCTTGTCAGTTTAC
Source organism: Megaleporinus macrocephalus (assembly GCA_021613375.1). Classification (NCBI taxonomy): domain Eukaryota; kingdom Metazoa; phylum Chordata; class Actinopteri; order Characiformes; family Anostomidae; genus Megaleporinus; species Megaleporinus macrocephalus. Next base: position 24,519,720 of record CM038709.1, on the reverse strand, counting down.
TGAGAATATTGTTTACTTCAGTTCTTGAAATGAACCCTTTAAGCATGTGAATCTGCCAAAATGCATTGCCCTGTCAGTCTGGAAGGACCATAATGCTTGACACTGCCTTGGGGCAACATCTTAAAAAACATCTCAAATATTTTTCTACATACATTCAAACAGAATTTAAAAAAAAGAATTACATTTTTTGGTTATAATTTTGCAGTTTTATGTTCTTCCTGGTGGGAGGTCCTGCCCCCAAATTGTACCACATATTATGCATTGCTGTGTGTGTTTGATTTATTATTTGTTTATTTATATTTTATGTATATCTTATCTATAAACACTTGTGATTTTAAAGTCAAAATGGGATTTGCTGAACATGTGTTGCCTAAGGGTATACAGTTTAAGATTAAGAGAGTATCTGTGTAGGAGCTGGAGCTTATTAGGTGCTATTCTTTCCATTTCTGGATTATTTATATCCAAAATGGCTAGTAAACCTACATGTATCCTTTAACAGTTTTCGGTAAAAATAAAAAAAACAGTTTCTTTGGGTATCTTTTATGTTTAAAGTACCCTGTATGTACTTCTCTACCACAAATGCTTAAGGCAAAATTGTTTATCTCAAAATCTTACAACACTGTCTCAGGCATCAGACAATGTTTTAGTTACCATTTCTTGTATAGGTTTCCTGTGAGGTTGTTGTTAAAGGCAAGTTCTTCAGATGTCTGGTTCCTTTCACCAGCACCGTAAACAGTTCTGAAGTTCTTTTCCCTGGAACTGACAATTTCACGTCAAACCTTTCCTAATGACTTCATGTTTATATCTTAATGCAATGTAACTGGTTCCTGTGTGCAAAGCTTAGGCTAAATCTGCTGAACCATGCTTTTAATATGAGTGACAGCCTTGTGGTCTAAACTACATTGTCTTGGTAGTCGCTTTTTCAGGCAGTACTAGCTGGATTGGCTGCCCCTCTAAGCTTAGCCAGAGTCGTCTAACATGCTTCAAATATAACCTGTTCACTTTCACATTGAAAAGTAAGTATCCATAGAGGTGTGTCATGGTGGGATTTGCTCTCAGTATAGGCTTTTTCCATCAAGCATGCAGCCCCATCACCACTCAGATTTATTCCACTCAGTTCCAGAGTAAAATTGCACAATATCTAGGATATTTGCAGAAGTTGCCTGTGATTCACACGACAAGCTGTGGGGATAAGATTTAGAGCATCTCCACCCTGCAGTAAACCAGTAAAAGAGTAAAACATAGCCAAACTGAATTCCAAGCTTTGAATTCTGAGATGCTCTTTACACAGGGGGAAGGCTTTGATGTGGCCCTGGGGTTGATATATGTCCATGGCTGCCTGTTGTATTAGGTCACCATAATCATTTAAAATTATGTCTTAAAACGGGGATTGTGACTCCCTAGTCCTGTTTTCTCTCTCTCTCTCATGCCTCCCAGTGATTACAAAATCTGGCCCTGGAACCTGGATTCAAAGTCTGGATTTTAAGGACTTTCATTCAGATTTAGATTCCGATTTTGGTTCTGAAAACATTGCAAATGTATTTGGCATATACACCGACCAGCCATAACATTTAAACCACACATTGTCCATTTTATCAGCTCCACTAACCATACAGGAGCACTTTGTTATTTAACAGTTATGTACTGTAGTCCATCTGTTTCTTTGTATACTTTGTTATCCCTTATCTGTTCACCCTGTTCCTTAATAATCAGGACCACTAAAGGACCACGAGCAGATATTATTTGGGTGCTGGGTCATTCTCTGCATTGACACTGATGTGGTGCTGGTATGAGTGGATCAGACACAGCAGTGTAGTGATGATTTAACTCTTTAAACTCTCCAGCAGGTTAAGACTCATTCTTGTAACTGTATGCCTTTTATATAGTATTCCCCCACTACTATACAGATCATAGTAGTAAGTCAATCATAATAATAATAAAGGGTTAATTTTCATGTTTTCCTCTCATTGAAAGCAGAAGTGAAGGTGAAGGTCTGAAGCTCCAGAGCTTTCTGTCTGCATACTGTGTTGTATTTGCAGGCTATAAGAGCAGTAACCTCACATGGGTTGTGACGAGGGGGCAGTAAGCTAATATGGTAATGAAGATAAATACTGGTAATCTCCTCCCTGTCGAAAAGCATAGCTGTTGACTGGCCAGAGCGAGGGTCTAATGTTTGTCCAACAACAGGGCCAGCCTCTGCAGGGAGTCAAATCCGCAATGCCTCGAGACCCAGATTCCCAAACACATCCGCAAACAAACAAAAAACAATGCATGATTATTAGCGACTGAGGTCTGAGCTTGCCGCTGTGCTCCTTGGTCTGTAGAACCGAGGGGTATAAGCTAAGGAGCATGTGTTTTCCAGGGTTACATGCAATCATTGTCTTTTCAGAGCATTTGAGGTCTGGCACTTTGCCCCTGACATGTCTCAAAACCGTGGGGCTGAAAATATGTCATGTATGTCATGATGCAGTTCCCATTGATCTAAACCAGAGCTCGCTGTCATTCAGTGCATCCCATTACAAACAGCAGTGTTCTAGTGAAATCTGAACCTTGTAGCAAAGAATGAACAGAACAGTTCCTTGCCTTCCAGCAATCAAACTTTAAATAAACAGCCCCGGAGGACCGGGAGGATTTGTGAGCTCTCTTTTGTTGGCCAGTTGGCCTGGAGTCTTGTGACTGTGCTGGGTGGCGTTAAGGGGAGCTGGGGCAGAGCTGAGGTGGGCGTCCTCGTTAGCGAACCCCATCACTAGAAGGGGAGATAGGGCTGTCATTGCGAGACACCTCCCGCACAGCCTGCCCCGGCCGAGGGAACAGCGCAAGACAGCTGTAATTATGCTGTATTCAGTTAATTACCCCCTGAAACCCACATCTTTAGCGGAGGTCCCCTTGAATATGCAGATGCAGCTCTGTTGTAATTAACTCTGCTTTGTAGGTTTTCAAGGGCTCCTCTTCTCTTGGCCTCTGACTGCGTGGAGCATGCCCAGCTATATTTAGAGAAAACTCTGGGGCTTCTCAGGGAAAAGGGGGGGAAGCAAAAGCGCTGAGCTTTGCTGTCAGCAGTGCAAGTTTTGGGTGTCTCCTGAGCTCAAGCAGTGCTTCAGCGAAATGTTGCACTCGCCCACAAGTCAGCCTTGATAAATGTAAATGCCGTCAACTAGACAGCCTATAATCACGGGCCTCGTCTGTCAGCTTCTCGTTATTAGTTGATAAGATTACTTTCAATTGAGCCCAAATGATTGTTCACAAGGCAAATCGCTTTAGTCGATTAAGTGGGAGGGAAAGCTGAAAACGCTGATATGTTCACTAAACGGTTTCTTGCAGGTTCTAGAGGATTTCTGAGGACAGACAAATTTTCCAGTGAAGATCTCATTTAGCTATTGTACTGTGGCTACACTCAGCACACCTTTTGAACACATACACTTACTGAGCTTAGTAATATTTAAGCAAGCCTGCATTTACAGCGCTGAGCAGAATTCAGAGGCCATCCTGCATTTACATTTAATTTAAAGATGGTCATTAAGGACAAGTTATTAATTTTCCACAGTCCTGTAAAAAAAAAAAAAAACCTTTAGTGGAAAATGCTCTGAAGTGGTCACTCATTGTGTTTTTAAAGCTTCGATTCTTTCAGGATTTAAAAGAACTCTAAAGGGTTATTTTTCAGTGTTTCTTATAAACTCCACCAAAGCTCAGATTTAGAAGTTGTCTGTGTTTTCCAAGTCATCCCAAACAATTCCATTGATAACATGGTCAGCAAAACCTTACTGCACATCTCAGGTGTCCAACAGTTTTAGTGCACATTTTCTTCTTTCAGCTTCATGGCTGCTATACATCCTTTATAGTTTAGAGGTGTCACCTGTAAAAGAAAGGACAAAAATGGGTGTTAATTTTTTAGATCTGAAGGAAGAGTGGAGCTTGATTTTCTCCCTTCTCATTAAGACAAAAGCTCAGAAGTACTGTTTATCTGATGGTGGCAGTTTTGGTGGTCTACCAGATCTTGCATGGTTGTTAGGCATCCCAAATTCTCTACATCTTTACATTTTTTGAGCTCCAGTCTTGGAAATCCTTGTTTTTCTCACTTATTTTCCTTTAACTGCTCATTGTAAATAAAAATATTTAGTAATCACATTATAGTTACCATCTTATTAAAAAACTGTTATTTGCGTTTTATTTATAAATATTATTTTAAATGCCAAAAATGTAAAGAATGTTGAAGCTGTTTTCTTCGTAATTCGTAAACTGACGCCTTGCTGCAGTTGACTGCTGCGCATGTCACGTGACTGAACGTGATGAGCGCGGTGCAGTTTGGCAACAATGGCAGAGGAGTAGAGTGAATGTTTTTTATAAAAGAAGAAATTCTCCGTATTTACAATTTGGTTCACGCAAATATAAAAACATTACAGTGACGTCCAAACCGAAACACCTTTCAACTGCAGCCAGCTCGACTAACAATCTGTCAAAGCACTTAATCAGGGTGCACGGTAAAACACAACTCGTCGCTAAAGACCCTTGTATTGAAGAAGAGCGTGTCCCCAATAGCACCCAAAAAAGCTACACTGGATTTTTATCAAGCACTAGGAAGGAAGGTAACGAGAACCAGTACCATGTAATTAGTTTAAAATAAGCCCCTTGAAGATCTGAGAACTGATTTAATTTTTAACTGATTTAAAGTTTTGTTGTAACACTAAAGATAGCTTTATTAGATTTACTAGGTTGACTGTTATTAGACTGACTTGTTCTGAGGACATAAGTAAAACCAAGTAAAGTGAAATCCATTTTATACATGTTAGGTACGACTGATACAATCTGTTCTTAAATGAATACATAATAAACTATTGAAAGATTAATTGATTTGTACATTCCAGATATGTTTGTAGATTTGATTTCAATATATTTGAATGGGCTTTAGGGTGTAACTTAAAAGTAATGAGGTATTAGATTACATATTCCAGGAAGTAATGAGTAAAGTAATCCTATTACAATTTTTAATAAGTAATAAAATCAGTTATGAATTACTTTTTTTATGAGTAATTACCCCAACACTGTCTGAAAGGCAGTTAAAGGTGTGTTTGGGTAGCTGCTTGTGTTGAATGTCTGTTTGAAGGGGAACATAATGTCAGTAATTTGTTTGCTAGCAGCTTTTGTTCGGTGGTACAGCTGTAACTGTAAGGGTTGGAAGGAAGAGCTGAAAATGATAGTAGAGTGCACAGAACTAAGAGTGGAATTAAATACTGCTATATTTGTTATATAAGTGTTGGAGGCTTCTGGCTTAATGGCCTGTGTACAGTACTGTGTTTGTGTGTGTGTGTGTGTGTGTGTGTGTTGTCATTCTTCCTACTCTTTTGGATTTATAGTACATCGTTAAATGCAGATCTGTGCCGTTTAGACTTTCGAAGTGTAGTAACCTCCAGTCATGAACACCAGATGAGTCTCACAGAGTGCTCTGTGGCAGAGTTGTAAGTCTAATTAAGGGAGCAATTACACTCAGCTGTAAATGAGGAGTAGACACAGCTAATTGCTTCCGAGAGTTCTCTTTTTTCGTAATAATTTGCCCCCCAAAGTGGTTTGGCATCAGGCTACTTCATTTGAAATGAAAATACGTATAACAGAGTCGAAGAGACAGGACATTTCTATTCACTTGGCGTCCTTCAAAGCCTGCACAAGTTTGGAATGCAGCTTAATAGAGCTAATTGTCAAAAGAGTGATCACAGTGAAGCTGTAATGTATAATTGAAGGCTGGAGGACTGGTTTGTATCACTTTTCCCCCCCATCTCAATATTTAGCCTGCGTCACTATACTTGTATGATGGTAAATCAGTCACCCATAATTAAAGGCAATGATTAATGAATTGGTAAGGGATAATTTTCTGTGACTTTGAGCAGAAGCTATCCAGACAAGGGGCTATGATTCAGGCTTCTCTCGCAGTTTAATAACTATAGCAAATTTACGGTAGGCTTCCATAGTATCAGGCTTATGTAAGCACCCCCTGGCTTTACAATCTAGGGAACACAGATGTGCTCGGCGAACAGAGGCTTAATATGCTACGGTCCACCAGCATGCTATTAGGCAAGGTGCTTTTACAGAGTAGTCGTATGATGTGTGCTGTATAAGATGAGGTCTGTACTCCATCATGGCCAGTTTCACTAATCTCTCATGATACCTTTCGAAGGCAGTCTTTTTTAAGCTTTGAAATGACCATGATACAAGGATTTATTCGGCCCTCTGTAAAATGAAATGTAAAGAACGAGAGCTCAATGTCGTCAAGTTGAATTTTACTCTGTTGGCCTCATAAAAATTATGGACAAGTATAAACAATGTGTTGCTGATACTTTCTTACACTTACACGTTCCTGCATGGTCCTTGCCTTGGCCATATGGAAAACTTTAATCCATACTTCTAGCAGGTTTATTAAACTTTTAAAAGGTTCTTGAAAAGTTCTTTAGAAAAGTAAAGATGATTATTCTTTGGCATCAGCCCAAAGAGTCCAAATATTTAGTTGCTTGATTAATTATATATCATTGCTGTCCATTGAAAACATGTATTTTCTAAAATAGTAACTTTACAAGAGAAAAAAATATATACATAGTTTTGAATGCAAGTTAATGTAAAAAGGTTTAATGTTGGGGCCATGATGTTTTCATTGGTGTACAGTTTGTATACTCAAGCAATACGATGACCCAAATGTGTGCTCAGCTATTTGCAATTTGTCAACTTCTAGAACACTTGGAGAAGAGTAGCACTGAAACACAATATGAAATAACTGAATGTCAAACACAATCGGACTGTCTCCATCTTCTCTTTAACCTCTCCTGATCCTGTAGTGTAATTTGTAAAGTATAACTAAATAAGCAAATGAAAAAAATCCCCAGTCTTCTAGACTCATTGATTTTAAAGGACATGGTGATAGTTTGTGGCTATTCATTGCTATCATTTACCACATTTAGCTTAACTACAACAAAATAGATATGTCTAGTGTACGCTCACGCATTAAACTCGTCAATACTGCATCTCGAGTAGTCAGATCTATTGTGTGCCAATAAAGCCCCATGATGAGGAGCAATGGATCAGCTCAATAATGAAGAAAATGGTCCGCCGTTAATGAAGAGATGGGTGTGGCCCATGGCAAAATTTACAGCAGAATAACTGCAACTGTTATGTTGGCTGGCGAGACAGAGGTGCCATTCCAAACTCTGATTGGCATACTCCAAGAGCAGATGGTGGAGGGATGGCATCCAGACAACGCTGGCATTCTCAGCACAATGTGGCACTACAAAACTGTGAATCCACTGAAGATGGAAAAGAGGTCTTTCTAGCAGTTATACAGAAGCATGCCTCGGCGTCTCACTGTGTTACTTTACTGCTATAACTTATTATGCTTTGAGCCAAGTTCAAATATTTCTTTCAAAAAATAAAAAGCAACGAGAGACAATGCGATGCATTTTTACAAATTAATACCGGTCATAATGAGCTTATGTGGGCTATCAATCAGTCATGCATTGAATCACGAGACCATATCCAAATTTTGAGCTGCTTGTTAGACTCTCATTAGTTGACTATAATGGGATCAACAAAAGTAATTCCATCTAACTTTCACACGCTATAATAAGAACCACACATGGCGGTCTGAGGGAATGTGTGCCTCCAGACGAAACCTCAGTGCCATCAAGAGAACCAAATGTTATTTCCCTTCTTTTAACTGCCACTTCTGATGGTTTGCCTCTTTGTGTAGCTTTTCCTCACTAAATCACGCTCCAGGCATGTTTACTTGTTGAACAGATTGTTAAATTTGGGCTCATGCTCCATGACGCTAGCGCTTTTGGAGGAGGAATGTGATGTGAAATGACACCGGCTGATTCCGTGCTCGTGGAGAACTCAGTCTGGTGTTGGTATGTCCCCTCGGGCTGTCTGGGCTCCTGCCCAGGTTTGCCGACGTGATTCTTGCTTTGAAACCTTGCTGCCCAGGATGGGATGTCGTTCAGTCGCTGGATTCCGACCAGATTTTCTTCCTGGCAGCTTTTGAAGCCATTATCACAAATAATCAAGCTGATGACTGTCCATTATGTGGTGGCCACCAGACATGGGAAAATGTATGCGACATTGTACACAATTTTTACAAGAAACTAAATGTGACATGGCTTTGTCTTTTTTATAAGGACTGACAAAATGAAAAGAAAAACAAATTTTTATATATTGACTTGCATGAAAGCCATGAAATCTCTGGATTTACCACTACACCTGCACCACACTAGGAGTGAATGCATTTGACTTGCTTATATTAAACAGCATTTCCTTTTTGGGGGGAATAAAGTAGTGGGTCATGCTTCCTCACTTTCTACATGCTTTAAAGAAATGCTCATACTTTCCAGAATGTCTTTAGTTACGCAGCTATTGTACACATTTTAATGGGCTTCTCTTGAAATTCACTTGGAGCAAAGCAGAGGATAAAATCTAAAGGAGAGATAAAGTTATATATTCTCAGAAATAGCTATTTTATTGATACAGGAGAAGCATGAAAACACAACACAAACTTTACATATTAACATTTTACTTTTGAAACAATATACAATAGAAATATAGACTAATAGTGTTGTAGACATTTGTATAAAGCAGCTTTATTGTACATTATTGATAAATAATGGACAATTAATAAATTGTTTAATGATTTGCTGCCATTTTAAGCATACAGTGCACATACTCCAGCATATACTTAAGTCCAGAATGGCAGCAAATCATTAAACAGACGGATAAACAACAAATCAATATACAAGCAAATCAAATGACTTACTATATGATAACTTCTTAATTTGATTTCTTTTGCAGACGAGCTTCTACAGAAAAAAAAAAGAGCCTGTGTTATTCCTCTCAGCACTGCCAAACTAATTTTTGTTTAGAGGCCCCATGTTCTGTATCAGTAATTTATTTTGTTGCACAGCTGTCTACATATACTTAATTATTACACTGTATTGTGTCAACTGGGAAAAGTTAATAATAAACTTCAGGAAAACATTTTAAGAAAACATTGAATATAATACACTCAAATATAATACACTCCTGTTAATATATTGTTTGTTTATTATTTGATTTATGTACTGTAAAAAAAATCAGTGGGCTTAAGTGTTGCTTAATAGTCAGAAATACAGCCCTTCAGTTACATAGACACGACCACTCTACGGTAATTCACTGCTCTGTAGATCTATTCATGATGGTGCTGTATACAAAGCAATACTTCTCTCTACGTGTCCCCAACCGGCTATGAAAGTAGATTTATCTGAGCTCCTTCTCCCAGGCTGCATAAAGCTACAGCGTGTACACTCCACCCAGCAGCTGCTTAGAATTGTATGAAATGCACATATGACATCACAGCCATCCCATCTCTATATAGCAATGAGAGTATTTGTGGAGTCATGCTCAAAGAGCCTGGTGCTCGGCAAGTTTTGTACAGTTAAATAAAGCAACTGAATATGAATTTTATTTGAGCTTGTGGTGCTTGTGGTCACTGGCAGGAGTTATTCCGAGAACTTGGAGAACACATGGGCCTACTACTGTGAAACACTACAAGTCCAAAAGTACACAGACACTCTTTCTAATTAGTGCACACGTTGCTGACACAGGAGTTCAACTGCACATTCACCGCTTGTTTAATCCACGTAGAAAAGCACTGCCAATAGAATGGACGCTCTGGAGCAGCCAGACATGAGCCTACGGTCACCAGACCCAGTGTTAAACGCCGGCTAGAGGAATCTAGAGGAACTGTGGAGCAGTAAAGCTACATATTCTGGAGAGATGTAGCTCCACCCAAGTACCTTTGGGATAACTTGGAGCAAAGTTTGTGATCCAGAGTTTATCATTCCACATCAGTATGTAACCTCACTTCATCTCCTGTGACAGAATGCAATCAAATATTCACATCTAGCGTGAAGCCGTCCTGGAAGATTTGAGTTATATTTTGTATGAGCAGGCGTCTACAAACTTTTGGACACATTGTGTATATGTCACACAGCCTCCCATCCCATTTGGAGGGGGGAAAGAAACCATAACAAATTTCATGTTTTCCACTAGATGAATGAGCAGATAGGCTTAGTGGTGAACTTTACCTCAGTTGGAGCTCCTCTGCTCGAGCTCCCTCTCTGGAGGTGGTTCGACCTCCCCTGAACTTCCCGCGGCTCTGAAGCTGCGCGCTGGGGGCGGTAGGACCCAGCGGAAAGAAGGAGAAAGCCTCGGCACGAGCGCGCTCAGACTCCTCCTCGTCTCCGGTGTCAAACTTGACATCAGCCTGTGAGCCGAGAATGGTAACTTGTGTCGGGATCGAAGCCCTCACATCAGTGGCATGCTTCATGGAGTTATGTGCCTCGCGTTGCCCTCTCAACTGCCATCATGGACTGCAGCGCCCTAATACTTCTCCTTTTCCTCTTCTCGCTCGTTTCCCGCGCCGACTTCACCGTTTATCCGTCCAATGAAGGTAAGGAGGCGTCTGATGGGGAGAGACGTATTAGGGTGCGCTTCACCTCAGGTTGCGGGTCGCGGACTGGCCGCCACTCTCCGCGTGAACAGGGCTGTTGCTTTAGCTTTTAAGGTCGTCCTGACGGAACCGAGCGCGTGTCGGGACACTGGTTCCGCAAACATTGCCAGCAGTTCTGTGCGGTTAGTTTTATTTCCTGAGCCTCAGTCAGGAGTTTGCGCGGCTGTGGATTCGGAAAGTGCGAGAACTGAATGGGGTTAAACGGAGTCTCTGAGGTGAAATACATAACGAGTTATCGTTGGTTGTCAAGCTGGAGTTTAACTGGGCATCTGTTATTGAATATCGAATATCGATAACTATTCGTTTCAGCTGGAGACGGTCTGTTAATTTTGTAAGAGTAAAAATAAAACGCAGCGAAGACGAAGACGCCACTACAGCCGCTCAGGAGCCTGTCGTTTATCTGACCTGATTTCTTCAGTACATTTCGACTGAGGGGGGGTTTTATGCTACAGTTGTCATCTCTACGAGGCTGCTGTCTCTATGTTTAATAACCGATCGCCCACACAGCCTACCTGGCCGGGCTGTTATTTCGCTGTGAGGACTTTATGTTTCAGTGGAGCTGCTTGCTCTCTGTTCAGCGCGCTAAGCTGACAGGCTGGACGCGTAAAGCGGCGGCAGCGCAGTTTATTAGTCAAGCTCAGTTTATCTCGCTCCGCTGAGGAAGATCCGCTCACCTTAGCCAGCTTTCCGCTCCTGTCTGTCCACTAACTTTATTTTCCTTTTATTAAAATCACTAAAGCTCCCCTCACGCAGTTCGGTGCTAGGCTTAAACAATAAACCAAACATATTACCCTGCCTAATGTTTTATAATGTACAGCCTGAGCTCGCGCTGTTTGTGTTCACCGCGGCGCCGTTTATGGGCTCTTTAACCTCCAATAACAGACTTACAGACTAATAGGCAGAAGTAAAAGTACGGCAGGAGTTGCTATGTGGATTATATAGCCGCTGATTTGTGTGTGATGCATTAAAGACTGAAGCTAAAGGCTGATTCTGGAGTAGTGATCATGCTGCGTGATCTCGTTGCGCCAGTAAAGCTGTTGTTCGCAGAATACAGTCGAATAAATAAAAAATAAACACATAAATAAAATAAAATGACTGAAACATATGAGAGTTGCTGAAATGCCACAGCTTCTGTCTCCGTTAGACTCCTCAGTCTGGTATTGTTTATTACTCCTGTGTGCTGCACATACTGTGAAGCCGGCTATATAGGCTGCAACAGAAACACAGGAACAATAAAAAAAGCAAAATAATACAGACTCAAAACGGGGAGTTACTGCAGATATTGATCAAATTATTAATTGTCTGCATCTCACGCAAAGTTGTCGTTTCTTATTGTAGTTTTTACAATATTAAGTAATTCCGTAATGTCGTTCACGGAATTTAGATCCAGTCTAATTAGTTAAACTGGGCGAAAGTTAGATGATGGTTGTCGATGAGAACTATATTAACTAACAATTACAAATTTTGTGTAGTGAACTTTTACAGTGTCCGTCGTGCTTTGTTTTAATTTATAGCCTTTTTTATAACTTTTTTATTTTTATTATTTTATTCCTTTTTTATTGATCATACGAAGTTTTACTTTGTATAAAATGCCTAAAGTTCTATTCATTCGTTTCTACTTTTTATGTCGATTACGTTTTATTACGTGTTAGAGCTGAGGTTCGTCTTTTGAGAAGTTTTTGAGAAGTTCTGAAGATGAGCTGTGTTATGCATGTCAGTAAGTTCAGGTTCTGAGCCTCCAGACATAACTCAAACACGATCAGACATCAAAGCCATTTATATTAGATAATCTGTGCAAGAATACGACTTAAAATAAGAGCTTTATTACTACTTTCTTTCTTTCTTACTTACTTTCTTTCTTTCGTTCGTTCTTTCTGCTGTTTTTCTCCGAGGCCTAGCCTCCGCCTTTCAGCCCCGCTAACCTACTGCGCCGATCAGAGTTTTATCTCCTCTCATCATCTACTCTGTAGGTTATGTCGGACTGAACTGCAGTGCCAGCTGGAGCACCGAGGAGTTTTAAGACAGAACTTGAGGTTTTATGCACTTTTAGAGCGACGGTCTCGCCAGTGAGGGTCAGTATAGAGCCACACGCCTGCTTTAATCTCACCCAGAGCAAAGTGGCCTTTATCACCTCCTCAGTAAATGCGGAGAAGTTAATGTGGAGGTGTAACAGCGCTTTATGAACTCGGTACCTCAGCCTTTCTGTAACAGCTAAGATTTTTCAGTGTCTTTACTGTCTGCGTTTCGAGGTCAGGATGATCAACATCTGATTAGCATTTTTAGAGTTCTTGGGCCCAAAATGTCTTCCCCTGTTTTTTTTCTGTAGTAGCCCAGAAGTTAGTCTTGTTTTTCTTTGTAGGGAGGAACTAATTTACTGATTTTATAGCTTTATGTGGATTTTCTTTTAAAATTAAAACTTTGGAACAATCTTAAACAGTCTACACGACAGAACAGCGGTGGCTGCTGCAGTTTTAAATTGGGATTTTTTCTATACGGAGTATCAGTGTGTGATTTATAATGTCTGTTATAATAAAGCTGTTGCCGGTGCGGCGGTATAAACTGATACACTCGGCAGGTGTGACTCTGAGGTCGCCTGTATGCTAAGTGTTGGAATATAGTAGGTGTATTGTGTGTTTTTTTTATTTTTTGTATTTGTTGGTTAATGAAAGTGTGGGAGCCTGTGTATGATCGAAACGGCCCATCATAAGTAAAAAGAAAAACAAGGAGCGATAAAAAAAAGTGCCAGCTGTAAAACTTCGCGCGCCCGGACGCGCCGTTAATTAGACTCTATTAAAGTCGCGGATGAAAAATGGAGATTTCTAGGAGACTCTGTGCGTTATGAACTCAGGCCAGCGAAAGAAGGGTGTTTTTCTTCCTCGTCTGTCTCCTTTTTTCAGTACGGCAGTAAAAGAGAGAACACGGCTTTAATTCAGTCACGATTAGAGAAGTGCAGGCCTCCCTTACACAGTCCCACAAACTAACAGAAAGCACAAAAGCTGCACCAAATAATATAAGATATGAATAATAATGACTTTAAAATACAGAAAAAATGTTCGTCATAATAACGAAAGAAATATTGTATCATATTAGACCGCTATATTGAAGTCGACTCCGTCACTCACATTAAGTGCGGCGGTTTTAATTAGCACCAGGGCTTCTCATCTGGAGTCGAATAAAGCCTCTAATTCTGGTTTATGCTTTATTGTTTTGTGTTTATTTAAAAGGGCTGCAGTAGTAATTTGGACTAAGCTCTACAGCAGCTCGACCACCGCAGGCCTGCTCCGCTCCGCTCTCACAGCCTTTCTCCGCCTCCAGTTTTCAGGGATTATTACTACATATTCAACGTTTTATTTAGTGATTACCACTCCTATCATATCTTCATCTTCTCAGAATAGGCCTTGCCTGGCAAATAATGACATTTTCAGCTTAAACAGTTGAAAGCAGAGATCTTTCTAGGCCCACGTTTGAAGTTTATTATATAAATGCTGGCAAATGTTCATAATTAGCTGCAGGACAATGGCTAGGTCTCATGCCAGATTGATATTTTCCTTTCTAATAAACAACACATGGGAGAGGGAAAAAAAGCTGGTTTTCCTATCTTTTCTTTAATCTGGGCAGACTGCCTAGTGAAACATACTTCTGTTTAAAGAAGCAAATGAATTTTTCTGCCATTTAGCAGGCCCTGTGTAAGTCAAGCCCAGCTTGGGCAAACCTGTGGGACTAAAGTTTCAATTCTTGTTTTCTCTTGCATATTTGAGCATATGCGGGTTAGCTTATCTAAAACAATATTTGCTTCGCTCGGCATGCTACAATGCAGAAGTAGAAATTGTTTGCCTTCAGAAAATACGCCGAAGTCTCTGACTCTAGACATTTGCTCTGTAATCAAATCCTTGATTACCTTAATTTCCCCCAAGCCACATGCACACAAAGGAGCATAATTTTGGTTTTTGCTTGTTGCAAACAGTGACGCACAGCCCCGACAGTCAGGCCTGACACTGGCCTCCGCATTTGTAGAGTGAGTGTCACTGTGCCTGATGCGAGGTGTGGAGCTGCATTAGTCCCCCCCACTGGGCAGACCAGTGTTTTGTGAGCGATGGTACCTTTCAGAGGTGCCGAAAATCTGCTTACACATGTGCTCGTGGTAAAAATAGTGCATTCGGGGCCTGCAACGTGCTCGGGTCGGTTAGTGGTGTGCAGAGAAAGGCTGCTGGGCGCTTGGTGTAGGGAGCCGAGCGAGGAAAAAACACTGGCAGCGGCTGGGACAGCAGACACACTGAGACGCAGCTGAATTATTCATACTCCAGAGTTTAATACTTCATTACCACAAGGCCACTGTAGGTAGACCCCGGATGATTGCATATTTGTTGCCATATATAAGGTGCTGTTATCTTTTACTGTTTCCAGTTATCTGTTTTTCAGAGTTAAGCAGCTTAGACTAAACGTATAACAGCAGTTATGTGGATTATGTTTATGTTGCCTCACTTTCTTTGATGCCTGTTGTAAAACAACAAAATCTAGGATTTCTCAGCGTTGTTGTGTTTGATCTCCTGTTGCCAAAATGCTGCTTAATAAAACACGGCCTTTGAAAAGAACATATAATATGTCGTATATGCATTTCGGCTTTTACAAGTGCCATCAATCATGAGATAACAGGCATTTATTTAGCTTGGAGAGGCTGTTTGTGTTAGACGTGGGGAGTTTGATGCGAAGTTTGGAGGTGCTCCAGCAAACAGCGTGTTCTAGGAGGTGACCAGCTGAAGGGCCTGGGCTGAGGTGGGGGATCGGTGAAAGCTCTCTGGGACGCACGCACACACTGAGCCGTCCTCTGCTCCTCTCTTCTGAAATCCTTTGATAATAATCCCCAACTCCACCAATCAGATTTAAATGAAGCCAGGCCTCAGCATGCCCCATCCCCTTGGACTGCGCTTGGGAGGTGTTACACCACCTGAGTCTACTGATTCCCGTTTTAATTTAATAACAGATTTAATTAGCTACCTGAGAAAGGTGAGGGTCATGGAAAGCTGAGAAAAAAGTCTCGCTTGTCCTTTGAGAGCCATATGGTTCTCCCAGCAAGTTTATTCTGATCATAGTCAATTTAGCAACGTGGCTGTGCAACTGTGCGTTGGGCACTGTCAATGAACTGCTAAGCTCATAAACCTGGAGTTGCTTCCTGAGACTGTGAACACAGAATTTTCTATCTAAGTGTAGGCTGTCTTTGGATCGTTAGTGAATGAAAACATTGTCTTCTCACTGCTGCTGACATGTTCGATAAAGGTGCCTTGTGCTGATGAAAGGAAAACTATAGTTATTGGTGCAGGGATGATTTATCAGGACAATGGATGCCCATGGGCAGCCCGTGGTTGTGAATCCTGGATTACTGTCTCCCTCCTGTATTGATTTACCTGCCTTGTGTTGTTTGTTCCTATGGACAGGCAGAGGAACTGCTATTAATAAGCAGAGTTACCGTACGCAGGCAGGATGTTATTGGGCTGAGAGGGACTGCACAATGCTAGATGGCTGGGTAGGTGAGCGAGAGGGTGGGCGGTTTCTTTGGCTGTGATTTCCTGCTCGTACAGCTGGAGAATTTGCCTCGCGAACACAGCCATCTAATTTTCTCTTCTCAAATTCCCCCAGTCGGCTCAATTTGAGACGTTGGCTCGGCTCATTGAGAAATTTAAATTGGAACCAATGGAGCTGCATGTGAGCTGCCATTATCTGACATAAGCAGATATCTTTATTACAGTTAATAGGAATCGGCCTACTGTACGGGCACAGCCAGCTGTTTGGCTGTCTCTCAGGTGTGGCCCCAATTTTAGACTTTTGCACTGGAATCTGATAATGGGCTCTCCTTCCTCCTTTTAACTTAAGACACACGCAGCGTGCCAGGACAGAGCGGCACCACTCTCTATCATTTTATACGGGCCGGGCCGGGCCGGGCCGATTTCT
Source organism: Megaleporinus macrocephalus (assembly GCA_021613375.1). Taxonomy (NCBI): domain Eukaryota; kingdom Metazoa; phylum Chordata; class Actinopteri; order Characiformes; family Anostomidae; genus Megaleporinus; species Megaleporinus macrocephalus. Next base: position 24,503,258 of record CM038709.1, on the reverse strand, counting down.
CCTGTTTGAAAGTTACGAGCCTGCAGCGCCTCTCCAACTCAGAATGTCAGATTTTTGTCAGCGGCGGTTAAACGTCCATGCTCTTGTCCGCTGTTTGTAGTTTGCCCGGGCTGAGTGTTTATTGGCCAGCGCACGGGCGAGAGTGAGCGGCATAGTGATTAATCCCAGCCATGGGCGCCATGCTGAGTGCCCCACATGTCAGCTGTGATTATGCGTTTATTGTACATCGATGGCAGCCTTTGTTCTCTTTGTGCCTGCAAGAGCTTCGCTCAATCAAACAGCGGTGAAGCCGAGAAGAGCAGGAGACAGAGAGATGTCAAAGAGCTTGTCAGGAGGGTAGAATGAGGGTGTCTTTGTAGACACTCACCTCCTCTTTCCTATAGTGCACTACAGTGCTCATGATTTATACATCCTCAAGGAGACAGCCATTTTGTCCTAGATTCACTCTCCTCTTTGAGGACTGAATATTGCTTCCAGAATTGCTTTTTCTCTCCTCTTGCCTTTTGGTTTGCGGGATGGCTGAAGATGTGGCTACTTTTATTTTGTTTAGTTCTAAGTGTAGTAAATTTATTAAGACGTGTAGTAAAGGCAGTGCATGTCGTTTCCTTTTTCTATATATATGTTCAGCAGTTTGTTGCTGTCAAACTAACTCAACAGAAATTGTAGAGATAATGTTTGTAACATACGTTTCATTAAGAATTTATTTGGCATATTTTGAGTTTGTGTGATTTTATTTAAATTAGTCTAGTTTACTTGTTTACTATTTATCTTAAAATTGACTTTGGAGGCAAATAAAAAACAGGCCAATAGTTGGTTGATTTCATCCCCTTGTTTCATTATTATCCCCTCGTCCAGTGACGTGACAAATTGCAGATATTTGATCTGGATGTTAATTTTGTTGGTGCCGAAGCAAAAATAGTTAAATAAAGCCAAACCAGCACGTATGAATAAGACTATCAGCACACATATAATGGAAGACGGGTTTTCTAGTTTTAGCTTATTCGTAATGACATGCTAAATGCTGGTTGCCAAGTACATGAAACTAACACCTATAAAGAGCAGCAGGTCGCCTCAGCACTCACAGATTGGGTTCTCATGTTTTTAGCCAGCGCATCAATCTTAACTATATTCTGCCTGATTCAGCATTTGAGCTGATGAGGCATTTTGTAGCAGTGAAATAATAATATTCTTAAAAATATGTTTAAACTGGGCCATTGCTATTGATCAAATGTTCACACAATATAAACTGGTCTGTTTTTATTTATTTTAAAAGTTTAGCATAATTAAAAAATACTGCCTGTCGTCGTTCTCATAATCTGCACGTGCATAACTTGAGTGCGAAGGGAAATAGGTAGGCGTGCAGCATGTCAGGAGGATCGGTGTTATAATCTCTTCACAGCTTACAAACACATCAAAAATATTGGATTTCATTCGGATGATGCTTGTCAGATAATAGAAGCTATTTGTGTTCTCCTTGCCTCGTTGAAGATGCCTATCTGTGAAACAACACACAAAGAAATGATGGGGAAGATATCGACATGTGAGACACCACCACCCACTGGCTTCCTCATAGCATCAGCAGGACAGGGATTGGAGCTGAAATGGCCTCCCGATGTGGGGAACTTTTCTCAGTTACCCCAGCGGCCACACCAGCCTTAGCCTGTTGGAGGATGACTCTGATCTACTGAGAGGGGAGGCTTCCACTGTTTGTTTAATTTGATCGTGCCATGAGAGTAGTGCAGCTGAATAAATACTCTGTTGGTCAGGACGGACATGTCTCCTGGGGGACGGGTGGGAGGGTAATTGAGGCTAACAAGGGATAGACGCTCATTTGTCTTTTTTTCTCTTTCTTTCTCTTTTCCTGCAGTTAACCTGTTGGATTCCAAAGCAAGCCAAGGGGAGCTGGGGTGGATATCTTATCCATCACACGGGGTAAGTATGTCAGTGTTAAGATGTGCTCATTCCGCTCAGCGCAGGAGAAAAGAAACCATATTGAAGTACAGTAATGCAATTTAGTATAATTAAGAGTTTTGAATGTGTTTTCTTTATCAGTGTATAATTATTATTTAATTATGCATAGTCCTGCGCACGACCGCCCATTATTTCAGTAAAAATGCTACTGAATTTATTTTTCAGCATCAGTGAAAAAGCAGAAAATACTTATTTAACAGAAAATGACACAGAAACTTTAACAATTGTTAATGTAATAGGAATATTTTCAGTATTTAATGTGTCTACGCTTGGTGTTTATTACAGCCTTTATTCATTTTTGGAAATTGCTTTTATTTTTTTTAAGAAATCCACAGTGACATTGTTGTACACCTCCAAGGTTCAGTCTTAGAAGTTAGTTAGTTTCTGCTTCTCCCGGTTTAAAGCATCTTGACAGCTACACATTTTTCAGACGAGCGGAGTTGTTTTCTCACTGTGGAAAGATGAGTAGAAGTGGATTTTTTTGGTGCCTGGTTTTCTCCCATCTGTTAAAGATAAAAGATAAAAAGTTCGGTTTATCTGGTGGGGACAATTCTGATGATTTACCAGGTTTTTAGATCATTTCTTCTAAAAATTAACCTCCAGTTTTTGTTTTTTTTCCACTTATTTTTCTTGGACTTTTTCCTACCTTATGCAAGTGGATTGCCTTATATTTAAAAGTTAAACAAATTAGAGTCAAATTCTCTCAAAAATATCTAATATCACTTAACAAAAATAATTACTTGTAATTAACTAAGACTTTAAATAAATAGTGTCTGTTTTTCCACTGTAATGTATTTATATTCTTTAAATGTGGGGAAATAAAACAGTTCTCTTTAAACTAAAAATATCTACATAGACCTAAAATACTCTGGGGGTGTTTACAGTTGATTTTGTTTATGACATTAAAAAACAGATAGCACAACCAAACATAACAAAACAGCACAAAACCACAAAAGGCTAGAGAAAGTAGAGAAAGTCTCCAGACTAATTTATTTCTGTTGTGAAAGCCCCAAGGTCCAGCGTCCGGTAATGACCATGTTTATTTGTTTTACTATGGATTGGCCTCATGGGCTCCTCAAACCAAGTCATTCTCAAAACTTTATTAAGTGTTAAAATTACTTGTTGGCAGTTGCTCAAGGTAATCCAGTAATTTGTTTCTTATAGCTGCCAAATCTAGTTTCCTCTTGCTCTTTTTATTGTTGGCACTGTAAAATATGGAATGTACGTTTTTATATGCAGGACAAATGGCAAAAAAACGAAAAGCTCGTTCCTGTATTTAAGGTGATGTGGGTTTCGTGAAAGCTGCTTGTTTAAAAAACCTTTAGTTTAATTAATTACTTGATATCATCAAATATGAAAAGTATTTCAGCTTACCACCGGCTAATGGTTAATCATAAAGGTGAATAGGAGGTGAGTGATAGGCCATTGTGGTGAGTGTCAAAGTATTGTAATTTGTTTCACGTGTCCCATTGTCAGGACTGGCGAAAGAGTATGCAGAAGATCAAGTCCTCAAGGTGAATTATCTGTAATTACTTCTGACTTTTACCTACTTTGGAGCGATAAGCATTTTGCCCTGAGAGCTATGCCCTCAAAAATGATTTCAAATAATGTGCCGGCACAGCGCTGACACTGATGGATGGGCCTCCCGCCTTCTGCCGGTGTAAGCACAAATCGGGGCGGTTAAAGCAAATTAAGAGCTAAACCCATCGGACGCTCCCTGCGTGGCCGACTGCTCCGATAAGGACAGTAAATATAAATGGGCTCGGCGCAGACAGCTTTTTAAACATACAGCACTGTTTATTATGGCCCCTCCAAATTGCATCAGGCCTCAGCCTGGAATTCATTACTCCCAGCAGCCGGATTACTCTGTGTTTGCGCCATGATTACCCAGCACACCACCATAGGCCGTGCCTAACTGCGCGTGAGGCTCTCCTCTGGCCTAGTGGAAATCGTCTGTGCTGGGAAGTGAAGGGATGTAGATTAGAGCTTGATTATCTATTGTAGATTAGGGATTTGGAACGCCTCATCACTGTGCATCGAGCATCCTAATGCCGGATCTCCTCTGTGAGAGAGAGAAGGAGGAAGAGAGGAAGCTTCAGTGACTTCATTGACTTTAATTCCATGTAAATTTGTACAGTAAATGATGGAATTTTTTTTTTTGTCGTACAGTGGTGGACATTTTGGACAGAGAGCAAGAAATCTTTTAAGGCCGAAGAAAGTGTGGCTGGATGAAGTATTTTTGGCCGTGTACATAAGCAGACTTTTTGGTATAAGAGCAACACCGCAAGCTCCCAGCTAATCTTTGCAAATTAGATTCTACTTTGTTTCAGAACCAAGAGGCACGGCTTCACAGACGTTTCTGTGAACAGAGAAAACAGTATCCCCTTTCCATTTTATAGAAAGTTTGAAATAATGAGTAACTCTATAATCTGCTGGCCGTTCAAGAATGTCCCGTCTGCTGTGCTGCCGCCTAATGCAGTGAGACAAAATAGACGGTGAATTGCAATTCTCATATTGCATTTCTGAACTTACTCCATAATTGTGCTTTAGTTCCAGAAAGACAATAGTGTCAACTGAGTCCTCAAACTCATTAAGAAGGTCCAGTAGGTCTATAACCGAATGTTTTTGAGCTCTAAAGGGAAAATAGAAAGGTGTCCAGCTGTACAAAGTGCAGAGAAAAGCTGCTGTATAAATGGGGATTAACGCATCGTATGGCTGTAGTGGGCTAAATGGCCGGTGCGCGATGTGTTATGGTTCCACAGTCGTAAAACAGTGATGAAAGGGCACTGACTGACAACTTGCAGTTGTCACTATACACTGGCACAGGAAATTTTAGCTGGAGAAGCAATTGTAGCCAGTTTTGCTGGTGTCAAGCTTGGAAATGACAGGCTATACATAAGTGTCTTTAGAAAGAAAAAAAATAGAGTTCAGCTTGTAAAATAGCAGAAAAATCTTTTCTAACTGATTCTGTAACAAAAATCATTAAAAATGTAAAGGTGCTCCTTTCTTTTGTAGTTCCTTAAGTTGTGTGTATGATCCCATTTCTGGAAAACTGGGACAATTTGTAAACTGCATTGAAAACAAGAATCTGTAATTTGTTAATTATTATAATAATTTAACTGATAAAAGTACAAAGATAATATTTGTATGTGTTTCATGTGTTTATTGTTTACTGCTCAGTTTAATTGTGTTTTGTATTTTGCACATGCATGCTCTGTTATAGTCATATCTGGACTGCAGGCAGGCTAGTCAAGCACACACACTCTGTCTACAAAGCTAAACTGTTGTGGCACATGCGATGTGATGCCGAGCAGTGTGTTGCTGAAGCAGTGTGTTGCTGAAATAACCTTGAATTTTCTTGGAAAAGACGTTTCCCCTGCTCCAATGGTGTCACTCATTTCACTCAGTATAGGCCCTGGAGTTCTCTGGTTTAGGAACTCTGGTGTTCCTAAAATTGATGTATGGAACAGGGTATATTTAAGTACCCTGATGATGTTTCAGGGAATGCCGTCTGAGGTAGTGTCCGGCCTTATTCTAGGCCGGACTGCAATTTCTCTGGATTCCCTAAATCTTTTCACAGAGTGTTGTATGGGAGATGCCAAACTCTTTCCAGTGTTGTGTTGAGAAATGTTCTCTTTGGACAGTTCTCTCACACAGTTTGGCCCAAAGTGATGAACCACAGCCCATCTTTGATCGTAAAGTCTGAGCCTTTGCATGCTCGTTTTAGATCCAGTCGTGATACTCTCTCTGGTTCCACTTGTTTATTGTGGAAAGTTTCAAAATGGGGTAACTTGAAAATTTCATAAACGTTTCCCTCTCATTTTGTCTTTGTCCCAACTTTAATTGAGTATGTTACAGGCATCAAATTCAAACTTTGTTTATATGTACAAAATGCAATCAACTTGGTCAGTCAGAATTACATTAGGAGTCATTTCAGGAGAATCAACAAATCTTTCCTGTAAATAAGGTTTGTATGAAGAGTATAGTAGAACCTGCAAACCTATTTTTTTCCATGACATTTGAACAAAATGACCCTGCAATGCCTAAAATAAATAGCCATTAAGCAGAGGTTGATCTGTGAGGAACAACCTCTGAAGTGCTGTGTAGTTATTTAGGATTAAATGGGCTAAGAAGCAGGACGTTGTCACTAAATTGCACTGAAATCCGCCAGAAGGTCTAGGTATTGAGCTGATAAAGCATCTAGTGACATATATCACATTTAAATATTTATTTAAAGAAATGTAAAGCTGGTCAAGTCAAGCACTACATTTCGCTGTCACATGTTTAAGCAGGAAGGTAAATGTTAATGGACCCAGTAAAACCATAGTAAAAATTATTGCTTTCTTTTACAGCCCAGATTCAATTTCCACAGATACATGATCTTATATCTGCAAGCATTCTTTCTACTGCACTTCTGATTTACTCGCCTGCGCAAACGTGTGACATAACAGTGAAATTTATTTTAGTGTGTTTACACTTACTACCATTACTCTAAGTAATTCTTAACTTAATAGACATTTTACTGTGCACTATATCAGCTTAATATCTAGAATCCTAAACATTTTAAAGTTTTAAATAAGTTATTTATAGGTAATCATTTCCCCTTTTTATACAATAAAAAAAACAAAAAAAATATAATCGACTTAAATGTTCTTACAACAAAAAAAACATAAAAAATTCAAATGTGGGCCAAAACAATATTTTGGAATTTTGTAGTGCTTTACCTTTACTAATTAATTGTAGAACTGTAGAAGAAAGCATTACTGATGTTATTAAGCAGAAATTCATTGCATTAGTTCATTTTGATGCCCTCTTAGTTTGCTAAAAGTGACTGAAAGCTTACAAATGTTCACTGTTGTTGGTTGAAGGTGAATATTACCGTCTGCCCCATATTGCATATGGAAGTTTATTTCTCCTATATTATTAGATCTATATTATACTCTCATGTACATCTACCCTTTTTATTCTTCCATGCCCTCTGTGGCACGTCAACACTCAGGCATGTAATGGAGACCTTGGAAGCAAAACGGGCTCTAATTTTGACCTCACATGCATTACAATGAAGAGAGCAGGATTTGATGGGGAGAATTTTGTCCTATGTGTGTATACAGGAAATGTACATGTGATACCAGGAGAAAGCAGCCGTAAATGTCAATCTTCTCTAACTAATGCAATTCCATTGTAATATGAGAAAGAGGAGGATTATAATTTTATTACATATCTCTGAAACATAAGCTCTCCTCCACTTTGTCCACTAGTGCCAGGGAATCTATTAGCCGAAAGTATTTACCAGTTGGCCTGTCTTCACAGTGAGCGTACACACAGGGGGAGTTTAGCCACAGCCCTGCCAAATGTACCAACTGCTGATTTCCACGTTTCCCTGTTGCTTTGCTTGCTGGAGGGAGATTACTGTTGTAAAGTGATATTTGGAGAAACTTTCAGTCTTCTTCAGTCAGTCTGTCAAGTGTTGAGTTGCAAAGCAGAGAGATAACGTCTCCTGCTGTGGGATCGAGAGCTACAGACATGCTGTCCGGTCGTATCTCCACACTCTGAGTTTATCAGCGGTCTCAGGTAAAAGAAATATCCAGGCAGAAGACGTCAGGACTAACTTAGCAGCGTGCTGTAAGTGGTGCTACAGTAGATGGGCTTCGTCTGCCGTGATGATGTCATACATGGCACCAGACAGTTCATGTAATATGCTATTCTCAAGTGTGTGATCTGCACATCTTATATGACATTTCATTTGCTTTGGCAGCCATGCTCTAAGCACAGCCATTCTCCGCAATATGATAATGTACCGCAGCCGCAGCACCTGGATTTCATTTGGGGCATCAACTATGCTGGTGAACGCAAGTTGGCAATTCAAAAAATACCTCATGCAATGAAACCTGGACAAATCACCACCTGAATTTTCCAATGATATATTCCACTTCGCAGAATAGTTGACCACTTGGAAATTCATAAACACATGATCTCAAGAACCGTTTTCAATCAACTGTGGTCTTAACACCTCGTATGGATCTCCAATTTGAAGGAACTGCCCTTTACCATACAAGCCTGTCAGCCAGGGTAACTTTAGCTGCTGTTTCAAATGAAGACTTCAGGCCCCCCATCTACAATCCCAACTGCTTTGCCTGGAAAGAAAGAACTCCTCACATGAACTAAGATAATTAGTGGAATCAAATTTGGTGTCAAAATTGCTGTCGGTTCAGAGTTCTTCTTACTAAAGGTGTGTATAATAGCTACAGGAGGAGCTTCATATATTAACACAAAAGGTGCACATAGATACTATGGGGGTTTATGTATAAGTAAACTACACAAAAAGGCAGTAACTATAAGATATATTACAAGATAGGCAAAATGTGGAAGCAGAAAGAATTACTTTTCCAGTTCAGATGAGCCTTCAATATATGAAATATAAAAATATGACTGTATGGAAAGAAAACTGTGAACTTTTGCTGGAGTTGTAGGCAGCTTCTGCTAAAGTTAGAAGGCTAGTTTTCTCTTTGATGAACCGAGATAGGATTGAGGAGCAGGGAGGAGAAAACTTAAGACATCCTACAAAACCACATGTGATTTTTAAAACCATTTGTTTCATGTTGCATCTTAACCCAATTTGAACCCAATTTGGACTTTGAACTCAGAATGTTTTCTGTATGCTTTTCTTGAATAGTAACTTTTGTCTGAAGTATAATGCTTTGGCTTTGGTGCATGATGTATGTCCAGATTTCTGCATTGAATCAGTATCTGTGATCACTTTTGGTGACGCTCACAGTGTGGCCATCATGAGAAAGTCATGATGAGAAATTGTGCAAGCGCTCCTCTAAGCTGTTGTGACCAAGCTCATGTGGAAATAAAGCTGTCTTCAAACTCTTTCTTGGGTGTTTCATTAACCGATGTAGCAGATGAAAGACAAATAGGCAATTCTTCAATCTGAGGGCACACTTGCTCTGCCTAGTAATGAACAGCTCATGGCCACTAAAGAGGATGTGCTTGACTTCGCCAAGGGCTTTTATAAACTTCAGCCTGAAGGAAAGCCTGACAGTGCTCTATTATTGTAATAGGAAACACAGTTTCTCAGTTCATCATTTATTCTGCCTTGTGTATGTTAAACCCGAAGGCCTCATGATTCTGGCTGTGGTGTGACTTTGGACACCATATATGACAAAAGACTCTTGTGTGATGAAGCAGTTCAGATTCGGACTACCCTTGCAGCAGGGACTATTCTCAGTGGGAGGGCCTATTCATGATGTTTCACATTAATTATAGGGAAGAAGGAAATTATTCATTTCAAGCTACTCATTATTCTGAATGCCGCTGTGTTTGAGAAATAAATGATTCCACCTCTCAGGTGATTACAGTTTGTGTTTGTGTTTGCATAGGCTAGTGGTCATTAGCTGTGTTGATGTGCCACATACAGGACGTTCATGTATGTTCCCTTTTCTCTTTTCCCAGTGGGAGGAGATCAGTGGAGTGGATGAACACTACACACCTATCCGGACCTTCCAGGTGTGCAATGTCATGGAGTACAGCCAGAACAACTGGCTGAGGACCAACTGGATCCCTCGCAATTCTGCCCAGAAGATCTATGTGGAGCTCAAGTTCACGCTGAGAGACTGCAACAGTATCCCCCTGGTGCTGGGGACCTGCAAAGAGACCTTCAACTTGCACTACCTGGAGACAGATGAGGACCAGGGCAGTAAGTTCCGTGAGCACCAGTTCTCTAAAATAGACACCATCGCGGCCGATGAGAGCTTTACTCAGATGGACCTGGGGGATCGTATCCTTAAACTGAACACAGAAGTGCGGGAGGTGGGTCCCGTCACTAAGAAAGGCTTTTATTTGGCCTTCCAGGACGTGGGGGCCTGCGTGGCCCTAGTCTCAGTACGGGTGTACTTTAAGAAATGCCCTTTCACAGTGAGGAATCTGGCCATGTTCCCCGACACCGTGCCCATGGACATGCAGTCGTTAGTAGAAGTGAGGGGCTCCTGCGTCAACAACTCCAAGGAAGAGGAGCCGCCTAAAATGTACTGTAGCATAGAGGGTGAATGGCTGGTACCTATTGGGAAATGTCTGTGTAACATTGGTTACGAGGACCGGGGAGTCACCTGTCAAGGTATAGTCTCTCTCTCTCTCTTTTTTTTTTTCCTCTCACTCTCTTTTCCCTTGCAGTACCTTTCATTTCACGGCCCATTTTCTCCCTTTCATCAGTGTAATGTACTAGCGCCAATCCCATGGACAAAGCTCTAAATGGGACAACAAGAATCTATTGCTGGAGTTCCGTTCATTTGTTTATTCTACTCATTTATTCATTGTCTGCAACAGCGAACCGAGGTTGCTTGTTTAGCTGAGGATGTAAAGTCCTGGGAGAGAGGTGAATTTGTCCTTTGCTTGGTGAGCAAGCATTCTTTTCTTTCCCCCCTCACAGCGTTACAGACACACCTCTGATCTGCCATGGTGGGGGTGTGCTTGGAAGGGAGTGCTCTGTCCAGTAGAGGAGGGAATAGATCTGTGGTGCAGGCGCCCACAAAGAGCAGCTTGAAGCAGTTAAACTCGTGAAACACTCCTCTGTATCACCTCGTCAGGAGACACACAGAATGGATGTGTGTTTGGGGGGGGGGGACGGGGGGGGGGGCCTGGTGTATGCGTGTATGTGCTTTCTGAGAAGTTTGTGAAATTCGTTGCGCTCTTCTATGCTTGTTTTGTAAAAGTAATGTGAAGATTAAGAGGGCTACTGTTTTCTGGTCCTCTAGACTTCTTGATTCAGAGCTGTAAATCAGAAATATACGGATAGTGTTTTCGATGCTATTTAAGATTTAGAATGTCAGATTAAGTAAGAACATTAAAGTTCGGATGGATAAGATCATTATAGGCAGAGCCGTTTCAGACTATGCATACTAAGCCGTATATTTTGGCTGGCATGTATAATTGTGGAAGGCACTGTGGTTGAGAGGGCTGATAATAAATTGGCTGGCAGCTGGCTTGCCAGAGACTCAGCCCTGTCTGTGGTATTATTTGAGTTAAGCCGTCTCCCAAGAGAAATCACCACAGCTCATGAAGTGCTCTGTGTGCCTTCTCTCCACTCCAACTGGGGCCTGAGATGTTTGGGATTTTTGCTATGTTGTTTTGTACTCTGCAGTGCTCATGGATATGCGAGTATCGATGATTGGAAGCAATTCAGTTTGAAGAGTGTGTGTACATGTGTGAGCCTGCCTTGGAAATAGAGATATGGAATAGTATATGCGGAACAGCTGCTGAAGGGGCTATGAGCATGTTTTGATCAAGAGCCTATCTGAAACGCACTAACTCCCATATGTGATGAGAAAATGATGAGATTTTTGGCTCCTGCTTCACACCGCCAGTCCAGCATACTGTTGCTCTGTAGATGGATGTTGTAAAACTGAAGGAAGAAGTGTTTTTCTCATTACTGCAATGTGGTACTTGACCAGCACACTGATTTCACGTTTACTGTTATTGAGCATGTAATTGGTGGATGGAAGTTGGGTTATAGAAAGGCCATGAACCGTGAACTGTCGAGAGTTTACTTATTTTAAAATATTTTTAAAATACTACAATATTATATACACATTACTGGTTATTACAGATTCAGAAGGAGAGTTTTGCTGTGATTCTCTTTATATTGTAATGATTGTAAATGCATTTGTTTTAAAAGTTTCAAATATTTGGAAAAGCTTTATAATATTAGATATTACCTAAAAATGTAATAACTGACTACAATTAGTACACTAAGTAAAATAAAAAATACTGATGTCAAGCGCACAAGTATAATAATAATAATAATAATAATAATAATATGTTTCATATAATTCAAGATTATGTACACATGATATTACTTTGTTTAAGATCTGAAACAATAATTTTAGTGTTTTTTTTGTTTAAAAATGCTTTTATAATATCTAGATTTAGAACATCCTATATAATTACTGTAATATCTAGTTTTATTACTATAGCATAATTAGAATGTATTATTTCTGACACAGAAACGTTTCTGAACCTACTTTTGATAAGTTTTATGGTCGATTTACTTCCAAACTTAATCATCTAATGCAAATCATATGAAATACATGATTTTTCTCCCCCTTTCTCCTTTTACTCCATGAGTGGAATGAACTGTTGAAGCAGCCAAAGTGACTCTTCCTGTGAAACTAAATACAAATGCTGATGTCTGAGCCCTGACCATACATTTCAAATAGTTGTGCGTGGTCATGCATTTTTGCTGGCCAGTGTTCTAGCCTGTGGTTTGGCACAGGACTGATGTCTCTGAAGGTGACTGCTCCAAACAATTTATCAATCCCAGCACCCATTTGTGGCGTGTAGAAGCGGACGCCTGACAAGTGATTCATTGTGTTACTTTGATGTAAGTGATAATGACAAGACAAAGAGAAAGAGTGAGTAAGTGAGTGAATAAGTGAATGAGTGAATGAATTAAAAAGCGTGAACAAGCAAGTGTGTAAAAAAATAAGTGCACAGTGGAATGAGTGATTGTAATTTATAATAATTATTTTGAAGCAGTTCAGTAACTGGAGCCCGATGCATCATCCCTCAGATCAGAGTATAGAAAAACTGATCATGACACAGTGTGGCAGTTCTCCCTGAGCTTTCCATTAAGACCGTCATTTACTATGTTCTACTATTTGTGTGGAGTTTGTGTGAATGTTTGGATGTATTTGACAATCTCTTATTAGTTTCGGCGCAGGCTAATGGACACTAATAAGGGCTTGTATTACCAGAGCGTGACAGCTGCACCTCCGTCCTCATAGCCACATTTGTAGGGGAAGGGCCTAACGCAGAGATCACTCTGCAGGCCTGCTGTGTTAACGGATTGATTACTGCAGGGAGCCTGAGTGTCGCTCTATCTGATATTTTGAGGTGTGTAGGCCTCCGTTTTAACACATTGAGTGTGGAACCTTGTCATAAGGAGAGCTTTGACACAGCGTTGAAGGAGTGCTTTTCCAGAATATTGTAAGGATGCTGTGTGTGCACTGCCATGTACTAAGCCCTAACGATATTTGATATGATTTGAGTTTAGATTTACTACTGTCAACTTTGGGGGTGTACTGATGTATGCTGACAAACTGTAAGCTTCTTTTGATTATTAGCATCAATAGAGGAACCTGTAGGGGATGAGTCTTAACTGGATTTTAAGTTAAAATGTGAATGTGAGAACGATTCTCTCCACTGTGAACGTAAAGCCTTTGCTCATTTGCCTTCCATCTGACTCTGGCTGTAATTCCAGTGTGTAGGTACACTGTGAGTAAGTCACCGGTTGAAGTATGACCTGTTCTCGTAATGAGACGGAGCACATGAATTGCGCAAGGTCTCTGTGAGATTCTTTTAACCATAATTTGATCTTAAAACAGCAAATAAAAAGAGTATGCGATCCGGATGTGTGTGCTCCCAGGGCTTCCCATGTTCGCAGCTGCCACAAGGCTCCTTTGGGAGCCGCAATGGTTTACATTCCTCCTGGATTTACCGGGATATGCAATCCCCATGCTTGCTATCCCTGATTAGTTATCAGATCTTATTAATGCTGCTGAAGAAAGTGCAATGGGTTATTTTAACAAGCTCTTAAAGCCGTGCTGGATGAAAGGCGCTGTGCCGGAGGACTGTGTGTAATGCAGACCGACACTATTCTTACTTTCAGGGATATTCGAGCATGGATCTTGTTTGTATGATGCACTGTCTCAGAGATGAAGGTAAACCAGGGCTAAAGGCCTAAGTTTTGGAAGTTGTATTTCTCACACTGAAGGCACACTGCAGGGAATATGCATATCGTTGCTGTCTAATGGAAAACAAGTTTCTCCAAAATAGAAACTTTACAGCAGAGGCCAAAAACTGTCTTTACTCTCAATGTAAGTCAATGGAACCAGAATTTTGTTCAAGTGATTTTAAAGCATTTCCATTTGTACATTAATCATGGAAATTGTACACAATGTCAACGGCCGCTGTTACATCCAAATGATGTAGAAAAAAGAAATTCGACCGAAATGAACATGCATGTTTTTCATTGGACAGCGACAATATGAATATGTTTAATTCAACAGAAGCCATTCTGCTTTGAATTCTAGATCCTACTTTCTGGAAGAGTAAAACAAGTTGACTATTGTACTTTGGGCACTGGTGGTTTTCAGGGATGATGATGGTGAGTTTTGTAATGCCTGAAGAATGCTCAGGAGGAGGCCCTGTTGGCGTGCCTTGGTTTGCATATTAGTAGAGGAGCTCATTAATTCTCACATGATTGTGAAGTCCTGGACTTGAGCATGAGGTTGGACTAGTTTTCTGCTCAGTGCAGGGGACAGTCAGTGTCGCACCAAGGCAAAATAAAACACTGGGTCCTCCATAAAGAGCTTGCACTCCCTCCCCCTGCACATGACCTTTAAATCGGATTGATATTCATTCAGACATATTCTCCTTGTTTTGCAGTAATGGACGGCAGTCGTAAAGCGTAACCAATGGTGACAGTTGCAATATCCACTATAAAATAAGGCAGTGGCTCTACAATGGAGAGCATTCTCAGAGGAGGCCTCAGCGACTGCCTTTTTTCCATCTCTGCTGATGCTGTGTGAGGTGGTTGGAGTGCTGGTGCTCTGCCCCAGTGGCTGATGGTCCTGGCTGTAGGATCAAAGACCGTCTTGTGCGTGCCTAGGCGTCGATCGCATGCCACGTGTTTTCTGTCACTCCCCACCCTCTTTGAGGGAAAAAACGCTTTCCCCTCTGTTTCTGACAAAATTACAGCACTCTTGTACGTTGTCAAGACATCACCACATGTCACCCCACTGCCGACGGCCCACATCATTACTCCTAAACAATGGCAAAGCCTTGGAATGGCCAAAGTGCTCCCACATGGAATGAAAAACAGAGTGTGAGATGTTGTACTTGTTGGGCTTCCAGTGCTTTCAGGTTTCATCCTCATCCAGGACTCTGCAGGGGCTATTTGCAGTAATGAGAAGACCAAACGGGGCTCCTGACCAGGCCTGCTTCTGCTCAGACTAGAGGGACAAATATTCACTTAGCTTTATTAGGAAATGCACTGGTTACTGTCACTTCCTAACCAGGGGAGCCTCACACAAACAGAGCAGCTACAAATCAGCCACGTCGCTCCTTCCTGTATGTTTTCGATTAACACATAGATTGAGCGATTAGATAGAAAGCAGAGTTTGACTGTGTTTGACTGGAAACTGTAAGAACACATGTTACATGTTAAACACAGGAGGTTGGCTTTACTGACTTTCTAAGTACCGGTTTGTTTTCTGTTCCGACTTTGTTGGTTGCCATAACACTTAGCTGCAACCCCGTAGTAAATCATCTTCGGAAGTTCTGCTTGTGACTGAAAGATTATATGTGTGTCGTTGTGAGCGCCATACCAGAATTGGAATAAGCGGAGCTTCCTGGCCCTGTGATAAAGAGCCACTACCTCCAAAGCTTGTTTATATTGTGCATGTTCTTTAGTAACTGCTGTCAGCATTATGTCCTTGATCTCCTCCCCTTTTGGAACAAGAGGCCAGGGTTTTTACTGAGCGCTATCATTTACACTGACCCGCTAAAGAAGCCCAGTTAAGGAAAAAAAAAAAAAAGGGTTTGCCACAAGAGTACATTTTTGTGATTCCAGTTTGTTTGCTGAGCTGGCTTGCTTAGGAATGCTGTGTTGGTGTTTTGTTTTGTTGGATGAACTCAGAGCTGATCCAGTATCTCCTGACCCATGAATGTTGAGTTGGCTGGCATTTAGCTATAGTCAGGGAGGAGATAGAGTGCGTGAGAGAGTGTGCACTGAAGGGAGCAGAGGCTCGGTTTTAGGCTTTACTCACTCCACAGTCACTGTGCCTCTCTCAGGCTTTTTCTGCCCCGTAGGTCCAGGCTGTATTAGTCAGGCTTTGACTCATGGCCTTGGACTGTAGGGCAGGTTATTTGTGTCTCCACTTCGGATGGTAATTGTTTGACACCTTTGCAGGACACACTGCCTACTCATACATCAGGCTGGTCACTTTGTTCTTCAGAGTGCAGCCATTGCCAGGTTTGCTTTAGGCCTTTTATGCTGGAATTATCCTTCATAAACTGGGGTTAGGTCCCAGATGGAAGCCATTATTGTACCTCTGACTCATTGCATTTGGTTTTTCTATCAATTTAAAGTTAGGGGACACTCACTCCTCGAGTATTTTTCTAGCTGCTTTTCCACCGACCCCAAAGCATTTTCCACCGTAAAGACTAGGGCTTGACATTTTCCATGGGCAAATTGAAGCGAGATTATTTCAGGATGGACTCGCAGCTTTAGAGTTACAAGACATAGAAATCCAAATTGGTCAAGGCAATAGTAATTCTTTGATTCCGCTAGGAATATGATTTCCATAGATAGTAGCAAGACAGGGAAAAGAAAATGAAAGAAATTCTGAATTTTGTTTATTTAGGTCAATAGTGTTTGCCATGTAACCCAGTTACAAGACTGAAAGAGTCTTGTTATGGTGTGAAAAGTTCAATTTAATCCCCCACAAATAAATCAATTCAGCAGTGAGTTATTTACTTTCTGCAGTCTTTGTGGGCTTCTGCCTTTCTACATTTCCATGATGCTACCCAGTAAACACCCAAGGAGATATTTGACTTCAGAAAATCTCATCATTCCACTTTATATAACAAAAACTAATTAAATCTGAGAAACCCCCCCCACAGCAATAATACAGTCTCCACACAATCAGCTATAAGGGAATCTTGTGGGAAAGGCGCACTCTGAATAACAGTGCGAGTTCCCAAACACTGCATTTTGTTGTTGAAGGCGCCGTTCTCCAATCCTGACCCGCAGATTAATTATGGAGAGCAGAACCCAGCAGCACAATTGGTGCGATGGGCGGAGCGTCTGGGCCTCTGCTTTGGGTCCCGGCACTGTCCCCAGGCTCTGTGAACCAAAGTCTATTCACGTCGTCAAAGGCGTGTTTGCTTTTCCAACTGTTCCTTTATCGCTGCACCTTCTGCAGCTCCAGAGTGGCTTCGGAGGGGAGTGGGTCGGGAGGGTGCGCTCGTTTTCGAGGCGGACCCGGTGCGTTTCACTTCAAAGATGGTAACCACAGGCTCAGGAATGCAAGCCCCAGGCTGCAGATGCAGGCGCTGGACAGGGCTGTTTATTTGGGATGGACCCCCGGTGGTGGATGGGACGTGGGCTGGAGGGGGGTGTGACTGTGATCGATGAGCGTGGTGCTAGTCTGACAGCAGGACAAGGCCTCTCTGACAGCCAGTGTTGCTGGCCCGCTTCAGGCCGAACCAGCCCCCTCCTCGCTCGCTCTGCGCAGGGGGAAGTGGACCATTCACCAGGGCAAACACAATGGTGGTCTCTTTCAGCGCTGCATGTATGTTTTTTCGCTGAAGTCATATTTCAGTTCTGACAAGAGTGTTTCTTAATTAACTCCACTTAGGCTGGTATGCTCCTCTATTGCTCTCACATGTTTGGAGAATAGTAAATGAAGGTCTGTTGCCAAAAGACGCAATAAAGCTGTTCTTTCCAAGCAAGCGTGAAATATAAATTCAAAATTGTGAAATATACGATTCAAATGCAGAGCAAATCCAAGCATCCAGGCAGGTCTTTCGCCATCATAACCCTAACTTGACACCTCTCCTAGTGAGGGAAGCTATTTTAAAACAATATGAGGCCAGGCTGGTATTTGTATGTTAGACCTTCCTCTCTTAGACCATCCACTCTGTCATTTGGACTGCCTGGATTCCCCTGGCCCTGCTGTAGGACACACACTGACCGAGCTGGAGTCCTTGACCTTGCTCTTTGAAGTCGGCGCTCTGGCTGTTTTGTTTGTCTCATGTGTTTTATCTTCATCTAGGTGGTAGGTGGTAGGATTGCAGGCTCTCTGCTGTGATTTGCTTCCACGGCGCTGTAGAAAACACTATCTATTAAGGCAGGACACTGTTGTAAATCAGAGCGGGGTGAGTGATGTTAATGCTCTAGCTATTGCGTTAACCCTGTTTTCTGTCTGTCTCTCATTAACCTTTCATTTGAGCTCCCGTTCATAATGCTGGCAGGGTTCGCAAGCTTTATCTACAGTATCTGTATCTCCACAACACAAACCATCCGCTAATATTTTAAAATGAGTTATTGTTAGTGTATTCTCCTGCATAGTAATCGCAACGCCTTCATCAGTTACGCTATGTGTTGTGTGAGAAAAGTGCTTAATAGCATTAAGCTATTGTTTTGCAAGTGTTTATTTATTCTTTTGTAAATGAGTGCAGGGTATAGTTTGTGTGGTTGCGTCCCATGAGCCCCCACATGTACTTCTTCTATATCTGCTCCTTGCTAAGCCCCCTGGGATAGCTCCCAGTGTCTGTGTGATTAAGTGGGCACGCTGTGCTCTTACCAACAACTGTGAGCTAGAAGGCTCAGAGCAACAAAAAGATTCTCCAAATACCTGCACAACCTCAACAAAGCTGTTATTTTCATTCGATAGCTGTGAGACTGCTCGTCCTTCACAATAATGTAAAAAGCAAAAAATAAATAAATAATAAAGTAATTAATGATAGTGATTTCATACTTTATGTTTTATTTTAAACTTTCTGTTCCACATAAAATGTCTTTTAATGATTGAATGATGAGTCTTCTGATGTTTTATTGCAATAGCACTGTAAAGCACTTTGTGAACCTTTGCTAAATGGTAAGTTGTACTCTGGAAGCAGAACATGGTTAGAGTTGTAGAACTCTGAGCAGATGTTTTTTAACATAGCATCTCCCAAAAGAGTGGAAGGTTAGGGTTAACTGACACCATAATTCATTGTCGAGGTTTTGGCCTAATTTTCTGTTTAATATATGTTTTCTGCTTCAATGTTAACACTGAAACATCAACAACTCACTGGCCAAATAATCTTATTAAAAGACTTTTGCACAATATTTTAATTTATAGTATTTTTGGCTTTTATTCTCACAAGCAGAACATATATGCTCTAAATCAGATAATAACACCATGTAAAGTCACATAATATTCTAGCTTTGATAATAAATCTGTTATCTAAAAATCTAAGAAGATATTTGCTCTGCCGTGCTAATGGTTACATGTTGAAGGATACACGTTACATGAGATTACCTGTTACTGTCACTGAATAACAACCGGTTCATTTTCTGAACACATCTGTGCGACATTCAGGAAATTCTTTAGTTTTGTATATTAAAATGCTGCTGTAATAACTTGTGCCTTTTGAACTGAGTGAGAGTTTATATGCAGGAAGCAGGGTGAATGTGTGTGATGACAGTATCCTGTAAAGGGAAGGACAGAATGGTCATTTCATGACACATATTTGTCTAATATCATTGCCCCCCTACCCCCCGAATAGAACTTTCAGGACAAACACAGCAGTCAGCAGAGAAAATCTCCACTGTCACAAGGAATGCGGGAGAAGGTCAGGTCAACAAAGCCTTTCTGCTCTGTCCCTGTCCAAACCCAACCGATTCAGTCCAGTTATTTGCCTCAGCTTTGCACGTCTTTTCTCGAATACTTGTCGGGCTTAGGTGAGGTTCCAGTTTCATGTTTGGGTTTCTCGTAGCCCATCTCCCACCACTAATGGATTTTAGCTCACGTTAAGCCTCAGTTTACAATTTCCTCCTACATCCTTTAAAATGAAGGTTTTTGGCTTGGACAAATAGTTCTAGTAAAAAAAAACCTTTTATCTGTATACAGCCTTCAAATTATGCAAAGGTTCTGTAAAAGGGTTCTTTGCACATACACAACTAATTTAGAATTTAAAGATTCTATAGAAAATGTACATTTTAATCCATCATTTTAATTTAAAGAGTGCAATATATTTTATCTTCGTACGTTTATCACTCTAATTCCAATTTAATTAGGCACACTGGAGGTGTTATGTCGTTGGCATTGACTTAAAGGGCTCATAGCATAGAAAAATGTAATTAACACTGTTTCTCACTCCAGTGCCTATAGGCTATGTAAGAAACCTGTGCTGCAAAAACAGTCCAGTTTGAATTCATTTTGCATTCATTCTTTGTGATGTCACATTTACATAGCCCCCCCATCCCTGTAAAGCGCTGCAGTCATGGAGTGTTGATTGTATTTCCTACAGTGGGGATTAAGTGGAGCTGAATGTTCTACCTTAATGGAGAGCATCTGAATGTAAATACTGTGTCATGTCAACACATTCTACCCTAAATGATGTAGCACTTACATTCAGACTCCTGGTCGCGTGCTAGCATGCCGCTGCTGCACTATTTCAAGTGTAACAAAAACACCAACAGGAAGCTAATACCAGTCTCGAGATATTTAAAATTCAGCGTGATGTGGTACCAGCAATGCTGCACAGAGTCTATTACTGTTTTTTACAGTTTGCATATCGTTGCTGTCCAATGAAAATGTCCAATCTCCATTTTTGTCAAGTTTGAGTTTTCTACATGATTTAAACACACCAATGGTCGTTTACATGGTTTAAAAATTTCATGATGAATGGACCAATAGAAGTGCTCCAAAATAGCTTGGAAAATGTGGTTCCATTTACTTACGTTGAAAGTAAAGTATGTTTTTGTTCTCTCCTGTAAAGTTGCAATTTTGGAGATGCTTGTTTTTCATTGGACAGTGACAACAGCAGCAGCAAGAACTGGAGAAAACAGGTTTGAGCAAACTAGTAAATGGCAGTAGGGTGATATCCGTGAAGGTAGAAAGTGAGAAACGTTGGCAGGGCATTAATGTAAGTTAGCATTCTTTGTTGTGTCAGAATTTTTTACATTTAATACTTCTAAAAAACTTCTAGCCACTAGATTATCTCAGTGTAGTGTAGAAGTAAAATAAATAATAGATAAGAGTAAGAAAAAACAGGTGAAATGCTCAGATCTTAGAGAGGCAATGCTGTGTGTATGTGTGTAGCTGGAGAAATACAGTTAGAGTTTAAGGGTGTGGGTTGGTCTTCACTTATAACTGCCCTGCTCTAGCCCTGAGGGTGTGCACTCTCTAGCTTCTGTAATTTAATATTTGGAACAGACAATATTTGTTTACTGATGATTTGAAGATGGGCAGTATTGTTGCTATAGAGCTTAAATTATGTAGGTTGGGTTCAGATAGACTTTTGTTGGTCTACTTTCTGGTTTAGATTAAAAACATGTTGCCTTTGATCAGATCAGGACTGACGTGCATGGAGTTTCTTCAGGCTAGCTTCTGATTCAGAACGGTTTTACAGGCCTTGTAAAAGTTTGAGGAAAATGCAAGTGTGATATAATAACAAGCCTAACATGTTAGTATAGCATCAGGAAAAATATGAGTTTGGGTGGCCTAGAATCACAAACAGTAATAATAGAGACCTCAGAAGTCCCCAGCAGAAACCAGGACGTATTTGTATGGATAGACTAATTATAGGTAACAAGCAACAGGCGTGGGAGGGGAGACGAAAACAGGCAAAACCGAGAACTGCCGTACCACTCCTTTACATTGTAGGGTAGATCCGTCTCGTGACTCCATGCATCACTCCAGAGAGAATACAGTTTCTGCACCCTCAGCTTATTAAAGCATTTCAGGCTCCAATGCACTTGCAGAGCTCTCCAACCTTTTAGCACGCTCTCCACCTTGAATGCCAAGCATAACAGTGGATCTTCCAGAGCAGCAGTGCATGGAAGCTACAATGGCTACCCGGAAAACGCTGCGCTCTGGGGCTTAGGATGATGAAAGCCAGGAGCCCTGAAACCGAGCCGAGACTCAACAGAGCAAGCATTTTTCGGGTGGAAGATGTTCTGTGGCGATGCTATCAGGCAGCACTGTAAAGCCCAGACCCCGAGGCATCATTGCGCTTTAATTCAGCCAGCAGATCAGAACTTGTAATCTAGCTGTGGAGAGAAGCTCCAAACAGGAGCTCTTTGATGTGTCTGCCACTTAAAGAGGGGACAAAAGAGGAGACCTTTAAAGGTTGTGGGATGCCTTTGAGATGAGCAGTGACCTTTCAGGAAGCCACCGTGTGAGAGATGTGTCTTTAAATACATATGGCCAGGGCAGGCGACCATAGGGACTTGAAATGCCACAACGGACAGTCCACTAAGATTAATACACTCATCATGTGAAATTGAGTGGAGGACGTTTTTTACCCGGCTTTTCTGATTAATCTCTCTCCATTTTTTCCAATACCCTCCCGCCGAACAGAATGGAGCTGAATCTGCAGAGAATCCAGCGAGTGAGCTTGTAGAGATACGACTCTACATCTTCGGTTTCTTCAGCCGGATTGGTTAATATTAGTAATAATAATAGGTTGCACTTTTATAGCGCCTTTCACAAACCCAAGGATGCTGAACAAAAAAAAAAAAAAAGTTAAAGAGAGTGAAAGAAAGAAGAGAAAAGGCTTGAGCTGAGATTTAAACATAGAGACAGAGGAGGATAAGCAAATAGAGAGACGTAGGGCATTCCAAAGAGTGGGGGCAGCAACACTGAAAGATCTGCCACCCATAGTAGACAACCTAAACCGAGAGACAGACAAGAGAGCCGAATCAGAGGAGCTGAGAGAGCATGATGGAGCATAGGGCTGTAAGAGGGCAGAGAGATATGATGGAGCTAAGCCATGTAGGGCCTTATAAGTCAACAAGAGTATTTGGTAGCGGACGCGTTCAGAAACAGGAAGCCAGTGAAGCTGACGGAGGACAGGGGTGATGTGAGCAGATGTTTTTGAACGGACTAAGATTCTGGCAGCAGAGTTCTGAATATACTGAAGCGGACGAAGAGCTTTAGCATGTAAACCATAGAAAAGAGCATTGCAGTAATCTAATCGTGAGGTGACAAAAGCATGAACCAGAATCTCAGAATCTTTCAAGGAGAGCGAGGGGCGGAGTCTGCCAATTTTACGAAGATGAAAAAAAGCAGACTTAGTCAGAGATTTAATATGAAAGACAAAACTGAGACTGGGGTCAAAAAGGACACCCAGATTTTGAAAAACCGAGAATGAGCTGACAGAGATATCATTTATGCTAACAGTGTAGCCAGAGCAGGCAGATATGGCTGCTTCAGAGCCAACTATTAAAAATGCACCCCATACTTACACAAAGCCACGCTTTATTAAAGAAAGGTATTTGATCCTTGTGGCAGAAGAATTTGGGTCACGATGTGTTCTTTCTGTTGTGATTGACACGATAGGTCTGCGTGTATCGTTTCGAAAAATGTGCCGGACAGCATTGATGAGCTCGAACCTGTAATTATTCGTCCATCATTACCCTCTCCTCATTCTCGGAGCGTGCCACAGGAATGTCAGTCCTCTGCCAAGGGCCACTCTCTGAGACTTGGCCACACACAATTAATGCTTAAAGGCCGTGCACATGTATTGTTATGTTCAGAGATTAGAATGCCAAAGAAAAGACTTGCTCCCAGAGCACAGCTGTAAAGTGATGACATCAGACGCGCTTAATTTCCCCTTAAAAACGACTCTCTCCGTTTGCACAGCTGAAAGCGGCCCACATTACGGATATAAATGTCTGAAAATCAAGTAATGGACATGTTTAATTACTCAGCGTATGGATGGTTTTTGTGGCTAATTTCTTGCGCCTGTGTGCTTCACTTATAGATGGCACTGCACACGGTTTAATGATTGAGAATCAAGGTTGCGTGCCATTACAAGGAAAGAGAAAAGATGCCTTTTTACTCCATGTAGAGCTCCGAACCTGCACATTTACAAGATTTCTACAAGGCCTTAATTGTATATAGTGTAATCGTGCGATGGTTATAACTGTGGAGGTTGGCACTGACAACTTGCCATGCTTAATGAGGACAAACCAATTAATAGATTGATTACCATTTAAATAGGTAGGGAAAGGTCGCTTCTCAGTGTCATTTGCATGTCGTTACCATGCAAATTCCTGTCTAATGGAGATATCAGATCACGTTGCGTGTGATTATAGCAACAAAAAAAGTCTTAATCACCAAATCATAAATTAAACATGCAGTCTCTGACCCTTTGATTGCTCTTGGAAAGGTTTACTTTGTTGGAATTGTGCTTTAAATATACACCTATTTTGGGCATTTAATTAATTCAAAATATGAAAATGTTCTGATCACATTGAGCTCTGGAAGCGCTAGCATGTGTGGGCGTGGTGAGACATAATGCGTCTGTACCGTAATTCTGAGAGATTCTAAAGAAGCGCTAATCCTGTGCGATTGTTTGTTCGGCATTAAATTCAGATGCTGTTAAAAGAACAATGTGCAAATGGAAATTGCATGCTGAGGATCAATGGTAATTATTGCACCATAGCGTACGAAGCATCAGAAAATTGTCTCCAGGTGTATGAAGAATTGGCACTCTTATTACTCATCATTTTAATTGGGCTAATTATGATTGCTGCTGTTTAGCCTGTATTTAGGATAAATCAATGCCGGAGGAGGTCCAGAAATACATCAGCGGAGCAGAGGAGAGTTCATCCAAAGCCAACATTTTTACTAAGTGAGATCCATGGTAATAAATAGATGGCATTTATCATCATCGTTGGCTCTCACGCCATTCGACGCAGTGGGTCACTGAATCTATTCCAGCCTCTATTTATGGCTCTGTAAAACCTGTTTAAATACATGTTCATTATTCACTTGAAGCATGAGCATCATTCAGTGAAAAAAAAGAACAAGCCTGGTGTGAGACTACATTGTTTTCTCATTGAGGGGGAACATATGGAGGCCAAATAGCTGCATGGCACACTGGCTCACCAGGCGGAGTTACAAGGCCCAGTGCTCTCTGACACGGCTTTGCGATCCTGCACCAATAAGAGTGGTCAAGGGCTTCGCTGGGTTCATTGTCCAGGCCGAAGCTCCAGAGGGGCTATGGAGGAGCCGAGTAAAATACCATGTGTGCACTCAGTAGGGGGACATTCCTGTAGCCCTGTGATTTCCTCACTACATTCAGCACGTTCATTCACTGGAAACCCCACTGTAATCGCGTTGGCCTCAGCCTTAACTCTCCACCAATCCCTCCTATCAGCAGCATGTCATGTCCTGTCAGGCAGAGAAAAGAGCAGCGATGTTACAGGTTCCACCTAGAACCATTCAGCAGATTCCTCCTCCATCCTGCACCTCCCTGCACAGGATGATGTATGACCGAGAGCTTAAGTGTAACCTTAGCTTGGAAGATATGTTTTATTTAAGTGTATAGATAGCATTCAGAACCCTATATCAGCGCATTAGGGAATGTCATCTGAAGATTTCGAGAAGATGCCTTACATGTGTTTTCAAGAATTATTTCTTAGAATATCCCCCTCTGTCCTAAGCTCTGTGTTTCAGGCTTTTACTCTAGAGCTACAAAGTCATTAAATAAAACTGACTTTAAAGTAATGTTTAATAGCGTTCCACACAACATTGCTTATCTAGCAACAGGAAAAAGTAATATTTGAAACTGAACTTTTGTTTGTACTTGCAGTTTAATGGTAATGGTTTTCTATATGCATGCATATATATATATATATATATATATATATATATATATATATATATATATAATCAGCTGCAGTTTAGACTGAGAAACTGACCAGGAGAAATTGTGCACAATGAATCACTATGAAACCTGAAACTTGAAGTTTAGGGAAGTTAAAGGGAAGATTAATTGAATGTTAAGGGCATCTGTTAGTGTAAATAAATAAATAAATAAATAAATATATATTGTCGTATATCTCCAAAATGGAGACCTACTTTACTTTTAATGTAAGGCTATGGAACCAGATTTATTTTCAAAATATTTTGCAGCATTTCTATTGGTCCATTCATCATGAAATTCTCACACAAGGTAAACAAATGATATAGAAAAATAGAAATTGACAAACAAAAAGAATGTTTTTGATTGGACAATATATATATTAGAGGAAAAGAATTTTATATTTTAGAGGAAAAGAAAAAAAAATACTTGTAATGGTAAATGTATTTTTTTGTAAATACAGGTACATACATTTGAACGCAAAAACTGCCCAGGTCAATCATTTACAGTACCTCATTTTCTGATTGAAAAAATACATCCTTGCCATTTTAAATAAAATTAAAATGATTAAAACATTTACACTAAACATATCTGTGTCTGTATATCAGTGTATATCTGAAAAAACAGGCATCCCCAAAAATAACAGCTTTACAGTAAAACAAGTTCTTTGCTCTCAGTGTTAGAGAATGTAACGAGATTTCATCTCAAGCTGTTTTAGGTAATCCCTGTTGGTCCAAATGAAGTTGTCCCACAATATAAATTGCAACTGCTGTGTAATGTAGAAAAATAAAAACTGAAAAATGGAGATGCTTTTCGTTGGACAGCGGTGATATATGTCGTAAGCCCAAACGGTATGTCTTTGTTGGGGAAATGTAAATCAAATATCTGTGTTTTAATAATGCAGTGTACCTTTCTGTTCATTACCAGCTAGTCTTCTTACTGAGTATGTGGTGGTTCTTAAAGGATTTCTCAGTCTGTCAGTCAGTCAGCTGAAGGAAAGCAGTCATGGGCAGCTGTGCAGTCCCGAGCTGAGTGAGTTCTGTCAGCTTCTGTAGTGGTTGGTTTTACTTCAGCACAAACAAAGCTGGCTTTAATGGAGCCCAGCCTCGATTAGCGAGGCCCCTGATTGTTCATTCCTGAGTGTGTGCCCAGTCTTTGTCACAGCGGAGAGGGCGGGTGTCTGTGATTAATGAGATATTATGAACTACCACATAAGTGTGGCAATATTTTACACAACGATCCCGTAGAACGGTGCTGTTTTAAAGCCATCTGTGTAAATGAATTTCAGATAGGGCTTTCTCTCTGCACACAGATAGCTGCTTCTGAGCGCTGTATCCAGTGACTTTCATAAACAATCCTAAAGCCGTTCTTTCACATTTTTCCTTCTATTATTATTATTTTTTTTTTTTTCTGCAGAACTCTCCGACATGCTTGTGAGTGTGCGAGCATGTGTGTATTTGGTGTGTGATTTTTACCACTTGGTTGAAAGTGAGAATGTGCGTGTACAAGAGTACGAGAGCATGTGTTGACATGTACGTGTCATGCTGCGAGCTTGCCACGGCCGCCACATGTTTGCATGGGACAGTCAGTGTGCGTGCGTGTGTGTGTGTGTGTGTGAGTGTAAGAGTGGGCCCTCCAGAAGATCGATGGGGGGGGTTAGGGGAGTGGGCCGCTGTCAACTTGTCTACTGTCTGTTCCTCAGCGCCGGCCAATCAAAGCGGCCCAGTCCTGACAAGCCCTGTTGGAGTGTGCATCGATCAGGCTGGGGACGAGGGGCCCACTGCAGGGATTGTTTTTCACAGTCAAGAGTGCTCTAATCTCCCCTCTGATGTCTTAAGAGATCCATCAGTGTAACTAATAGTGAGCCTGTGCTGGCCAGGGACAAAGGCTGATCCACTGATAGGTCGCCATTAGGAATCGCCTTGTGTGGAATCGCTGCTCTTTCTCTTTTTTCGGATTGCAATGGAAATTTCTTGTATCCCTTTACAAGCCCCACACATTCTTATCAGATTGTGAAATGATGTTGGGCAGACACACAGAGGCACTTATTGATTGCTGTTGTATTGGTGTGAACCGCGCCTTTGATGTATGTGCTGGTTAAATCTGCAAAATGCTTTGTGCGTTCATTAATGCACAGTGGTTGGGAGGTATTATTGAGCTCAGAGGTGGAATTTCAATGATTCCGCGAGGCAATGTGCAAGGTGAGCTTTAATGAGTTTGTTCTGCTCACGGGGCACAGTAAGCCCAGGCGCAGGCACGCAGGCCAGATACGGATCCAGCCGAGCTACGAGGAGAATATGGAATTGGTCATTATTTTGCGCCCGACGCAAAGCTCTGCCAAGATCTGCAAACTTAACTCTGAGCTGTTTCTGTGCTGTATGTGTGTGCATGTGAAGTTAGCTTCTGCTGCATGAGCACTTCTGTAAGAGCCTGCAGCCTCGAGGAGATACATCCACAGAGAGAGAAAGAATAGGATTAAAAAAAAGACTTTGAGTCCAAGCAGGCTTCGGTTCCGAGATTAAATCTGGGAGATGAGTGAGTTGGTTACAGTAATTTAGCTTGTGAGACACAAAGGTATTCTCACGGATCTCTAGATAGAAGGGTTGAAGGATGTGCAGAGATTAACAGAAGTGTTAACAGAAGGTCATGAAATAACAGGAAGACAGTTCAGAAGTGGGTCAGAACAATTCTAAATTTGTGAGCTAAGATGTAAACTCTCTTGCTTAGTTTTTATATAAGTTGCCATATAATAGTTATTAATTTTCATTTTATTTATTTTTATTAAACCTTAATAGCAGTGAACAGATCAATAGTTACACAAAGGAAACAATTTAAAAATATCATATATAGTTTCCTTGTTACTTTAGCTACTGCAAAAAGATCTGTAACTAAAGAATACATATCGACAAACATCACAAGCTGGACAAAATATCAAGCTTATGATGCTTATAGGAAGTTATCTTTTTTTTAATTCACTGTTTTATGAGTGATAATAAATAAAAAACCTATGACTATATGAACTGTTAGTTGTAAACATTTGTATATTTTTGAATTCTTATTAACTAATGTTGTGTTCACATCTATTGTTCAGTTAAAAGAGTAACACTTTAAGGTAGGGAGCTGTTCACAAGGCTAAATGATACCTACACAAGCTTGTCATGACTACTAACATAAACCTACGTAAGTGTTTATAAAGGCTTATTCCAGTAGTCATCATTCACTGTAAAGGTTATATTAACCAATTTTGATTAAAGTTAGCTATAATAGTTAATAGTTATTAATTTTCATTTTATTTATTTTGTTTTGTTAAGAAAAAGGCAAAGTAGTGACCCAAAACTGAACTATTAATAGAGAAACCTATAATATTGTTTTTAGAAAAAAAAGATGGTGCTAAATGATTGTGAACGTTGCACAAAACTAACGTTGGCTTTTTGTTTTTTTTTAGAATTTTACCTCCACATCAGATAGAGAGACAGTTTTCTCACAGGGTATTAGAGAATACTGCTGTGCAAAACTCAATCAGAGGCTGGCATGTGCTAAGTGAATCCACAGCATATGGTTTCATTTGATACAAGCTAACCCAGGGCTTAAAGCAGTGGTGGGGTTACAGGACTTGAATCGTGCTACCAGATGATAGGTTGGCTTTCTGAATGTGAATGCAATCTACAAGCAGTGCATTTTGTTTTAACTGCATCACTTTTTCAGATATCCAAATTTAACATATAAAAAAAACAAAGTCATATTTACCCATGTTGTTAGAAGCCATCTCAGTGTCTCCAGAACTGGAGCTAGCCCACGGGTGTGTTTTGAGTTTGACTATCAAACTTTAACCACAGGTCTTTTTTTCTGTAGCCACGTCTTGTTTACTTCCAGAATGTTTAATATGGATATGAATTATGGGCTCAGACAACCACTGAATCTATTGTGGTAACTATGTCCCTGTGTCATCTCCGCCTTAGCCACCAGACTTAGTGACTTTTAATTAAATAAACTTTATTGAGCCATTGAAGTTTGGCCGTTTTCTTTTTTTTGAGTATTCCATAGTTTACCAGAGCTTCACTCACCGTGGTAGACTACTGTATGGTTTTCAGACACGGTTTACAAAGTTACTTATATAGTACTAAAAATTATCCGTCAGTTTTCACCAGTTTATTACAGTACAGCAAGTACCATGGTCAAAACACTGAAACTAGAAATACACCCCTTTTTATTTCATAGTTAAAACATGGTGGCTTTATAAATTATATATTGACTAGTGAACTTTAAATGTCCCCAGATATTATTTTACAAATCTGCTCATCTTGTAATTGAGATACTTAGCATTGTATGCCGGGCTGGACATTGCATCATCTTTTTTCCTATTTTCTACTTTTATTATTTTTTTGTATGTATCTCAGACTGACAGATGAAACTTACTCATTTAGTATGTTCCAATGTAAACATATGATTGTGAAAGCTAACAACAATTGCAGTTAGCCTAAAAAATTACGATTGGCCAATTATCTAACAATGAATATAAACTGATATAAATGTGTTTTTTCTTTCTTGAACTCACAGTTCCTGTATGGCATCTAATTTTAAGCCACGCTGATTAGGTGTGCTAAGGGTTTACCTAAGTTTTAGACATAGTTTAATTAAACATTAATAGCAGTGAACAGATCAATAGTTACACAAAGGAAACAATTTAAAAATATCATATATATATAGTTTCCTTGTTACTTTAGCTACTGCAAAAAGAGCTGTAACTAAAGAATACATATTGACAAACATCACAAGCTGGACAAAATATCAAGCTTATGATGCTTATAGGAAGTTATCTTTTTTTTAATTCACTGTGATGTTTTAGAAGTGATAATAAATAAAAACCTATCATTGAGTGGAAGTAGTAAACCATGTACAGCATTTATGACTATATGAACTGTTAGTTGTAAACATTTGTATATTTTTGAATTCTTATTAACTAATGTTGTGTTCACATCTATTGTTCAGTTAACAGAGTAACACTTTAAGGTAGGGAGCTGTTCACAAGGCTAAATGATACCTACACAAGCTTGTCATGACTACTCACATAAACCCACATAAGTGTTTAGAAATGCTTATTCCAGTAGTCATCATTCACTGTAAAGGTTATATTAACAAATTTTGATCAAAGTTAACTTGAGTAGCCTTAATGACAATTACGCCTACTGGAATAAGCTTTTATAAACATTTATGTAGGGTTATGTCAGTTGTCATGACAAGCTTATAACAGTACCCCACAGTAAAATGTTACTCTAAATGGTTTGTACTAGGGATGCACCGATACCACTTTTTCCTTACCGATACCAGCTTTCCAGGTATCTGCCGATACAGAGTACTGATACCAACTCTGACTTAAATGCTCGATATATGGCTATAAATCCTGATATTTATAGTGTTCCACTTTTTATATGTTGTATTTTTTTATGTCTTATCCTGAATAAGATAGAATAACCTTGAAAGAACACCATTTACTGGTTGAGTAACTGCACATTAAAAAGTTTCAGAGCTATAAAAATTAAAAATTGCCACAATGCAGAAACACGTGCAGCCATTTCTTCATGGTATCGGCGCTCTCTATTGCCGATACTGATACTGTGTGTAAGTGGCCAAGCATTATATGTCATGTGTATGTATATACTTACAATATAATTCAACTTAAATGTGTAATAACATATATTAAGCAATACATATAATGTAACAGCATCACAGTATAGCCAACAGTTGTGTGCGAATCATGGTAGGAAATGTTATCCTCTTCCTGTCCCTAGTGCTTAGATATTTAATTGAAACTGTAGCCAAATTAGATATGAAGGTAAAGAATAATGAGCGCGAGAGAAAGAGGTTAATGTTTTTGTTAAATTCCAAAATTAAAGTTAAATTATAAATAATGCAACACCGCTAACAGTCGTGTGTGAAAACGCTCCTCCAAAGCTCTTTATTTGAAACTCTTTGTTGTCACATTCTGCTTGCGTTCATGTTGAGTTTAAAGTTTTCTTCACCCAGTGATCAAAATCTATAAAAATCAGAAAATATGTTGCTTTAAATGGGTCCCCTAGCTGGACGTATCATTATAGCCCTGTAGGGCTGTGGTAGAGGTTCGGCTGTGCCGTAGGTGCATGTTAGGGGTGCTGGTGTGTCAGAGAGGACAGCTTGGGGTGAGGCCGTGTGGATCAGGGGCCCAGGTGAGCAATCGATCCTGTGGCGAGCCGCTGGAGTGGAACACTGCCACTGACCTTCCCCTGAGGTAATTGCCCCCTTGACTGCTGCAAACACTCTGATAATTGCCACATTCCTTGTAAGAGGACAGGAGCGACGAGGGGCTTTTGTGTAAAATGTCAGCCCTCCTCAAGCATTCCCTCTCTTCCCTTTCTCAGGATATCTAAGGAGGACCCAGAGGAGCTTTGTTAAATCCTAGAAGCTCTCTCGGTACACAGCTGATTTTAAGAGCTGGAGTTTTCATCTGAAGGAGAAGGGAGCAGAAACCCGGCTCTGTTCACATTTCATCCGGGCTGTATCCTGAGGATGTGCCTTACTGTGCAGCCCTTGTGTTTTTCATAAAAGTTTTATTCTTTGTCTCATAAATTCAGCCTCGCTGCTGTGTCATCAGAAAATATTTGAGGCTCAGAAACTCCACAGGAGGGCATTTTATGTAAGGCGATGTTAACAAACAGGGGAGCGAGGCGCGTATGCGTGAGTGCGTATATGAGTATATAATTGATGTGTACGGATATTTGTGTGAGAGAGAGAGAGAGAGAAAGGAGGAGGGACGATCGAAGCAGCTGTCAGTGACTAGGTAAGAAGAGACTGTTGAAGTGCAGTGCTGTCCTGCCTGGGTGTCTGGGGATCACCTGCGGTGGCGTGTCTTCCCCGGCCCTGACAGCCCTGCCCTGCAGCTCCATGCTCAGGGCCTCTGATTTATAGCACCGTGCTCCTCTCTACCCGGCCTGCCCGGCACGGCCCCCGGAGTGGCCCCCTTTCTTCCCTGCACGGAGACGAATGAGGGCCAGCCGGCTGGCTAGGCCAGCCTCAACAAATGTGTGGACACCCTGCCGAGTGGCCTGACATAGGAGATTGATTTGCAGGCCCCCTCTGCCCAGGCTAGCGCAGGGGCACCTGCCTGAAAAATCTAAATAGCTGCCCCATCTTGGTTGCCCCTGTAACGGTGACAGTGTCATAGCCCACTCCCTGACTCAAGGCACCCGATCGCTGACCAAGCTGATCTTTTCCTGGGATATTTTATACGCCAGCAGGCAGAAGCTTTGCGTTCTTTTCTTCAGGCTTACGTGTTTACAGCTTCATTAGGGCCCAGCCATGAGCTGTCAGAGCCACATACATACACTATCAGTTCTGAGAGCAATCTCACATACAATAAACAAGACTTTAACATTTCCTCACAAACTTGAGTCAGAGTCAGGGCTTCATCAGCCTGCGTACATTTCTGGCTGGTCCTTTCTGTGAATAAGTAAGAGCTGGTGGAGTGTTGATGATAATTTTTCTCACATCTGTAGTTTGAGATTGGATTTGAATACCTGCCGGTCTGAAGCAGACCCGCTTTAGGTGAGAAGGCAGGGGCAGGTTAACCACTGGGACGTGCCATATGGTTGCAATGAAAAGTCGCGGTTTGAAAATTAGATTCTAGAAATTCTGCAGGTTCTTCAACGCTCCTTTGTATCCCCTTGTGGAACATTACTTTAGTTCCCTTGATGAAGTTACTGAGCACACATTATCCGAGTAGGGATTCAGCTGTGTAAATAAATCATGGAAATTTCATTTTATGTCGCTCGCCATAAAAGCATGTATTAGTCAAAGTCAAAATGTGTGATTGTATTTATAGCCCATCACTTCTAAATAACATTTAGTATTAACATGGATAACGTAGCATGTACAAGAATCAACCATTATGCATAGGTATTTGCGTATGGCTGTTTAATGTATTTTGTATATCTGTTTTATATATCTGACAGCAGTTGGTCTCAACAATAAAGTATAATTCATATCACTTTCCAAAGAAAAACAAGTATCTCTAACATGGCATCTTCACAGGAGAGCTCAAAACTTTACTTTCATTGTGAGTAAATGGAACCCAATTTTTTCCAAGCTGTTTTGTAGCATTTTTTTGGGTTCATTCATCATTTAATTTTCATACAATATAAACAGCAGAGATCATGTTCAAATTATGTAAAAAAGAATATGTACAAAAATGGAGATGTTTTTTCTTTGGATAGTGATGATATATATATATATATATATATATATATATATATATATATATATATATATATATATATATATATATATATATATATGGCAATGGCAATACCATTTAATGTTCTTGTGCCTGGATTCCAGTTATTTCTGCAAATTGCTGCGATCCATAGGAAGCTGAAGTTAGTGTCCCATTCACCAGCTTCTTGTTTGACTTTTTCCATATTTCCTCTTTAAATGACAGTATAATAATAACTACTACACTATTTCAGGTGGAACTGGAATGTTTGATCAAAAAGATGGCAAACAGGAAAATGACTTCAACCTCTATTAGCTTTCCTTTTTTTAAGCCTGTGACCGTCTGTAAAAAGAGAGCTCGGACGTCTTGCAGAATCTGTTTGCACAGTCAGTCGCACAGCAGCTCCCATTTTAGATTGTTTTTGTGCTCAATTCACATTTATGGCCAGCGCTGCCACTCAGTTGGTCTTTGTGCCACTCAGTGGGTGACTTGCGCCAACTAACGTCCATCACCTTTATTTCAGGACTTGATGAAAACAATGTTTCTGATTGGTTGAAAGTAATAAATGCATCCCGATTAAGTTTTTTTGTCCACTCATTAAGCAATAAGTAATGCATAACCATGATTAAGTGCACAAAACAATTGATCGTTTTGATTGACAGCGCCAATTTCTATTAGTCATGAAAGTTTCTCACAGTGAAATAGATAGCTGTGGTTTTCAAACACTATAAAAAGAAAATGAGGTTTTGATCTGACAGTGGTGTTTGTAGTACTGATGATGTTATTGTGTGTATAAATGGCTGGTGAGGTGCTGGTGATAGGGGAAGTGGGCCATACTCAGTAAGCTCAGTGTTGTTGTTACTGTGGAGTGTTCTAGATGACCTATTTCAGCACTCCTGAAAGGAGGACAATTCCAACTCACTATCGCTGTCATTCAGGCAAGCCTTTGTTCATGGTGCTCCTTCCCCCGGCTGCCCTCCGTATACTCGCACACACACACACGCTCATACGTACACAGACACTCATCTCGCATGCATACATCCAGTTATAAAATGCGTGGAGCTGAGTGAGGCATAAGGAATTTGAATAATTACTTCTGCCCTTTTGCATTTTCAGCCATTTTTCATCATCCCTCCTTCTTCCCTTTGTGTCACCCTGGAGAGAGATCTGGAGGACGAATAATCGAGACGGAGCAGATAGAAAATCCGCTGGCTGAATTTTTATGGCCTATCATCATTGTGGTAATGGACATATGGAGCACCTCCCTTTGCTGTTGGCAGCCATTGTTCTCACGTTGGGACACAATAGAGAGATAGACATTAATTCACAGCCTGATAGATCCCTCCCCCACACACGACTGTGCCGGGCCTGGTTATCATGGTTGGACTCGGTATGGAAGAGCCACAATAGCCAGAAGCAGGTCGTTTGGATTCGAATAGAAAGTTTTATGGCTGGTGTTTGGGTACCGCTCCTCTGTGAAAATAATACCTCTGTTATCAGTCATGGCCATGGCTGACAGTCGGCGTACATTAAAAGTGACCAGCACAATCCCTGAACCCTTGGCTGACCCCCCTCTTCCTTTGTCTGCAGGCGAGATTTATCAGTGGCAGCGAATTCCGTGTGGTCCGGCACCTCCGGAGGAATGGAGGGACCTGCTCGGCACAAAAAGGGGCAGCTATAAACCTGCCACAATAGGGGATTTGGTGGTGGCCGATGCAGGGCTCCTATTGTGCTCCCTTCTGTCTGAGAGCTGTACATGTTGTACAATAGAGCCAAGGAGAAGGACCGGCCCAGGCAGGGGGAAACACATTCCAAGAGGCTTTGAAAATTATGCTAATAGGCTTAGTTGTTTCAAAGCTACATTCTCTCTTTCTTTAACCCCCTCTCCTCCCCCATTTGCTCAATTTGCTGTAGGCATCATGGTGGCTTATTGAGACATGTCAGGGGGATTTCAGTGAAATTGTGTCCTAAAATTACTGATTGACCCAGTCACATCTGGTAGCTTGGGGGAAAGCGACGCAAAGAAGCGTTGCAGCGTTCCTTTTTAGCTCTTCTGTCACAGTTAATGATGGACCAGCGTGGAGATTCCAGGCTGATGGTAATAACACCTTGTTGTGGGTGATATTGGTGACAGATCTCTTCTTCACACGATAACCCGGTAGGACCGGGTAAACTGTTTACTGTTGGTTCATTTTAACATAATTCATTATTTACTTGTATGCCGCTTTTCACAAAAGCCATTATCACAAAGCAGCTTTACAACAAAACCTGTTCCCGGCCTCTAGCGAACAAGCTAAGGGTGACAGAAGCAAGGGAAAAGGTCCTGAGAGCAAGAGGCAGAAACCTTGAATCAAGAGGCAACTCCTCCTGTGTTATCCATTATGCCGTCCGTGTGAGCTAAATGCTCTGAGTGTATCAGACTATGCATGAGCTACATGTTATTGGATTTGTGGACGAAACCAGTCCTGCGTGTTCGTTGATGTGAGCAAGGAGATGCGTAAGTCAGAATTAGATTTGAACAAACATACCAGTTTATTTGCAGAGCTCTGGAGAGGTTACAGACAGCCACTACCCGTAAGCTCTCACCTCGATATGATCTGACTCCCTCTTATAGTTCTGGTCTGTGCATGGAGTTCACACATGCTCCTCTCCTTATACACCCTTATATAGTATATTTAAATATATGCGTGTGTGTGTGTGCTTCACTAAAGGGTTGCTGTATATGGGTGTGACAGCACAATGTTCGTTAGATTTAGCGCAGTTTTATTTATGCTTTTAGCTTAAGCGCGAATTAATGCCTTCTAATATTAATGCTTCGAAATATGCTAATTAAAAATATGCTAGTAAAAAGATGTCAAAAACCCACAGATTCTAAAGTATAGATTGCAGTTTATTATCTATACATTAAAAGTATAGACGAGAATTTAGAAAAAGCGTGGGGAAACGCGGTACGCTAGCTGTGTGTACGTAGCTACGGCTAGTAAACTCGCTACAGGAGTTAGCGCTGCTTCTGAGGTAAACAATAATTAAATTCCTCCTCAGTTGTTTTCTCCGCGCTACAGTTAGGCACCGTGTGTGTAGATATTCAGACAAACACGCAGTACAGTGTCACAAACAGTCTCTAAATCTGTCAGTAAACGGGGCTTTTAAATGAATAGCGGGCCTTTACTGTGTTGGTCTGACGTCTTGCGTCACAGGACGTTGGTAAGATGGTGGGCGTAGTGCGTCCGAGGTTGCGAGGATACTAAACACTCGCACACTGAAAGAGCGTACTGCTTTAACGGACAGACAGTGTGCTCTAGCTCTAACTGAGTACGTACTGTTCAAGTACGCGATTTCGGACGCACTTTGTGTTGGTTTGTTTTTGGGTATGTCTATCTGTCTGTTAGTCTCTGGGTGTGGGTGCTGTTTGGACGGTCCCGGCATGCACATATGTTTTGCCAAGTGCAGTTGCCAGCCGAGGCCCCAGTTGCTCCCCCTAGCTAGTTTATAGTCTATACACACGCAGCCAGCTGTGAGCACACAGCTAAGCTCTGCACACACAGAGCACACACTCTTGACCTTAACTGCTGACAATGGCACCGAAAGGCAAGCTAAGCCTTGGTAACTGTGTGCTGTGCTGGCCCATTACCAAACATTCAAGCACTTTGTGCCCTTTAAGCCTGCTGGACCATTTCTCCAGCGGATATACCGCATAACTGCAACACTGTAAAACCAAACAGGCCCCCCACCCAGCACCTGCGGCCACACAGGAGACCCACGTGTGTGAGTTTAGACGGCCGACCAACGTGTTCAGCACTTATTGCAGCATTTGATGGCTTACTTTTAAATGGAGTTGCAATCGTTGCATCACGTTCTGGGCTATGCTAAAGTTGCCCAGAGGCTCCAGGGTGTCTGCGTGTATCAGTGTGTGTCCGTCTGCATGTGTGTGACTGTCCTGCGGCAAGACCACTGGCTGCTGTGACAGTGTGTAAATGTGTAAATGGGAATTGCTGCCTAACAGAGATGTCACAACAGAGGAAGGGAGGTAGAGTAGGAGAGTGAAGGGGAAAAAAAATTGTGGAGAGCGAGAGGATATCCCCATTAGCGAAGCAAAAGCATTTGCATAGCTTAAGAATGCTGTTGTCCATGGTGACATGAGGACGGTACTGAATGGAAGGGAAATCTTGTTTTTAATGAGGTGGAAGAGCGACAGCGCTTTCCTCCTGCGCTACATATGTCAGCACTGCTTTGAAATCTCCTCTCGCTGGGTCTCTAATGATGATGAAATATGCTTTTTAAATTGTCTGAGGCCCTGTGTCTGACTGACCTGCTCTAATGTCCCTGCGTTTGTGTCATTACTGAATTTTAATTACCGCACAGGCACAATATTACGACTCACTCTGACAGATTTATGGAGCGGCATAGGCCACCGGGGCCTGTAATTAATTTATACGAATCTTTAAAGGCAAATACTTGGAGGAGTGTAGTCATTTGATGTGTGATAATTGTATTAAAACAGCACCAGTGTTGCACGTTCCTAGCAAAATGACAGCTTAGCGATTCATTAGTAATTGACAGCGTTTGTAAGATATCACTGGAGCCAGCGTGAGCGCTTTGCATCGCGCTGATGGGATCAGAATGTTTATTGTCGCCGTTGCTGCAGTGCATTCAGCCCAGCCAAAACTAATCAGAACTAAACATCCAAAAACATATTACACATGCACTCTGTTAGCGCGCCAGCCGCTGAATGAAGGAGCTGTCGAGCAGGCGCTTTCTGCTCCGCTAATTCATATCAGCCTCTTCAGGCCCCAGATTGGTGTTTGTGCTGGTAACTACAAGGTAATGGCACTGGAGTGTAGGCTCATTCATTTCAAAAGGGCTTCAAAGAGCCTCTTCACATTCGCAGCCTCACTTTGGGGAAAATTGGCACCGCACGTTCCGGACGGCGTAATTAAGCGATCTGATCCGGGGCCTGATTTGAATGAGAAAGGCGTCTGATGAGCGGCTCGGGAAGGTGCAGGCACAGTAGTGCCATTGTGGCGTGCTGGAGGAAAGCGGGGAGGAAACACATGTTCGGAGCTGTAAACAGTTCCTGCAGCACAGCGCACTTCACAACGCTAATATTCATCTTCTGCGCATGGGCCGCTGTGGAGCCGGCCGTTCCTAACGCTGAAGAATGGCTCTCCCGCAGGACGCCTGATCAAATCTAATTTTACCCGGCGCTGGGGAGGGAGAGGGAGAGGTAGAGGGCGAGGAGAAGAGGAGAGAAGAGAAGAGAGGAGGAGAAAGGAGAGGAGGGGTGAAAGTCCCTCTGACCTTGTGGAATAGAAAAAGAGGGAGCCAGTCTCTGGAACCAGGAAATCATTTGTTTAGTGAACACTCTGGTCTACTCGCTCTGTTTACTGCTGGCAGGGCTGCAGTGGAGCGAAACCTCACTGACCTCTCCTTTCACCATGAGAGAGAGAGAGAGAGAGAGAGAGAGAGAGAGAGAGCTGATGGAGAACTCAAGAATCGCTCTCAAACACTCTCTTCAAGCAAGAGTGTTTGGTGTCTTTGCGCTAGACAAAAGTCAGGTCCTGTTAGGAGGGAGTGGGGGGGGGGGGGGGGGGGGTTTGGCAAAGAATGGAGTCAAACAGGCATATATAATGCATAATATGATTTAGGCAGTCTTTTCAGATTTTCAGGCCTATCGTTTGTGCTTCTGGATGATTTCCACGCAATTGGAAAGAAAACGTCCTTGTTAAAGTGAGTTGGGGGTTTCTGATGATGTGGGGGTGTCATTGGAGTTGTTTACAAGGCAGAGTATATTGATTCAGGGTGAGGTAGCCTCATTCTCCTCTGAGAGCGCCATTGTACAGGCTCCAGGGCAAACAGAGGCTCTCTCAGGCGCTCTGATCACATTTCATCTCTCTCTCTCTCTCTCTCTCTCTCTCTCTCTCTCTCTCTCTCTGCGCTACAGCTGGGCTCTCCTAAGTGCCCGCGGTTACAAATGGACCTCTGAGTGCGAGATAGCTCACGTGAATGCAAGGCTAAGCATTTGGATCTGTGATTTATGTGTTGGTCTGTAGGTGCGTGTGAGTTCGGGACTGTGATTCCCAGCCAGTGTTTTTCTGTGTTTGCGTGGTTGTTTGTGTGTATGCTTCTCAGTTTGTTTACCGTTCAGAGTCTCTCTTGGCTTATTGGCATGTTTACAAGGCCGTCTACTCATTTTCTCAAGAACCATGAAACTTTGCGATGCAGTCCAAGAACTCCCAGCGGTGCTCAGTTCAAAAAATGGCGACGCACAAAGGCACAGAACTAATTTGATGTGCAATTCAAATGCGCTCAAAAGACAAATTCCACGCTCTCCGTGGCAAGCGGCAAGGCGGGCATTGATCGGGGGTCAAAGGTCACACGAGCAGAGAGCTCAGGAGGTGTCAGTGCTGGTTGTGATGTGATTAAGACAGGAGATGAAACCCATGCGCATGCTTTAATTGGGTTTGAGGCTTTTCCCATTACAGTACAGCACCGTCGGTTACAGCGCAGAGTGCAGCAACGACCTTCACTTTGAGCTACTTTTTATAAATAACCTCCCGAAACCAGTTTCACGTTGCCGAAGGAAGTAGTGCTTCAACTTTACATGCTTTTATCTTGCTTTGCCTTTTCAAAGACCAAAATATCCGTGCAGACAATCAGCAGACACTTTAATTATAGATTAAGGTATTTTGTGACTGGGACGTATTGATTTGTCAAACAAATGCCAGTTTCTGGTGGTGTGCTTTATAGAGCTGTAACATTTTTGCTGCAGGAAAAAAGCTTTTTCCTTTTTTATTTTTCCTTTTTTTTTTTTTTTGCAAAAGTCATACTATATGGCAGACATTTGCACTTTGCAAGCACCACTTGGAGTGGGATTGTGACCTGGCCTTTGTTCCACAGTCCCCAGAGGAAGAGTG
Source organism: Megaleporinus macrocephalus (assembly GCA_021613375.1). Lineage (NCBI taxonomy): Eukaryota > Metazoa > Chordata > Actinopteri > Characiformes > Anostomidae > Megaleporinus > Megaleporinus macrocephalus. Next base: position 24,462,704 of record CM038709.1, on the reverse strand, counting down.
TCTACAGCAGGCCCTCTTCTGAGACAGACAGTAGGATTCAGTTTCACAGGCAATTAGTCTGAACAGGAGCTGCTGAATGAATGCATTTGTTCCCTCCTGCCTCTCAGTCACTGCGAGCTACTGTAAGAGGGTTACAGTAAACTAAACCAGCCAGCACCTTCTGCCCATGTCCATGCCATACTCATATTGATTAACTCAGAGCTGTTGAGTAGCTATCTGCTCGGGGTTGTCTCTGTCACATCAGCAGTTGCTGATATCAGTTGAGCATCTCTTTTTTTGATTTATTTATTTTTTGTTCCAGAATTTATGGGTTTGTTCGATCTATGAAACCCATACAGATACGAATGCAGTGTAATAAAAATCTTATCGGTCGATACAGACAGTCAGTGCGGGCCTACATACAGACATCATGAGTGATAATCAAACTTGCGCTGACTGTCAAGTTTGGTGACCCCTTTCTTTCTTTGGCATAGTACTCGTTTAAGCAGCTGCAATTAGGGTATAATGAAGTGTGGTGTCACAATAAAGGGGATACATGTAAAAACAGTTATGGCATAATTCCTAAGAGAGTACTGTCTCAAACAGTGTCATGATTTTTACTCTATTTTTTAAATAACCCCTGACCCAAATGTTGCCACTGGGCTCATTTTGTGGAAAATCAGTTTTGTAGATCTTTGAAAACAGAAGGGTTTAATGTAGTACGTACAAATAATATGTCTATATATATAATATGTCTACACTCTAACTAAGCTGCAAAAATGCCCTGTTTTGAAGTAATTGTTTTTTTGTGCTATAAAAAAACTATTGCAATTGAATATGCCTGTATATTCAACCCACAACAGTTTAGCTCCACTCATTCATGTCAAGAAATGTTTCAGCCTGGACTGCTCTCTGAATGAGGTGCAATACCGGCCAGTCAATTAGAATAGAGCTTATATACTGATACCACAGACCTGCCAACCTTTACACATTTTTGCGTAGTAGATACGCATTTAGACATCAACGCTGACACCTACGCTGCTACGATTTGTCACTTCAAAATACGAGAAAAGTCATTGATGGCTTTGAGTTCAACTGTCTGTGCATTCGTGCACTAGGCAGCTCATCTATGGGTGTAACCTCACTGGGCAGCAGCCTATTGGGAAAAGAAGACTTTGACCAATCATAGCGCTAGTTTTAAACTCTTTAAACAGGCTACGAGCAGAGAGTGGAGGAGCTGTCAAAACGAAGGTAACCAAATTGGTTTTCATCCCTCATTCCATCTTCAAACTGTGACTGGTTTTAAAGGGAGGATGGTGCTAAACACAGTTTCAAAGGTTACTGGCAGGTATGAGAAATGTGGATTGCCAATGTCAAAACTAGGCGACTCAAGATGCAAAATATAAACTAGCAAGTTTAAAAAATTGTCATGTAAAATGATTCATGGCTGCTTTGCTACACACATGATAAATAAGATTGCAGATAAATGTGGAATACGAAGATATTTATATTACGAAAATGAAAGAATACAAAAAGAGCAAAGCCTAAACTCTTTTACAGACACTGTTTAGCCTACTGTGTGTAGACGACAACAACAAACTGGCTGCGTACACTGTGCCACAGCACGTACAATATGTATTACAAAATACTGTGCACTGTATTGTTCACCCCTCAAAGTCCTGGTGGTCCTTCAGCGCTCCACCATCAAACATTTTCAAAATAACAAAGAGGAGATCGACAAAATAATAAGATCATCTGTCATATCCTGATTAAGCACGGCTCCTGGGAGAGTGTCTGTGGGTCCATATGAAGACTGAGTGTGTGTGTGTGTAGAGTGTGCTGAGAAAGGCCTGGATGAGAAATCACCTCTGTGGCTCTCCACAGCCGCCTCGCTCCCTCCCCCTGCCTGTTAGCCTTAGAGTCAGCTCCAGTGTCTCCTCACAGCACACGTGCAATCAATAACAGCACCCAATCTCTCCCTCTCTTTCTCTCTCTTTCTCTCACAGACACAGTCATACTCATTCACACATGGACACATCGCCAGGAGAGGTGAGGCACTTCCTGGCCGCCACGACTTGTTAGAGGCACACTCGCTTATATATCATCACACGGTCTGCACGCTTAGACAAGAACCCCCGGAACAGCTGAGTAGTGTGTGCGATGCTGAGGAAGTAGAGGCAGGCCGCTGGTTAATGTCATTCATAGCCTATCATACAGTACATATAAAGGCTGTGAGAGATGAGAGGGAGATGTCACCAGGAACTATGACATCTCAGACTTTCATTAAAGAGCTGTCCAGGACACAGGCCAGCATGATTGAGGCAAAGAACTTTACTTTCCACAACCAGTAGAGTTGCTTATCATCTGTCTATTCTCCTCAGCAGTCGAGAGAAGGTGGTTATCTTAACAGTTGGCATCTGTGACAATGGTTAGCGTGGCGAATGTCTGCTAACGATTTTTTAAAACTTTGTCTTGTGACTGTGACTATGTGAGCTGTTAACACATTCTGGGGTAATAATGAGGCTGCTGTTGTAGGTGAGAATAAAAATCTTCACTTAGACCTCTGTTAATGTCAAGTTTAGTAAAACTGTCACTAAGCTATAAAGAAGCTCTTCTCATTAGCTTGTTGGCTGTACGTGACTAATTACCCAGACTAAGCCCCATTATTTATTTAGATGACTTAAAGCTTAAAATTAAATAAAAATATATATTAGAACTATATCTGACAAATAAAATCTTATGCATAAAACCTGTTTCTGTTGAAGACTACTTTAAAAAAAGCGTTGTAGTGGAAGCTGGGACATTTGTACATGCTATTTAATAATTGTTGAAACCCTGTACACCATAATGGACCATTTTCATAACAACATAGTTTCCTTGTAGTTAGTGAACAAAGTCTTAAGATTAATGTTTGAATAATAAGGCTAATCTGCTGTTATTGATGTGGTCAATTTAAAGTGTGTTTTTATGGATGATGCAGTTGAATAACGGGACTATGTGGGCTACAATTTTGAACAACTGCAGCAAAATTACTACATTTGTGATCTTTGCAAAGTGATATACACTCTGAATCAACATGGTTTGCACAACTGAAATAATAATTTTTTAGCATCAGTACAGTAGGATATTATAATCCTTTACTATCCATGAAGTATACATTACTGTCTGTAAGTATTTACTACTTGTTTAGTTTTTTTAGCTAATCACTTGCATTATTATTATTATCATTATCATTATTATTTTAAAACTTGGAACTAAATTAAAGGTAAAACTGAAACTGCCCACAACAACGATCATTAATCCATATCGGCCATTTGTTGCTGCACCAAACACTATTAAATAAGGAAAAGTGGGCATACATCAGGCCTGTTAAAGCATTGTTTCCTACTCTTTTAAAAAGTTTGCCTCAATACCCTGTATAAAAATATAACATAATCAGCTCACACCCCAGCCCTCCAGATCGTATCAAGACATTCCTGAGTTTCAGAACTGTTTAGCCAGCCCTAATGGCCAGTTAATCCACTGGCTCTGTAAGTGTACACTAAACGCTTCCTTGTTTTATTTATTTGCTTTTAGATCAGTGTATTTGGTTTCATATGTAAATACTCAAGTATCCTACAAATAATTAACACCTCATGAGATGACTCTTGGTAAACAGGCAAGAATAAACACTAAATAAATTCTCCGTCGTCCTCCAGCTTGCTGTTTCCAGAAACTCTTGCAGTGAGGTGTCTTCTGGCTATGCGATGCTGCATGTTTATCTCATTTGGGACTGTACGTTTGCCAATTTGCCAAGGAAACACTGCGTCACATTCGATTTCCCATAACTCAGGCTAATACGTGCTGCTGGTTTTTTTGTCAGCCTGGTTTTCTACGGTGGCCAGGGGAGCCTCTGAGGAGCAGCAGGTTAATGTAAACCTGATTTCTCAAATCTCACACATGGCCCCCTCCCTCCCTGCCAACACGGCCGCTCTGTAGAGACAACAGCACTTCAGATGCCCGGTGTTGGGTGGCCAGTGAAGATCTGTGAGGGCGGGACAGCGTGTAATAACCATCGCACGTCTGCTGGAGACAGCCAGGTGGGCTCAGGGGGGCTACACATTATTTGTTCAGATGGTCTCTAATACCGTATTCCCAGAGAGGTAGAAGTCAGCTCTGCTGCTGTCGCGCGAGTGGAGTACAAACCGAAGAGGAGCTTAAAGCCTACGCATGTCTGGCCATGAAGCGCAATTGAATTGGCTATAGAAAAATCTTTTTTGCTGACTTGAAAGCTTTGAGTCGCCAACTGTATCAAGTGACAAGTATTGAACCTGCGAAAAAGAGAGGAGTGGAATACAGATTTGTGTGAGCCCCTGTAATTAGCTGGCTCGTCGTGATTTTTCCCCCCCTCATTATGGGTAATGGAATGGAATTCTCATGAATAGGAGCGGATGAGCTGCTGAGTACAATTTAATACCAGAGATATTTAAAGAGAGCTTTTTTCCATTTTAAGAGGTATATTTGCATAATTCATGCAACATCCCCTGGATGTGTCGCTAACGGGGGAAAGTAGCGACTCATTTTTAAATGTGTTTTATCGCTGGGCTTCGGCTCGGCACCCACTCCAACCTCCCGCCGCCCCCCGTCATCTCCAACACCTCCGCCCTCTTTGTAAAAAGGGTAAACTCCAACTCCACGATTCTCCTCACATGTTCACTGTGGATGTTCACACACCAGACAGTCTCTGTGCTTTGGGTGTATTGGCGAGTTAAAGTGAGATGATTAAAAGTCTTTGCAGTGTGTCCGCTGATGCATATGGTCATGTGAAATGATTCAGTCCATTAAAGGTGGCAGCGTGGTAATGGGGTAATGGATGACTCTGTTGGCTAAAGGCTCCCAGCATCCTAATTTGTCTTCCGCTCCTGTTTGTCTCCGCAGCCTGCCGGCCTGGCTTCTATAAGGCCTCCTCTGGGAACGCGAAGTGTTCCAAGTGTCCCCCGCACAGCTACACACACCAGGAGGGCGCCGTGCACTGCAGCTGCGAGAAGAACTACTTCCGATCGGAGGGAGACCCCGTTTCAATGGCCTGCACTCGTACGTATTCTTCACTGTACTGTTATCATGCACCTGCAGCCGCAGTCCAGAGCTTTCATCAGGCTAGAAATTTTGGTCCAAAAAGCTATACAGTCTGAAAGTCTTCTATCTGAGCCAGACATGCATTACGTTTTGAGTCCAAACCTGACCTGAATCCAAATCTGAACCTAAACTGAACTTGGCCCAAAGCACATACAAGGAAGTTTTGAGTGAGAAACTGACCCGAGTACAAATGCAGAACAAACTCAGTCTGAAGCTGACCCAAACCACCCAACAACGGCAAACACATCAGATAAAACCTGACAGGGTAGTGCCCGTTACCTGTCATTAGATCACGCATTAATACATTTTTAAGCATTCTAAAATAATATACTATAAACCAATATCAGCTTTACAAACTGCTCTAGATGACATTTTAACAGTTGCGTTTACCAAGCAGTGTTTTGAACAACCTTCCAGTCCAGAGCTTTCATCAGGTTAGAGATTTTGGTCCAAAAAGCTATGCATTCTGTATACACTCTGATTAAGCATTCAATAGTACACTGTTCCTACACTGCGTGGTGCTTATATAGCATAGAGCATTATTTAGGCCTGAAATTTTCCATCTGAACCCAAACCAAACTCCAGCACATCATCACGTTTTAAAAACCAGAATAACAGCTAACCCAAACCAGCTCACCCGTCACCCGAGTATAGAAAGTGTTCATAACACACTTAGTGACGGTGTTAACTGTCATATATAGTACAAGGCAATATGACATAACATCCATCCATCCATCCATCCTCTGCTGCTTAATTCCGTAAGAGGGGGCTGGAGCCAATTCCAGTGTCATCGGGCGAAGGCGGGGTACACCATGGACAGTTCGCCAGTCCATTGCATGGCCAACACTTACTCACGCACTCACACCTACGGGTATTTTTAGAGTGACCAATCAACCTATCATGCATGTGTTTGGACTGTGGGAGGAAACCAGGGTACCTGAAGGAAACCCACTCAAGCACAGGGAGAACATGCACACTCCACACAGAACAGCCCAGACCGGGAATCCAACCCGGATCGTCTAGCTGTGAGGCGACAGTGCTAACCACTACATCACCGTACTAACCACTACACCACCGTACTGACCACTACACCACCGTACTAACCACTACACCACCGTACTGACCACTACACCACCGTACTGACCACTACACCACCGTACTGACCACTACATCACCGTACTAACCACTACATCACCGTACTAACCACTACACCACCGTACTGACCACTACACCACCGTACTGACCACTACATCACCGTACTAACCACTACACCACTATACTAACCACTACACCACCGTACTGACCACTACACCACCGTACTGACCACTACACCACCATACTGACCACTACACCACCGTACTGACCACTACACCACCATACTGACCATTACATCACCGTACTAACCACTACACCACCATACTAACCACTACACCACCGTACTGACCACTACACCACCGTACTGACCATTACATCACCGTACTAACCACTACATCACCGTACTGACCACTACATCACCGTACTAACCACTACACCACCGTACTGACCACTACACCACCGTACTAACCACTACACCACTATACTAACCACTACACCACCGTACTGACCACTACACCACCGTACTGACCACTACACCACCATACTGACCACTACACCACCGTACTGACCACTACACCACCATACTGACCATTACATCACCGTACTAACCACTACACCACCGTACTGACCACTACACCACCGTACTGACCACTACACCACCATACTGACCACTACACCACCGTACTGACCACTACACCACCATACTGACCATTACATCACCGTACTAACCACTACATCACCGTACTGACCACTACACCACCGTACTGACCACTACACCACCGTACTGACCACTACACCACCGTACTGACCACTACACCACCGTACTAACCACTACACCACCGTACTGACCACTACACCACCGTACTGACCACTACACCACCGTACTGACCACTACACCACCGTACTGACCACTACATCACCTTACTAACCACTACACCACCATACTAACCACTACACCACCATACTAACCACTACACCACCGTACTGACCACTACACCACCGTACTAAACACTACACCACCATACTGACCATTACATCACCGTACTGACCACTACACCACCGTACTGACCACTACACCACCGTACTAACCACTACACCACCATACTAACCACTACATCACCGTACTAACCACTACACCACCGTACTGACCACTACACCACCGTACTGACCACTACACCACCGTACTGACCACTACACCACCGTACTGACCACTACATCACCATACTAACCACTACACCACCGTACTGACCACTACACCACCATACTAACCACTACACCACCATACTAACCACTACACCACCGTACTGACCACTACATCACCGTACTAACCACTACACCACCATACTAACCACTACACCACCATACTAACCACTACACCACCGTACTGACCACTACACCACCGTACTAACCACTACACCACCGTACTGACCACTACATCACCGTACTAACCACTACACCACCATACTAACCACTACACCACCATACTAACCACTACACCACCGTACTGACCACTACACCACCGTACTGACCACTACATCACCGTACTAACCACTACACCACCGTACTGACCACTACACCACCGTACTGACCACTACATCACCGTACTAACCACTACACCACCGTACTGACCACTACACCACCGTACTAACCACTACACCACCGTACTAACCACTACACCACCGTACTGACCACTACATCACCGTACTAACCACTACACCACCATACTAACCACTACACCACCATACTAACCACTACACCACCGTACTGACCACTACACCACCGTACTAACCACTACACCACCGTACTGACCACTACACCACCGTACTGACCACTACATCACCTTGCTAACCACTACACCACCGTACTGACCACTACACCACCGTACTGACCACTACACCACCTTGCTAACCACTACACCACCGTACTGACCACTACACCACCGTACTGACCACTACATCACCATACTAACCACTACACCACCATACTAACCACTACACCACCATACTAACCACTACACCACCGTACTGACCACTACACCACCGTACTGACCACTACACCACCGTACTGACCACTACATCACCTTGCTAACCACTACACCACCATACTAACCACTACACCACCGTACTGACCACTACACCACCGTACTGACCACTACATCACCTTGCTAACCACTACACCACCGTACTGACCACTACACCACCGTACTGACCACTACATCACCATACTAACCACTACACCACCATACTAACCACTACACCACCATACTAACCACTACACCACCGTACTGACCACTACACCACCGTACTAACCACTACACCACCGTACTGACCACTACATCACCTTACTAACCACTACACCACCATACTAACCACTACACCACCATACTAACCACTACACCACCGTACTGACCACTACACCACCGTACTGACCACTACACCACCGTACTAACCACTACACCACCGTACTGACCACTACATCACCTTACTAACCACTACACCACCGTACTGACCACTACACCACCGTACTGACCACTACACCACCGTACTGACCACTACACCACCGTACTGACCACTACACCACCACACTAACCACTACACCACCGTACTGACCACTACACCACCGTACTGACCACTACACCACCACACTAACCACTACACCACCGTACTGACCACTACACCACCGTACTAACCACTACATCACCGTACTAACCACTACACCACCATACTAACCACTACACCACCGTACTGACCACTACACCACCGTACTGACCACTACACCACCGTACTAACGACTACACCACCGTACTGACCACTACACCACCGTACTGACCACTACATCACCGCACTAACCACTACACCACCGTACTAACCACTACACCACCGTACTGACCACTACACCACCGTACTGACCACTACACCACCGTACTAACCACTACACCACCATACTAACCACTACACCACCGTACTGACCACTACACCACCGTACTGACCACTACACCACCGTACTAACCACTACATCACCTTACTAACCACTACACCACCGTACTGACCACTACACCACCGTACTGACCACTACACCACCATACTAACCACTACACCACCATACTAACCACTACACCACCGTACTGACCACTACACCACCGTACTGACCACTACACCACCTTACTAACCACTACACCACCATACTAACCACTACACCACCGTACTGACCACTACACCACCGTACTGACCACTACACCACCGTACTAACCACTACATCACCGTACTAACCACTACACCACCGTACTGACCACTACACCACCGTACTGACCACTACATCACCTTACTAACCACTACACCACCATACTAACCACTACACCACCATACTAACCACTACACCACCGTACTGACCACTACACCACCGTACTGACCACTACATCACCTTACTAACCACTACACCACCATACTAACCACTACACCACCGTACTGACCTCTACACCACCGTACTGACCACTACACCACCGTACTGACCACTACACCACCGTACTAACCACTACATCACCGTACTAACCACTACACCACCGTACTGACCACTACACCACCGTACTAACCACTACATCACCACACTAACCACTACACCACCGTACTGACCACTACATCACCGTACTGACCACTACACCACCGTACTGACCACTACACCACCGTACTAACCACTATATCACCACACTAACCACTACACCACCGTACTGACCACTACATCACCGTACTGACCACTACACCACCGTACTGACCACTACACCACCGTACTAACCACTACATCACCACACTAACCACTACACCACCGTACTGACCACTACATCACCGTACTGACCACTACACCACCGTACTGACCACTACACCACCGTACTAACCACTATATCACCACACTAACCACTACACCACCGTACTGACCACTACATCACCGTACTGACCACTACACCACCGTACTGACCACTACACCACCGTACTAACCACTACATCACCACACTAACCACTACACCACCGTACTGACCACTACATCACCGTACTGACCACTACACCACCGTACTGACCACTACACCACCGTACTGACCATTACATCACCGTACTGACCACTACACCACCGTACTAACCACTACATCACCGTACTGACCACTACACCACCGTACTGACCATTACATCACCGTACTGACCACTACACCACCGTACTGACCACTACACCACCGTACTAACCACTACATCACCGTACTGACCACTACACCACCGTACTGACCATTACATCACCGTACTGACCACTACACCACCGTACTGACCACTACACCACCATACTAACCACTACACCACCGTACTGACCACTACACCACCGTACTGACCACTACACCACCGTACTAACCACTACATCACCGTACTGACCACTACACCACTGTACTGACCATTACATCACCGTACTGACCACTACACCACCGTACTGACCATTACATCACCGTACTGACCACTACACCACCGTACTGACCACTACAACACCGTACTGACCACTACACCACCTTACTAACCACTACACCACCATACTAACCACTACACCACCATACTAACCACTACACCACCGTACTAACCACTACACCACCATACTGACCATTACATCACCGTACTGACCACTACACCACCGTACTGACCACTACACCACCATACTAACCACTACACCACCATACTAACCACTACATCACCGTACTAACCACTACACCACCGTACTGACCACTACACCACCGTACTGACCACTATACCACCGTACTGACCACTACACCACCGTACTGACCACTACATCACCATACTAACCACTACACCACCGTACTGACCACTACACCACCATACTAACCACTACACCACCATACTAACCACTACACCACCGTACTGACCACTACATCACCGTACTAACCACTACACCACCATACTAACCACTACACCACCATACTAACCACTACACCACCGTACTGACCACTACACCACCGTACTAACCACTACACCACCGTACTGACCACTACATCACCGTACTAACCACTACACCACCATACTAACCACTACACCACCATACTAACCACTACACCACCGTACTGACCACTACACCACCGTACTGACCACTACATCACCGTACTAACCACTACACCACCGTACTGACCACTACACCACCGTACTGACCACTACACCACCGTACTAACCACTACACCACCGTACTGACCACTACACCACCATACTAACCACTACACCACCGTACTAACCACTACACCACCGTACTGACCACTACATCACCGTACTAACCACTACACCACCATACTAACCACTACACCACCATACTAACCACTACACCACCGTACTGACCACTACACCACCGTACTAACCACTACACCACCGTACTGACCACTACACCACCGTACTGACCACTACACCACCGTACTGACCACTACATCACCTTGCTAACCACTACACCACCGTACTGACCACTACACCACCGTACTGACCACTACACCACCTTGCTAACCACTACACCACCGTACTGACCACTACACCACCGTACTGACCACTACATCACCATACTAACCACTACACCACCATACTAACCACTACACCACCGTACTGACCACTACACCACCGTACTGACCACTACAACACCGTACTGACCACTACACCACCGTGACGCCTAGATGGCATAACATGTAATCATAAAATAATATGCAGTGCAGAATTCATTTAAAGTTATTAATCCAATACTACATCACTGGCGAGTTGTGAGAACCAGAATGTAAAATCTAAACATACTTGTTGACACATATCTGTGAAACCTGTCTGAACCGCTTAAGCAGTCGAGTTGGGTTTAAACCTGTATTTCAAGCTTTAATGCAGTTTAAGACCTGTTTGTCTAATTCAAGTTTTTACACGTTAGTCTTTTGATTCTTTACATGTGACATATTATGAATCTTAATGCAAAACTCTGTCAACACAGAACAGCACAGCTGTTTTAAGGTAATGAAAGTCGGGAAGAAGAACAAAGTAAGGAGTATACCAAACACAGGACGAAATGGAGGATGAACTCAATTGTATGTGGGAAGGGGGTTTGAAGGACCTGTATGTGAAATTTAATCTCAGACAAATATTTTAAGCTTTACCACAGCCTGCCTTTCATCAGAGCAGTTTGCGTTACGAACGCCACAGGTCTTTGTTAAACCAGAGCTAAATCATCAGCATCGCTCTGATCAGATCTCGTGTCTTGTGTAATTCTATAGACGACTGTTCACATCAGCTCAAGCGTGCTGCGCTGTTGCAATCCTGAAGCTACTCTCTTAAGTGCGGTGGTTTATGGTGTTTGTTCTGGGATTGATGAATTTGTGTTGGCTTGACTCGACAAAGCTTCTGATCCTCCACAACTCAGTCCAAGCAGCCCCTTTGAGAATAGGCTTTGTTTGTTTATTTTTTAACCATTGTAACCCAGTGGGTCTCCCTGGGCCTGCACCGTGTAGTGATCTAACCCATTCTCTTTTATAGACAGGGATGCAGATGGTACACAGATGCACGCAACCACTGCCAAGCATTCCAAAACACATTATCCATAAATCATGGTCTCGCTATCAGTGCTGATTCAGATCACGTAAAACCACAGCGCGCGCTTGCCTTGAATTCTGAGGCCAAGTTTAATAAAGTGTGTCTTACGTGATAGCCAAAGTGGTCAGCGTATTAGGTCATGCTATGTTCACACGCGTCACATTTATTTGCTCTGTCAAAAGCTATTCTAAGTCTTTGTTTCCACCCGAGCACTTGCAGCCAACTCCTGTTTTAGAATGTGATATTTGGCGTCGTGGCTTTATCACTGTTCTCTTTTTCAACTGCTCAGGAAAAAGGTCGAAGGAATATGGTGGAAACAGTGGAATAGCCTGATATGTGAGTTTAATTTCAGCGCGTCATGCTGTCGTAGCCCTCAAGCAGACGCATTTATCTAGATAGAATCTCTCAACATGCATGGATGCTACTTTGGCTTGAACAGATTAGTTTTTAGTACGGCTTTGAGAGTAGTGTTGCAATTAAGGCAAAGCCGTCTATGATTTTATCTGTTGTAATTCAGAAGGTCATTCAAAATCCTTTAGAGATTTCAACTCTCTTTGCATTTGCATTTGAACTGTCCTGTATTATTTGGGTCCAAAGATCATGTGGTGCACAGTACAAGTTTCATAGTTATTTCATAAATGAAGTGATGGAATATTTGCGTAGTTTATGTTGGATTCTGGAAAGCACTGTCAGTTAGGTCCTGTGTTCACTCACTTGTCAGGCGTTTCAAAGGCACATAAATTTATGCCTGCTTTTAGTATGTATAAATAGACCTGTTTATTTCTGCCTGTCTCCTTTTTATGACCCCATAAAACTCATATATTCAATATCATAAATCCTCAACGTGAGAAAAATGTCTACAGTGGACTGGAATGAATATGCTACGTATCTGGGACATTTATCAATAACAGCATGCAAACAGGACTCATATGTCATACTCTCAAAGTCAGGGGTCCAGATTGTGTTGTGGTTCCAGCTTTGAGGCGGCGGCAGCGGCGGTGGTGGTAATTTTAGGCTGTTGTGGTCTTGAATGCCGTATTCACACCTCTGTGGGCAGCGAGCTGTGCTGCTTGTCAGGAGGGCTGTGTGTGTGTGTAATGGATGGCTTACTCCAGCACACCTCACATCCTCCTGCTGGCAGGCCAACCAGTCTGTTAACGTTAACTGGCACACTGTGATTTCTATTATAAGTCCGGATCAAAGGATGCTGTGCTCTGGCAAAGATGTTAACCCTCAACACATTTCCACTTTTTTTTCCCCCCTTGACTTGCGAGCAGACAGCGTGGTTTATGGCCTTGCTTCTGTGGACTGAATCTCATCTGTGTCCTCCTTGTCCTTCCGAAATTGAAAATGGCTTCACGTTTTATTATTCCTAATCCTATTTGTCTGCGAAGGAATGCACAAATGTATTCACACTGCTGCGATGTAAAATATAGATACGGCGAGTCATGTGTTTTGTTATATTTCCCAAGATAACTGCAAAGAAAGCTCATCACGCATATAATTATGAAGTGGTTATTGTGGTGCTTCCTGTATTTGTCCCAGCTTAAACGCTGATTTAGTGCTATGTCAAAATCAAGGCAAAAGCCACTGGGCGTGTTGATATGGGTTTGAGTCATTACGCTCCTTTGGGTAATGAGCTGTTTTTTTAATGCATCATTAAATTATCTTCTTGGGGAGAGTCAAAGTTAGGAAGACCCAGCCGTGCCCCAGGCTGTAGATGTAAATTCTTCATGTCAAATCAAACAACTAACCATTTTGCCTTCTTGACCCATGGCACAGTTACTTTTATTCTCAGAGCAAAGCCAAGAGTTCAGTTCAATAGTGCCCAAAGGTCTAGTATTGAATAATGGAAACAATTAGAAAATAATTAAATACATCTTCTGTGCCAAAAATCGTTCTGAGACATAGACAGAACTGGGGTGCTCCATGCTGTTTTCTGGAAATAAACTCCAAATCCTTCTTGTGACCTTAGGGAAAGACTTATGTCACTCACTTGAATGCTCAGCCTGCTTTTGCAATCAAGCGAAAGCCTAGTGGATGCACCTTATTCCCACTTCCTTTTTATAACAACATTCCTTAAAGTTAACCTAGCAGTCCAACGAGAGACCCTTTTCAGCAAATCTAAAGTAATAAGCTTTAAGAAGTCCTGCCAAGGGTTGAAAAAAAGAAAAAAAAGATACTTTCGAATTCCATATCCATAATATAGCATGAAGACCAAGGTCCCGACTGCAGAATAGAATTCCTGATGAAAAATACCCTTTCTTTACCTGTTTCCTTTTCTCAACAGGTCCTCCCTCTGCCCCTCGGAATGTGATCTCGGTCATTAATGAGACATCGGTGATCCTAGACTGGAGCTGGCCAGCAGACACGGGAGGCAGAAAGGACATTATGTTTAACGTGGTGTGTAAGCGGTGTTTAACCGGTTCCAAACAGTGTGAGCCGTGCAGAGGGGCGGTGCGCTTCCTGCCCCGTGCCACCGGCCTCACCAACACCACTGTGACCGTGGCAGACCTGCTGGCACACACCAACTACACGTTTGAGATTGAAGCGCAGAACGGAGTTTCCTCTCTGGCCCCTGCACTGCGCCAGTATGCTGCTGTCACCATAACAACCAACCAAGCAGGTGACCCTGTCTTTACTACTACCTTAGCTCTTCAGGAAAAGCCAGTGAATCAGAACCAATTGGTTAATAGCAAATAACCCTAAACCACTGTGCTAACGGATAATAATAGGAATCACTTTTTTAAAATAAGGCATGTCCCTAAACAGGAAACCCTGCAGGATTCTTTGCTGAGCATCATGCAGACATGACCTGCATATCTGCGTAGGTTTGGTGAGAACATATTCATGAAGACGATTCAATTTCTTGGCAGCGATGTGCAACAAAGCTCAAAATTCTATTTGGCGAGAAGAAAAGAACCATTTAATATCTCAGCAAGCCTATTTTTGAGCGTCTCCTTCTGATGTGTCATGTGCCCTCAGAGCTGTCTGCGCACATATCTGTCTGCAGGTGCTGGACTCCAGTCTGGCCGTCTGAAGGTCATGATTCCTCAGGTTACTATAGAGGCTGAATAGCGCACCATCTGCCTTCCATTCTGCTAGAGTTTCCTCAGTGAGGATGAGCAGTTGTGTTCTCAGGCCTTGTGGGGCCCAGGCTTCTGTCTCCTCTGTCAATTTTGCTCCGTCTTTAAAGTTATAGGTGCAGGACTCGGTGGGTGATTTACCACAGGCTTTAGAGCTGGGCTTATTGGCTCTGGAGTTTGGTGTCATAAAATAGTAGGCAGAGGACTACTGTAGATCAAAGGCTAAGGATTGATAGTTTTGCACCCTTCTTACCATAGGGAGCAGTTGACTTTACTCTTAACCTCATAAAATCCTTACGGTTGTGGAACGAGGCTGGAGATGTGCTTAGCCAATCTTTTATCTATGCAGTATCAGCTCCTGCTTCAAAGATACTGATGTGTTTTTGATAATACTAAGAGAAGGCCTGCAGCATGTGGTTTCACAATTACAATGAAAAAAACCCCGAATACTTATTATTGGCTTATCGTGTCTCCGTTTTCCACAGAAATTGGAAGTTTCAGAACAAATATGCATCACGTATGATTAAGTGTTGCTCTTTTGGATTTCATAATGTGCTGGCCACACAATTCCGAAGACATTTTCTTGTCTAAACTCTGTGTATTCCAGTTCTCCTCGTGAGTGGCTTGAGCTTTCTTTGTGTTGTCACAGCTGTGATCTATTAAAGAAGTGGTTGCCAGACGAGGATACCTCGAGAAATGTGCTTTAACAGCGTAGGCAGAAAATATTCTCCTAATCCTAAAATCCGAAAATTTCTGATCCTAATTTCTTTAATGAAGAAAGGAGGGGGCCACTTAATTGGACCCACCCAAATGACCTCAAGTTCCAGAATGTTTCATGAAGACACTTTCGGTTTGTTCAGAAACGTAGGTCTCCCAAATAGTAACTTCATTTCATACATCAACTTTCCATGAAGTTGCGCAGTTATTTTAAAAGGTGTATTTGTGTCTCTACACATACACATGCCCACTTGGGCACCCGCCCGCTCTTACTATGCATGCACACTCTACATTTCTCACACTATAATGCTTTTTTCAATTTCACTCCACTGCGATTGCGTTTTCTGTGGAGTGTCGAGACAGCGCTTGGCTGAAATTCTCTCTTCTCTTTGGCGTCTCCAGTCTCAGTGTAAACAGTGGATCTAAATGCCTATTCCATTTCATCTTCGGGCCCTTTCAGAGAGCCCGAAACAATTGAGATCACGACCCCTTTTCGCCAGAGCTCTATTCTCTCAGCCTTGGGCAAATAATCTAGCTACCTTTATCGTCCTATAAAATGCAAATGGAAGCACGGAGAGAGATGTGTGAACAGCAACCCCGACGCTCTCGCCGTGCAGCTGCACTCGCTGTCAGAGAGTGCATTTACGAGGGGCTCACTGGGACGTCAGCGCAGCCCACTCTAAACACAGCTAGCATGTGAAGCGCAGCCCCGGGGAGACTGCACACGCAAACTGGCCTGTATGTTAGGACAGTGCTCTGGTCCTGCTCGCAACAGCTTTAAAACGTTTGGGTTCTGCCATTTTGACAGGGTGTCGTCAGACAATCCACTGCCTCCTGTTCGGTCCTGCCAGGACAGGATGTAGAATTTCAACAAAGCTGATAACAATAGGAAAACAAGAACTGAGTGAGATGTCCTATTTACATTTATTTAGTCTCGCTGGACTTTGCGGTTTGGGAAGATAAGGATAGCTGGGCTGCTTGGTGGGAAGATAAGCAATTTTGCAAATAAAATATTTTTCTGGGTGCCAGATCCTTTTCCTGCCACAGACTTTAGATAGCGTTAGACGAGCATGGGACAGAAAAGCAGAGTCCAGGCAAGGAGTCCCAGATGTATCCAAAGTGAGAGTCTCCCACAGGCTAGTTCTTCTAGCCATGTGGAGGACATTTGGTGGCCGAGTGATCTGCAGATTGTCAATACTCTGCCTGCATTTCACCAAGATCGTTTACAAATGTTTATATTTGGGGCTGTCTCGCAGCAAAGCGGTGGAGCAATACTGTTAGCCACACCTGTGAATGCCAGCGATTTGTTATCTGGTTTTAATCCTCTCCAGGTTGCAGCTTGCAGTTTAGGGTTAGTGAGATTCCAGCCTCTCTAAGTTTACAAGTAAATATTATTTAAATTACTTGAAATAGGCTCACCTTTTTTTACCCATTTTATCCTGGACTGGACTACTTGAGTGTCATGAGCATAAAGCAGAAAGCTGAAAAGGATATACAGTGTCAAATAGCCCATAGACCATACACTGTAAATCTTACCTACTATAAACTGTGGTCACTATAAAACTTCAATAATACCTTATCAGAATGCTGTGTAGGAGTGCAACCAGGAACAGACTGTTTCCATCTGGATTCATTAACAGGCCT
Organism: Megaleporinus macrocephalus; assembly: GCA_021613375.1. NCBI lineage: Eukaryota > Metazoa > Chordata > Actinopteri > Characiformes > Anostomidae > Megaleporinus > Megaleporinus macrocephalus. Next base: position 24,444,481 of record CM038709.1, on the reverse strand, counting down.
AAAGTTTCCAAAGTGGGGGGAAGAGGCAGTCACGACTGTATAATCACAATCAAGAAAAGCTCGAACATTTCAAAGAACAACATGTTTTTTCCTGTGGTCTAATAAAATTAAAACATGGGCCAGTCAGATGCCTTCATGGCCTCCATGCCGCCTTACAATTACAGAGCTGTAAAATGGAAAAAAGCGAGCAAGCGAGCCAGGCAGGAGGAGGGAGGCGCACAGCTCTGACTTGAATTATGATCACAGATTGAGACCATGTGAAGTGCCAGAGCAGTGAGACATATGAGAGACGGATGTTTGAAGCACATTGCCCTTTAAGATTGAGAGACTCTCTTTACTTGCAGTCTGCGCTTGCACAGGCAGTGGCCGCTTTTTATTTTTTTTATTTTCCTCTGACAAAGCCATATTAGCCATTGAGTGATAAAGCAAATTATAGACGACCGCATCATCGTGTCTTTATATCCTCAACTTTCCCAACTTTGAAACCAGCCCCCAGTGGAGAACAAACTCAATTAGGTCAACAGGAACCAATTCACAGAATGCAAATAGTTGAATCAAAATGTCCGCTGAACTTCCTATGAACTTCAGCTCTATGTGCATGTAATGCAGTCACAGGCAGAGTGGAGGAAGCTAATCCTCTTTTTCGCTCTCTCGCCCGCTTTCCCCATCTCTCTCTCCCTTTTCATTTTGTCTCTCTCTGTAGCTCCATCCCCGGTCACGGTCATCAGGAAGGACAGAACATCCCGAAACAGCATCTCACTATCCTGGCTGGAGCCAGAAAGACCCAATGGTATCATCCTGGACTATGAGGTCAAGTACTACGAGAAGGTGGGGGCAGTTTAAGATTTACTCACCCAGGACATTCAACACTATTAGCATATAAACTGGGTCTTCATCCCTCCCAGTGGTCTTATTAGTGTGCTTAATCGAAGGTGCCGGTAGACATGAATGGAGGGGCATGTTTCGGGTCATTCGTTCATGCAGCTTCTAAAAGACACATCTACAGAAGCTTAGTTTAATAACTTCATGTATGTTTCTGTCTGCTGAGGCTTTTGTTTTGACTGGTATAGGTTTTATATCAGTTATTTGAGGGTATTTTCACCACCAAGAAGAAGTCTCAAATCATTTAGACTTTTGAGAACACTCTTAAAAAATAAAGGTGCCGAAAGGTTTAGAGCATTGCCAATGGAGAACCAGTCTTAGTTCTTTGAAGAACCTTTTAATAGATGGTTCATTTAAGCATTTTTTTATAAATAAGAAAAATTGTAAGAAAATAAGAAAAAAATTGGGAGAACCTCAAGATAATGTAAATGTTATATACCATTTTTTTTTCATAGAGCCATGCATTCAAGCCCCAAACCATTCAGGGCATTTTTTTTGTTATAGTAAAAAATAGTGATCTAAACACCACCTGCCTATTAAGCCAGTGTGCTAAAAGCCCAGGCTCACTTATCTTAAAAAAAATCTTTAATTACAAGACCTGCTCTCCTGAGTGACCCAGTTCAGACAGCCTCTCTCCAGGTCTGCTACAGCTGCCATATGATTAATGAAGCATACAGGGATTCAGCCCTGATTCACTTAATATGCTGAATAGCGGGGTGAGCGTTGTTGCCCCACATCAGTGCTACTCTTTTGGGCTGCCATGAGAGCTTCTATGGGTCAATGTTCAGTGGAGCCCTTTCATGCTGTCAGGCACTGTGATGTCTGTTACCCCTACATATTGTGGGTAATGTCTCCCTCAGGCCGGGCTGGCTAAAATAAGCTAGGCTCCGGGTTTGGCACTTAAGTGGGCTCTGACACTGTGGGAGTCTCCTGTCCCATACTGGCGGGGGATCTGAGGGCGTGAAAGAAAACCCTAGTCTCCGATGGCAATCGGCCAGAATTCTCTCCACAGAAATAAACATTCCATAGTCTGGTGGGTGAATGGCTTGAGTGAATGACCACACACACATTCACACACACACATAAAAACGTACCAAATTGCAGACAGGCTTCTGTCGTCTCCAGAAAGTGAGAGGTGTACAGAGTAAAGCCAAAAAAATATCTTGCTTGGAAAAGTGCTTGATTTGTGTCAACCTAAAACAATGTTTAACAGCAGTTGGTTTTGACACATCGTCGCTGTCCAATGAGAAACAAGTATCTCAAAAATTGCAACTTTACAGGAGAGACTAAAAACTACTGTACTTTCAGTGGAACCAGATTTTTTTTCCAAGCTATTTTTGAGCATTTCTATTTGGTCCAATTATCATGAAACTTTCACACAATGTAAGTGACAGCTCAAATCATGTAGACAACTTAAAATCATGTTTTTCATTAGACAGCTACTGTATGTAGTCTATCCAGACTGGTTATGTTTTAACAGTATTGATCTGGACATAACCAGTGTGTCTTGTGCTCCAGGACATTTTCCAAGACAAGCTGGATGAGCCTTGTATTAATAAATATTCATTCTATTGTGTGTACAGCATTAGTGGCATTTGACAGTAAAATTACTCAGTAAAACGATTTTATTCTGGTCAGCTGTACTGTTTTAAACTGTGATATATTATCTTATTTAGTTTGTGGAATTTTTAATATGTTTCTTCTATTGAGTAGCTACAAAAATGTTCCACTGGGCAGTTTACTTTTTTGTAGTTGGCATCTTGAGTTTGTAACTGGCATCTTAAATTTCCAATTTACTGCTACCACTGAATCTATTGACAGAAAGGAAAGGCAGCGAAGTGTGTTTGACCCCTGTGCTTGCTACAGAGGGCTTTTGTAAAATGTCTTTCAGTGTGATCAGTCAGGCTCCAAATCTCAGCCTGTGAAATGCCGGGGGTCGGCCATAATCTCCTTATTTGCAAGCAAAGGCGGCTCATCTAAGGGCAAGGTTCAGTGCCTGGCACAGGTACGCCCTGGGGCCTCTGAAATCTGGCATGTTTCATTTGACCCTGGGTGGCACAGTGTCCTCCTTTCACAATCAAATCTACTCCGTCTCCCCATTGATTCCTGTTAATTATACATCCTTGTAAGACATTGCTTCAGCACGCATGGCTGGAGGTTCCCAAGTCCTATGCAGCTGGGTCTGCCATGTGGAAAAGCCAAGGATACCCCAAGTAGGACCTATAGTGCCCCTTGATCTAGGCTGGCAGAGGATAACAGAGTGCCCCCTGCTCCCACAAGAAAATACACAAACACACCCACTGAGAGAGAAAGGGGGCCCTCAAATCCCCAGATTCACTAAGTACTTTTTGGAAGAACGAATAGCTTCAACAATTCTACTTCCAAACAACGTAGTGTTAACACTGTATACTGTTTATACCACTGTATACCATAAAATCAAACAAACTGTGCTGAATGATTTTCTAAATGGCATTAAACATGCATGGTAACTGAAATTATGCCGTTTCTGTGAGAAACTGTCCCGCAGTGGTCCTTTGAAAGGATGAGAGAGAGAGAGAGAGAGAGAGAGAGAAAGAGAGAGAGAGATGCTTCTTCCTGCTGCTCCATGTAAAATAAATCTCAATATGTCGCTTCTACACAGGGAAGATATAAGATGCTTTTTGTGTATATATCATATGTAAAATGACTCACAATTTGTGTTTCTCTAAACATCGAGGCTACACTTAACAATTTTTCCAAGCTCTTCTGTCTTTTCCATTAAAACTTCTGGAACATTAGACCAAATAGGAGATGGGGCAGTTTAGCGGTCATAATGAAAGCATAAATAGTGGGAATGCACATTTGTGTTTATTTATTTTTTTAATCCATTTTTTGTGTAGGACAGTAAAATAAACAATGAAGTTTTCTCTAATTCGGGAGTGTTTATTTCTCCTAAAGCCTAAATGGATGGAATGGAATTGTTGAAATGCACTTTATATGTACCCACGTTCTTTTTCAAGCGAGACTAAAGCAGTAACCCCAGATCGCAGTATTTAGACCGTCAGAGCAGAACCTGACAAGCATATTAAATTCCACCAATAGCGTACAGGTCGAAAAGTAACAATCCCATGCCTTGTCAAAGCCCAGAGTCTGGAGGTGGCTGATGTAGAGCTGAGACATATGGTAAGAATACTTCTAACAGGGGAAAAAAAAAAAGTTTAGACACACCTGTGTGTGATTTCCAGGCGATCGCATGGTGTCGTGAGCAGTGAACACTGACAACCTGTGAAAAGATTTATGACTTAAACGAAGACGCATACAATATGACGCAGGGTATAGGTTTCGTCTTCCCAGACATCACGAGTGAATTTATTTTAAAGTGCTTGTTGAACCATAAAACCTGATGCACTCCATTTGCAGGTTTGGAGAGCTTTTTTTCTGCCCTGGTTTCTGTGTAAAGTCTGGTGATTTGAAATGGCCTCTTCTCTTTGTTAAGAGGAAGGAGTGGAGATCCACACAAATCCGGGGTCATGATATTTGGTTTAGTCTGCGGACTTTGCTAAGTAATACTGCATGTGTACGCTTTTGTATGAGAATCCCTGCAGAGTAAGTCCCAAAGTACTACTTAGTGTTAACTTGTGCTACTGTATAGATGTGGTTGAACAACAAAAACAACAGAAAGTTCAAATGAATACCATGAAATTTGTTCTTTATATTATTTTTTTAATATATTTTATTTTTATTTCTGTACATTAATGTTTTCTTTAGTTAATGTGCGTTACTTGTTTAAAAATCCCCCCCAAACAAATCATGGTTTGTAACTGTAGACTGTTCTTCTCATCTGTTAACATTTATTACTTATTATCAATTACGATGTGTACCAGGACTTATCAATTAGCATGTTTTGTCTGGACGTGAAACTCAAAAGTGCTTGCAAAATCTTCAAAAGCATTTTCAGAAATCTTATTTGCTGTTAATTACTTCAGCATGAGGTCATATAATTACAAAAATATGGCAAAGTTTGTTGGTCTTAGTTTGACAATGATGCCACAAGATACAACAGACCTTTTGATTGAATGACTCTCTTTCGACCGGTGATGAGCACAACTATGAAGCTGAGTGATCCTGTTGTTAGCAGGAAATCCTTCTTTGCTGAAATCCCTTCAGTCAATGGTTTAATGCTCCACACCCTGTTCACTTTGCTGCGCTTCTCTTTACCCCATCAGAGGCACATCTGGAAACAATGGGTTGAAAGCAAAGACTCCCTATAAATCCGCTGTAGATTTATTTATTTTTTTTCAAACCACGGTAGAGAGGATCATTGTACCACAGAGATCTTTAGAAAAGCCATAAAAAATAAAGGTGGCAATTTATCAAGCTGAGTTGGCACTGTCCCCGGCAGTCTGGGACGTGCCTGATTATGAACACGCATTTTTTTCGGCCCAGTGGGACTGACCCAGTGTGATGCTGACTACCCCTGCTATCCACACATATACTCTCTGGACAAGTTCCGATTACAATTTGCTCATCTCAACTGTCTGCATAGTTATCTCTGTGATGTTAACATCTCTCTCTCTCTCTCTCTCTCTCTCTCTCTCTTTTGCTCTCTCCTGTCACCATGAAGCAGGAACAAGAGACCAGCTACACCATCCTGAGATCCAAGGGCACCAATGTGACTTTGAATGGACTGAAACCTGACACCAGTTACCTGCTGCAAATCAGAGCACGTACCGCAGCAGGCTACGGCAGCAGCAGCCGCAAGTTTGAGTTCGAGACCAGCCCAGATTGTAAGCACAAACCAGCTTCTTCTCTTTTCTACAGTAGAAAACATTAGGGGTTCAGTTAACATTCTTATTTACCAACACTGGGATTTGTAAGCTATAAATCGATCAGGTATTATGTTAAAACATTGTTTTTCTTCTTGTCACTGCCTACACTTATTTTTTTCTCAATATAGTGATTAAGACTTGCTGTATCACTGGAAACACTTGTTATTTAAATATAAGTATTTGAATATTACATTTAGTATAGAAAAAACCTATGCACTAAACTAATAAGGTTAATAATATTAGTTTATGTCATTAGTGATGCACTACAGCTAATTTGGTTTTATATGGCCTGTGCAACTAAAAAAAACACTATTTAGAATGTTTTTCTTAGGTGTTGTAAGTTTGCTGCATAGTTTGTACGTTTGGATTATAGTTTAATACTATAAATTAGCCACCAGAGGCAATATTTTCTTCTGTTTTGTTCAATATTATAAATATTTAGTTTGAGTTTTTCTACTGTCATTATTAGGGGTATAGTAGTGCATCATGACGGTTTGGGATTGCAGTGTAAAACTGTGATAATATTGTAGATGGACATTCTGTTAATCATGCCATCTAATGCACCAGACACCTCAGCCCATCCCTCCTCTTGCCTTCCAGCTCTAGTGTCGTTTGTCATTATAATTTATCATTTTTCCTAATTAGAATGTAGTTCAAAATATCTGAGAATACAGAATTGTGGATCCAGAAATATAACTAGCATTGATTCATGGGCTGAGTATGCTGTCACACACCTAGTAATTACAGAGGTTCATCATTCTGGATGTCCAAAATTTCTTTTTGTCAAGAACTTTCTAGCTTCCTCGTGATTGTTTAAAAATTTAAAAATCCAAAGGACTAGCATACTGAATTTATTTTAGATATTTGTCTGAAATCAAATTATTTTTAATGTAATGATTCCTGTAGTGCTATCTATAATACTTGTGGAGTAGTTTGTAATTTATATTAATTGTGAAATTGTAAGATTTTTATAAGAATCTTGCAAAATTCCTTGATCATTTTAGGGGATTGATGTTTAAAGTGAAGCATGGGCTTTGTTTGCATCCAGTGAACTCCTTTGTGTATGTTTTAATATGCTTACTATCAGCATGTCACATTTCTTGTGTTGAATGTAGGTGCTTTTCTGAAAAGTTCCTTTTAACCAGCACTGTTTTCTAGTGTTTCTCTGTGATTTTAATTCCAGCAGCGATAAAGATTCGGCTGCCTTTTACATTCTATAAACATGGCAGTAGATATATATATACCCAGGGTACACTGATAGCATAAAAATGCTGTCATATCTTGTAGACAGGGCGTCTTAGACCAGGAGGCACTCAAAGAAGCGTTTTCTTCTGTTCTCTTTAGCTAGTCAATATGTACTGTCCCTACTGTGACTCTAAATGTTAAAATGATTCTAAATATTAAAATGTGATTTTATGCCTTAATATTAATTGTGGACTGTGAACGATACAGTATTACTTAACAATACATTTTCACTTAAGACATCAAAGGTTTCTGTTTTTGTAATTGTTTTTTTTCAAGTAAGAAGCAGTGTGGAAAAAGAGTCTTGACCGAAAGTTACTTTAGATCACTCTTTTGTATTTTAAATGCAAAATATATATAGAAACACCAAGATCTTGGATATCTCTCAGGCTGCGTCACTATTGATGAGAAGAAGGTCCTGTCATGATTACAGCATTAAGCCACATAGAGTAGCGTGTGCATTTGATATACTGTATATCTGTTTTCAGAGCAGAACCATTCTTTTCGCCATGCCCTTCTTCCTAATGAAACATTTATAGGAAATCAATGCACAGTCATGGAATGGAATGATACAGTGCAGGCGGCAGGCGCTTTCTTCTCCGCAGGTTACTGAGCTGGTCATGCCTCTATAGACCTCCATATGCATAGCAAATGTAAAATGTAAAATGATGGCATGGTCCTCTTGAGATGATGGCTCCCATTATTCATCTGTTAATCTGAGTAGAAAAAGCTCTGAATGTGGGTTTCTAATTCTTCCCTTCTCTTTAGTTCAGCTCGAGTCGTTTGTTAAAAGCCATTTGAAGAATATATTGTTTACTGGAGTAGATATGATGTGATAATTACATAAAATAATGTTGTTGGGGTTTTTTTATTTAGAAATGGATAAATAGAGGGAGAAATGATGGTGACAAGTCTTTTCTGAACTGTCTTGTTTGCCTTAGATTTAGTATTAGAGTGTTACTTGACCTGGTACCAAACAGATATGAAGAAAACACTTTCACACTTTACTGTGTTCATATTGTAGAGTGCACGTTTGCACGTTTGTGAAGAAAGTTCTTGTTCTTTCATCACAGAATCATTTAGTAAGATATATTTGACTTCTCTATTCTTGTTCAGTTTAATCTGTTCTAATCTAATTCATCTCTTTCTCTCTCTTACAGCCTTCTCAATCTCCAGTGAGAACAGTCAGGTGGTGCTGATTGCCATCTCCTCCGCTGTGGCCATCATCCTCCTCACAGTAGTGCTCTACGTTGTGATTGGCAGGTCCGTCTGTCACTCATACAGGGCTTAAGTGCGGCCATCTTGAAGCTGTCACTTCCTCATTATATGTGTCCCTCCTCATGCCCCCCACCCATCCCCCTCCCCCACCTCTCCCTACCCTTTAGATCTTCTGAATGAAGATGTGCATGTTGAAGATCATGCCCCAGCATGTCAACTGCCTATATATAGTTCTGGAAGATTCGCTTGGCAGAAGCTGTATTATTTTTCTTGCCTCTGCTTTACTTAGCATAACGGGCACTGTGAGAGCTAGAGTGTCAAGTCATGCAGAGGGGCTGATCTTGGCAGACTGCACTGTTGAAAGAGTGCATAAATCTCTGGCTTATTATAAGACCCCAAAATACTGTTCTGCCTCATAGCAAAGCAAAACAGTCAGGTCCTTCCTGGCTCCTACTTTTGTCTACTCAAGTCATTACATGTTGCCCAACCTAGTGTATAGTAGCAAAAGGCTCACGCAAATGTCTTTGACGTTAATTATTACCTTTCAACACTCTGATTGGCAGGTTTTGTGGATACAGGAAATCTAAACATCCAGACGAGAAGAGACTTCACTTTGGCAATGGCCACTGTGAGTATACATGTCTTTGTTTATGCAATGTCCCGCATTCAACCTTTTCTAAGACCTAATTTGTAAGGGTGTTTAAAATTAAGGCTAACCACCATGTACAGACCTCAGTACTCAAAACATTGGCACACTGTATAAAATACTAAGTAAGCAGTGCTTAGTTATTTCTCACATTCAATCAAAAAAAAAACTTGGCGATTAAATTGAAACTGAGAACATATACAAAAACAAGATATTTTATGTAAATATATGCTCTTTCTAAATTGTCATTTTTGGCCGCAACACGTTTCAAAAATGTTTTTATGTCTTTACCTATTAACAACACCTAATAATCACTTGGGCACTAAAGACATCAACTGATCCTGTTTTGAAAGCAGATTTTTAATCTTCAGCCATAAAACACGTTTCCTCTGTGCATCAGTCCATTTCTGATGAGCGTGAGTCCAAAGAAGTGAGGATTCTGTATTTCTAGACATTGTTGACATATGGCTTCCATTTGTGGATGCAGCAACAAAGGTGTGTGACAGTAGTACTCCTGAGCCCACATCGAGACTTCCACCACAGAAGCATACAGTGGTTTTAATGCAGTGCAGTTTGAGGACTGTACGGCTCTCTCTGTACACATAGCTGCAGAGGATTAATTACCTAAAATTCTTAGAAAAGCTAATTAAGAAACATGGATTTAACATAGAAATGGTCAAGGAACCAGGTGTTTCCTGGATGCTCCTTTTATAACCGAGCATGTATCAGTATTTTGGTGGACAGTAACAAAGTGCATTTGCGGTACAAGTAAATTTTTTTAAAATATCTTTACTTGTGTACTGATTTTTTTGAAAACTTTTATTCCACTACATTTAAAAGACAAATATTGTATTTTTGACTTCACTGCATTCCTATAACGTTCTTGTTACTCGTTGCTTTGAAGAAATAGTTGGCCATATTGTGTTCATCTCAGGAGAAAAAACAATCCCAGTAAACACCGCCTACACTGTCAGTCATACTGAAAGTCCTGCTGCATTTTATTAAACAGTTGAACTTGGCGGTTGTACAACAGCAGATAAAGATGATAAAGATATAGTTTCCTTTACCAGGGCGCGCTCAGCCGTATCCAAAGGAACCAGTTCGCTTGGAAACCGGTTGGTTCATAACACCAGGTGCTTCGTGAATCCGCTGCTGATGCATGCCTATAGTTACAGAATAGTTAATAGAAAATGCTGAATTATTAACATTAACATAAAAGCTGCAAATTAACATTACTGTACTTTTTATTAAATACACATTTTAAGATTATTATATAAACCTAGTTAACCTAGTTATTATTATAATATAGGTTCTGTAAATGCATTGTAGAACATTACAACAATACACAGACATTAAAAGTAATATTTGACCAGAAGTATCAACTTTTACTTAAGTACTGGAGTTGTGTACTTTGTCCATCTCTGTACCAGTTTGAGGGTGTTTCACAATATTCCTAGTCCTACATCGCCAATTGTTTGGGGAATGTGCTGCAGGAATCAGTTTAGAAAAGAGTGCATATTCACAAACAACAATGAACTTTAAATATCTTGTCTTTGTATTGTTTTCATTTATATACAGGTAGTGCATCATTGATTTCAGCGAAATCATTGATTTCTATTTTTATTTGCGTTCCCATTTTGGAATGAATGTTTGTAAATATAGGTCAATAAAGGGGATACTCATATTCTGCTTAATAATGTAACCAGTCAAAATAACCAAGATCCTCAGTTACCTGTAAAGGGGTTTCGATAACTAAAAAAGTTTCTTGTTTCAGTGCGGCTGCCTGGTATCAGGACCTACGTGGATCCACACACGTATGAAGACCCAAGTCAGGCGGTGCATGAATTTGCCAAAGAGCTGGATGCGTCCTGCATCGCCATCGACAAAGTAGTGGGTGCAGGTATGCAGAGTCATCTCTCAATCTCTGAAGCTATAATACACTGTTACCTGTGAGAGGACAGGATGCATTTGTAACAGATGTGGCAGGCGATGTAAATGAGAATCATTTAGCACCTCAGCTGGTAGTGTGTGCTTCTGATTGTGAGTGGTGAGATGGGGAGAGCATTGCTCCCAGTGCTCATCCTCACCGCCTCACTGCTTTTAATAGAGTGCCTGCTGCCGGAGCAGGGGAGTATGGGTAAGCGGAGCGTACCTCCAGCTGGGATATTATTTTTCACCCCCCGTAGCTCGTTCTCTCTCAGGCACTCCACGTTCCTGATGTCTTAAACAGTAGAGCGCACATCAAGATAATGCCTCATGATTTATGGCTGCACAGACCAATGCAGGAGAACCTGGCAAATAATGGGACAATGCTCTAAAGGTTTGCTCTTAGAATGCCACTGTAAAGCCATTACACAAACATCAGGCTTTATGACTTACAGATACATGCTTTCTCCCTTATAACAGTTTTTGATGCAATACTGTACATGTTAAAAATCTTTTGTACGCTGTGAGAATATAAAAGTGGAAAAAACTCTATTTGCCGGTTATAAATATTCTAAATTAAAAAAAAGATCTTTGAATGTTTATGCTGGCTGAGGCGAATGGAAGAAGGTGCAGATTCATTCATTTGCAACGCTTATCAGCCTGACTTCTGTAGAAGATTAGGCAAGGCTAAACTTCAGGATGGTCAGTATCGTCTGTACACCGGCCAAGTCTACTGGAGCGGCTGTTTAGACAGCTTGCAACTATTTCAGTTAAGTTTTTCCAGATATCAACCCAGGACTTCGCCCTTTTCTCCAAACCTGCATGGGAAATAATTGTGCGTTGAATTACGTAAGCAGAACACGATCCTCGCCTGCATGGCTGTGCGATGACATCATCTTCACCCAAATGTCTATCCAAGGCTCTGTCACCACCCATCTCTGTGGAGATATCTGGCCTCCTACAGAGAGCTTTGAAGTGGCCTTGCAGCTTATGAGAATGCCACCTGCAAAGCAGTGTACCCCAGAAATCAAATTAAAAACCCTGGAATGCATAATCTGCTCAGCGTTGTACATGAACAGCAGGACACGAATGCTTTATTTTGAGCCCCAGTGCTCTTAGAAATATCCAGATTTCTAAGCTAATGTTTCAAATCGGTAAAGTATGTTAGAAAATAGATTATTTATGGTTCCCTTATGATATGAAGATTTGCCAAAATCTGGGAAAAAATTAAGACAATGTATTTGTGGTTTGCAGGTGAATTTGGAGAGGTGTGCAGTGGTCGTCTGAAGCTGCCCTCTAAGAAGGAGATCTGTGTGGCAATTAAGACACTCAAAGCAGGATACACAGAAAAGCAGAGGCGGGACTTCCTGAGCGAGGCCAGCATCATGGGACAATTTGACCACCCCAACATTATCAGACTTGAAGGCGTGGTCACTCGCAGTGAGTGTCTTTTCATGCATTCCAGCTTCACTGTGCATGTTTAAACTATCGTAATTTTTTCCTCATGCCGTTTTTCACTCTCAAGCTGAAGGGAGTGAGATAAATGTTTTACTTTCACTTAGCCGGGAAGGATAGCTCATAATGACTCTCTGGTGCAGAATGGTGTGTTTAATCCACACGTAGGATTCATTCATCATCTTTAACTTTCTGAGTTTTGAGTTTTGCACATTAAGTGGAAGCCCCTTTTGGGAGGGTCTTGTATTAAATATTAGCTGTTTCCAGTTATAGATTAGTAAATGTCATGAAGTTGGCAAATTCCTTCCTTGAAGAGACAAAATTCACCTGGTGTTGTAAATCTCAGCAGATCAATCTCCATTTTTTGGCATGATCAAAGCCTGTGTCTCTAATCCACGCCACAATCCCTCTCAGGAGACTCTTTAATGGGATATAGTGAGTAGTGTTCCAGATTAGGCCTTTTCTTCTAACGGAGCGAATGTTACGGTTAGATGAAATATAGAAATAATTGGCTTGAACTCTGGGCATCAATTAAACTTCATCCTAACCTTGACTTTGCGTTTGCTTGTTAAATAGCTGTGCCTCTTTTCAACTGCAGCAATAACTGAATCCAGCGTTTTGCACACCAGTTTGGAGGAGAGGGAGTCAAGAAATAGCTTACACCCAAGAAAATGTGGTGGATATTTTTTTAAAACTGCTGAAAATTTGACTTTCAAAATTAAGTGTCAGTCATCCAGTCAAACTTCAGTTTTCTCATTACTGTTCCTTTTTTGTTTGTATGAGTTATATTCAAAAGTTGGAATACCCTGGTGAATTAATCCTCAGTAAACCAACTTCTTTTTTTATATTAGCGCACAATTGTTGAGTGTGTTCGAACAAATACAAACTAAAATATTTTTTAATACTTTTAATGGAGTATTAATACTTTAATACTCCATTTTTAACAGTTTCAAGAAAAGAATAGAAACAGAAAAAAAAAAAAAAAAAAAAAAAAAAAAAAAATATATATATATATATATATATATATATATATATATATATATATATATATATATATATATATATATATATATTTTGTATATGGCAGCTAAACTGGTATATGTCACATGACATAAAGCTAAATTTGCAATAATAATGTTCCATAAATGGACTTCTTGTGTCCTTGGAAATGAATTGTATGTTTTAAAACTTAAACAAAGTTTTTTATTACATCAATTTCTCAAAAAAAAAATTGTGGTGGCAAAAAATGCCAATTCTTTTCCTTGTCTTTCAGTAGCACAAGCTCTTACTGCAGTTACAGTATGCATAATGCAGTTTGAACATGGTGCATTTAATGCGGCCTTTTTTTCCTTTGTTTTTATTTACAGTTTGTGTAGTGTATGTTATAAAATGTCGGTTTTCCAGATTAGACTACTTGCACAGTGAATTCTAATAGAAGAAAAGCAGTCCAGACCCTGGCCAGGTTTTTGACTCACTTTGTCGTGAACACCGCCCAGAAAGGAATGCAGGAATTTCCTTTCATGTCTGTAATTTCTCATAAAATGAGAATTATGTTTATCTAATAAATCTTACTGTGGTCTCACTTATTAGGCTTGTAAATAATAAGTCGTCTCTGTGTAAATGACTGTCGATTATTACTGATGTTGGGATTGTATGTGTGTGTGAGAGAGAGAGAGAGAGAGAGAGAGAGAGAGAGAGAGAAAGAGAGAGAGAGAGGCTGTATATTCAGCACATGTGTGTGATTGAAAGCAGCTCTGGTGTGCCGGGTTTTGGCAGTATGTGTAGGGGAGGCTGGCATGCGTCTCGTGTAGCCTGTGACGTGACGTGATTTATTAACTCGGCCCTGTTAATTCTTAATAATCCAGAGACTTTCACACCCCATTTAACCTGCTGCTTTTGGCCCTGCGTTTGGCAAAATATTTGTGGAGCTGCAATTGGTGCTTCACAGGGACACAGAGGCTGCAATACTGATTATGAGCTGGGCTTCAGAATCCAACCTTTACAGCAAGAGAGTTATTATTATTATTATCATCTGAAACCACAAGAGCTGTCAGATGAAATAAAAGGACCTCTCCATCGCTGCTCAGTGAAATGGAGGAGTATGTTTAATAGCGTCTCCGACTGTTTGCAGACAAAATGGCCCTCGTGTTTGGAGAAAGAGGCGGGCAGATCTATCTTGACATGTAACAGGTTGGACTGTTCGTCCGCTCTGTGGAGTAAACCGTGTGGTCTAAACAGCTCCCGCAGAGATAGCAGGCCACGTATGACTCCACATCTTTCATTAAGCAGGCCGTGTTGGTTCACTTTGCTCGTGCTGATTGTGTGTATTTTATAAACACCGTTTATCACTGTGCTGCGCTGTCAGCTCCAACTCAGGTCTTCTGTGGCCAGATGTGTGCTGTTCGCATTGCTGTATGTTTGGAAGAGTAAAGAGAGGAAATAAAGCCATCTGTCATCCAAGCACATTGTGCTAACAGCTCTGTTCTGGGCTATTCCTGCATTCTCTTATATTTTATTTATTTTCTCTGTTTGTGTGGCCTTATGTACCAAAAACAGTCGTAATTCATTTTACATAATTATTTTCCAACCTCTCCTAAAAATAAACAGACTGCTTTTGGTACTGTAGCTTACATACTTATATATGTATATTGCATTTTAATCAGCAATAAAAAAATAGCTCCTAATTTTATTGCGAATGGTTGGAGCTAAACTGCTGTAGGCTGGATAGGTGGATATAGCATGTAAAAAATTTATTTTAATTTTATGTTTATTATTGAGGTTTTTGCTACTTAATTCCCATATAAGGACTGTATGTACCAGGGAGGATGGTGCATCAAATTCACACTAAAAAAATCACTAGTCCATAATAAGCGGCCTTTAACGTTTATGTTTGTGTTTACAATGCCTTTTTCTGCCTTTATCTCCTTTTGTCTTTCCATAGCAGCATCTCTTACTGCAGTCACTGCGTTATGCCTATTTTTATATGAACAGTTTGAATCAAAGCCAGCCATTGTGTTTTGTTTTGTTGTTTTTGGGGTTTTTTTTCGTCCCAAGCTCCCACTGTGAGCAGCAAACAGATGGAACTGAACTTCACACCTCAGTTGCGTCGTCTTCTTGCTCAGATGGGCCGAATGTTTCTGATATCATAAATAAACCCCTCATAATCTGGATTCCATTTTGAATTTCTGTCCCGTGTGTGTGCATGCATTGTCAGAAGGTCTCCAGCACCCAGCAGTCATTTTCAGCATAACATTTTATTTATGTTGAAAATGGATATTGATGAGGTGATATTAAAACCATGCATTTCCAGTTGTTGTTTTTTTCTGCATCCTTTCAACATAGCAGCTGCTCTTTATATTGTGTGAACATATTATAGCATTCACCACTATTAAAAAAGAAACATTTGTTATCTAGCTGTTGTTGGCCACAGCTACAATGTACATAAGAAGAATTTTTTTTCCAACAGTTCGTGCTAAGCCTCAGCAGCGCCTTGTCCTTTCAGCAAGCCGCTCTGAACTGACCTCCAGTTTTTGCAGATCTACTTACATATACCAGGTGGCTGTTTCCCCCATCTTTCACAATAAGAGTCCGTAGCTACCATATAAAATCAATAAGCCATTAGAAATAGACTGCTAAACACCACACTAAGGGCGTGTCTGAAATGGTCCACTCGTTAACTCGTTCCCTGTTCACTACATAGACTGCTCTGTGTAGAACACTATATAGGGGAGCAGTGAGGGAGACAGTAGAGGGAATTCGGACGACGAACTTTTCCAAAGAAACCACTATGTATTGTGGGGCATCATCCTGTATGTAGTGTACATTGGTTGTCCACTAGTTTTATGGTGCATTGTGGGTAAGAATATAGTGAACTATATAGGGAATCTAATAGTCCACTGAGAATTCGGACAACACTACAAAATGGCCGACACCCTGAATTGAACACTAAATGGTTACTAGGGTGCGATTTCAGACACATCCTGTGGGGGGTTTTTTTGTTGTTTTTTTTTTATTAGAAGGAGTACCATTACTGAGCCAAGAGACAAAAAAAAGTTAAAACATATTGTTTGTGTGAGAGTCACCTTGTAAAGCATGAAAAAAATTGTTTAAATGTCAGAAGCATCCTGTCAGATTTTGTGGGAGTTTTTCAAATTATGTCTTTACATAATAACTTTCATAGACTAAAAAAAAACAAACCCTGGATCAATGTCTTAAATGCGAAATCACAAGACTATGTCTTTCATCAAGTTAAGTTCTCTTTGAATTCACTTTAAATATATTCTCAATAATCGGGTTCATCTGCTCAGGATCAGAAACACAACGTATGTCACAAAACAGCATTCTACTTAACATTGCACCTTTCCACCAGCGAGGTCTCCAAATCTCCAAAATGTACATAGTGTAGCTTTATTAAAACCAGATTTTGCTATATCCAAACTAATTTATATATATATATATATATATATATATATATATATATATATATATATATATATATATATATATATATATATATATATATATATTATAACTAATTATAAATAAATATTTTTATAAAGTTACCATTTTGCGGCATAGATTTGCTCTGGTATACTAGGTGTTTCTTTGAAAACCAGTATAATAGGAATAGAACCATCATCTCCTAAACCATCACAGTTTAATAGGTTAAAGACTCTTCTTTTCAATGTATAAATCCTCAACAAGCACTGGAATAAGGTGCAGATGATAAAAGCAGTAATTTACAGCCAGTGGAGAGAGGGAATAAAGCTGTCAAGACAGTGACAGCTGACCTTGTGGGCCCTCTAAATTCAGGCAGAGGCTCTTTTTATCCTGCAGGAAGAGCTCTTGAACCCAGGGCCACAGTAAGTCATGGTTACGACGACTGACCCCACCGTGTCGGAGGTGTCGTGTGAAGAAGTGCGCTCAAGCACCGCGAACCCTGCTTTTGTCATGGGGGCTCAGACGAGGTCTCAGACGCGTTGAAAGCTCCAGGGCTGGGCTGGTTTGCAGTTCCAATCTGATCCGTTCACTCCTTCAACCTGTGAAAAATGCAGCTGTTAAACCTGGGCCTTTTTCTTTTTTTTTTAAACGATACCCACGTGCATCCTCTCTGAAAGCGCTAAATCTCAACTAAGACATTGCCATTATAGAAACGACTTTGCAAAGTTACTACATAATGACTATGGCATATATCTCGAAATAACAAGTCACGGTGTTCACTAATCCAAATGTATGTAATTTTGTCTTCAGGTGTCACAGATTGGCTCATTAGTTTTCAAATGAGCAAATCCTGCTCAAATCAGCTCCAGCTCCAGTCAACACACTGCGAAAGCTTCGGAAAATGCCTTTGATTCTCTCAAATCGTCGCCATCTAACGCTCTCTCTCTCGCTCCCCAGGTAAGCCGGTGATGATAGTGACAGAGTACATGGAGAATGGATCTTTGGACAGCTTCCTGCGAGTGAGTATGACATGCTGAGAGCAGTTAATGAGCCTCCATTATGTATGATCACAGGAAAGGCACAGAGGTCTCATCTTAAACTGATTTAAATACCCGTCTCCCTCTCCTGCGCTCTTTCTCTGCCTCCCTCCTCTCCTTCTTCACATCCCAGCAGAGTACCCGCTTATCACAGCCAGCTCCAAATTCTCTCCGTTGCTTAGAAAATGTAACTTTCACTTGCACAAATAGACACAAATTACTGGCTGCTGCTTCACCTCTGTCTCTATTTGCTGTTTAGAGAACTGATTGGGAGGCAGTGGCAGAATGATCAACCATTGTATCTTTCCTCAGAAAAAAGAGTCTGTTTTCTTTAAATGCAGTCCTGACATTGCCTGTGTTTCAGAAACGTTCAGGTGTCACTGATTTTCTCAAACCAATATGCACAATGGCCTGATTCCTTCAGCAAACAAGCGAACTAGGCTTCTATTAGAGAAAAGAGACCAGACAGGGGGCACGGATTTGCAAATGCACATTCTGTAACGTGGCGGGGGGACTGGCCTTCTGCCTGCCCGACCAGCCATGCCAGTTATACAGACTGGGCATGCTCTGTCCTTCAAATGACTTCTCATTATGGCAACATAAGCGCTACGAAAACAAACAAGCAAACAACAGGCCGTGTAGCCCATGCGCCATGCAGAGGGACAGCCCATCTGAAAAGTGCTGATAAACGCACTAATGAGCTCATTAAATGGGTCAGCTTAACCTTTGGCTGCCGCAGTCCGGCCTTGGCAATGCTACACCTGACATATGAATTTACCAGCCTTTCTGTCATTTTTCAACCATTTACCACCACAAGGCCGTGCCAGGCAAGCTGCTATTTGTAGAACAAGATGGTCGCATTCAAATTTACTGCACATGTTGCAACTTCTTTTTCCCCTCCAGTCATAGTCCGAATACGTTGCACTTATACAGTGCAGCAGTAAGACAAACTCGAATTTACCGTGTGCTTCATCTTGTCCGTTCTGCAAAGTGCAGCAGAGTTTTGATGAGAAACTTGTGCATCTGGACAAGGGAGTGGAGAGCACTGGAGTTCCACGCTGCAACTGTAGTTAAATACAGGCTCTGCATGATTGAAATTAGCATCGCATTAAAACATCATGATCAGAGACAGGCTGGATTTAGCTGGGCCGATCTGAACTGTATTCCATATGCGCCTGCACAGCATCTCACTTCCCAAAAAAATTGAGAACAGTTGCAGTGTTCTGGAGCAATTTCCTGCGCATTTCAGCGTGGCCTGCACTCTATCAAAGAAAACTGTCATCCTCCCCTGAATGCGTTTCCTCGCCACTGCTCATGTCACTATTATTAGCAAGCCTTTGAACCTCTCCGAGCTCCAGTCGGTTCCAGGTGGTCCAGGATTTATTTTCATCTAAACTTATTTTGTATGCAGTACATAAACACAGCTCCCTGCTTTCTCTTATTCGCGTAGAAGGAGAGGGATAAATACAGACGGCAGCAGTGAAGGAGGAAGGGAAAGAGACGGAGAGGAAAAAGAGCTGCTCTCTCGCCGGCCGTCTGTTGAGAGTACAGTTCGCCTGTTTTTAGGAAAGAAGGCTCTTTCTCCCGAGCTTGCTGACAAATCAATGCTATCTCGCTCATCCGGTCTGCCTCTCCTCTCCTCCTGAAGAGCTTCCTCTCCGAGTCCTAAGCATGCCTCTTCGCATATAAAAGCCCTTTTCACACATGCCAATGTAAACAGCAGCCGGCTGCCAGCGAGCCACCAAAAAAAAAAAAAAAAAAAAAAAAAAAGAAGCCAGTTCAGATATGAACTCACTGATCTGTTTTTGTGTGTGTGCCTTATTTGTATTTTCAAATTGTAACAACTCGCTAGCAGCTCTTGGATGGATCATATCTGATTCCAGTTTTATCTGCTCAGTGTTGAATTTTCTCAGCTCTCTGCCGTTTCAGGCCACTGAGACGTCAGACGCAATAAGCTCTGTAAAGCGTCATTGGAATGCTCAGACGTGTTTTGATGTATGAACTCATCAGTTTTCCAATATTTTTCCTAGAGTCGTTTTATAGTACATAGATATGAAACACCTAGTTTGATCGTTTCTCTGTCTCTTTCTCTTTCTCACTCTCCATCTCTCGCTCTCTCCCTCACTCACTCACTCTCTATTTTCCTCTCACTCTCTTGCTGTGTCACTCTCTATCCTTCCCTTGAAAAACAAATCTGTCTCCCCCCCCCACCCCCCTTCTCTCTCTCTGTCAGAAACATGATGCGCAGTTCACTGTGATTCAGCTGGTGGGCATGCTGCGTGGTATAGCCTCAGGTATGAAATACCTCTCAGACATGGGCTACGTGCACAGAGACCTGGCTGCCCGCAACATCTTGGTGAACAGCAACCTGGTGTGCAAGGTATCTGACTTTGGCCTGTCCAGAGTGCTTGAGGATGACCCCGAGGCTGCCTACACAACAAGAGTGAGTGATAGTTTGCATAAATATATGCTCCAACTTTTTTTCAGTTCACGAATTCCTAAACCTGTCATTCAGGCAAGATTTACAGGCTGTTTCCTTCAACATTGCGGTCCTGGCTCGTTTGTTTACAAGTGATAAGTTTACAAATGATCATAAAAGCAGCTGATATCATCTGCTCGCCTAGCTTTTTCCTAGGTGTTAGTTGCTATGAGACTGAGATAGCTTTTGTCTCACTATCTCCCCTCAGCCTGCCTCTCGGTGAATAACTCTGGAAATTACCGACCATATACGCCACTCTCACATGCATAAGAAGCCTCGCTGCTGCAGACCAGATAGCCACCATATAAATCAGTCCAGGGGCCGATAAGGCTAACATAAATCCATGGCATGACTACCTAATTCAGAGCACGGGTTTTACCCCACACCTTGCTGAGACGAGGGAGTTCATTGCATTTTTACTCAAAGGAAACCAAAGACGTTCCTCACCATTTACTCATAGCTATCAGCCTTCCAGCCTCCACTTAAAATATAGGGTTTTAGAGTAATGCTGAGACTCCCCCCCCCACCGCTCTCTTGCCTGACATGTTGCCTCATTGCTTGGCTACAAGAGCAGTAAATTCATGAGGATGGTGGCTACTTCCACCTTCTTCATCTATTAAACCCAGAGGACAGTAGATGGTAGACACGTCAAATTGTACATTTATTACTGGTAATTTTGGTGCTAGGAGAGCTGGGGCTGTTTATGTGCGCTCACTGGGGAAACCTGCTTGCAAGTGGGTTTATTTTTTGAGGGCTGTGTGTTTGGAGAAAGCAGGGCAGGAGTTGTGTGACTTGGCTGCGTAGCCCGTTGGCTTTGGCTCCCCCAGCACTCTTTCTTTCCACCCTCGCTGCAGCCATGAGGGCCGAGCCCAGAGTAACTCCAGCAGCCTGCCTGCAAGCTCAGGCTGAGCTGGGTAAATACAGCGCAGCTCCTCAGGGAGGCCACTCTGCAGATGAAAGAAGCCCAGCCAGCGTTAAGAGCCCAGACCAGGATCAGTGCAGCTAGAGCCTTGTGTCTCAGCCACGCTTGCAGGCTCTACAGCTAGGCACTGTTGAAAGGCAAACAAATGCTAATGCTACCTCTGCAGAGAGTACGTCAGTACCGTAATTTTAATTATTACATGCACAACACTTTGACACCCCCCCTCCCCACCCCACATGTGAGACATTACATGTGCCCTGTTTAAAATGTGTGACTACACGCAGATTACCCAGATTTAGATGTCCAATTTCCAATGAGTGATCCTGGCAATAGAATGTTTACATATTACTTTAACATCAAACTACATGCTATTTTGCAGGGTCTTCATTTCAGGCTCCTCAAAACATGAAGGAATTCAGAAGCTAACAAGAGCTTGTTGTTGCACTTGTTTTCCCTCAGGGTGGCAAGATCCCAATTAGGTGGACAGCACCCGAGGCCATCGCCTACCGCAAATTCACCTCAGCAAGTGACGTGTGGAGCTACGGCATCGTACTCTGGGAGGTCATGTCCTATGGAGAGAGACCTTATTGGGAGATGTCCAATCAGGATGTAAGTAGAGCAGCGTCAGCATGGCAAGCTAATGAACTTCCTGCTGTGAGAGGAAGCGAGGCGTTGAGGGGACAGGTGGCAAAACGAAACCTGTTACTGATGGTTGGCTCAAAAGAGACAGTCACCTGAACTCTTTCAAGCATGCTGAGACAGAGAGGAGGGAGAGCATAGTAAGCCAGACATGCAGAGATCTTACTGAAGAGCAGACAGAACTTTAAAATTCTGGCTTTAAATAAAACCGAATCATTTTTAATGTTGTTTACTGACTGAGTCTCTGCCTGTTTTGTTGCTCTTACCCAAAGCAGTGAACTCGCTGTTGTAGCTTAATGACTTCACTCTGCAGAAATGGAGCCATGAGAGTTTATTTTGACTCAATTACTGCAGCTTTGATGAGCAGTGGTTAAAAAGAAAGGGCAACATTGCTCGACATTGCTAGTGTGGTGCTTTCAAGAGGCAGTTGATTTCATGTTGTCGCTAAGAAGAAAGCAAATCTGTTCTGCTTTCATCCAACTCTGCTCAGTCTGCCTACAAGCCTGTGGGATATTTGTCTCTGAGAACTAGAAGAAGGCTAAAGGCAGGAAATTGACAAAATAGTTCATTGAAACTGCACTTCTCTACCTCAGAAACTTGGCCTTTGAAATCCAGAAATCCAGACCTGTGCTTTGCAATGACCTGTGCAATGTCCTTTCTGTGCATCAGGTGATCAAGGCAGTGGACGAAGGCTACCGTCTTCCCCCGCCTATGGACTGCCCGGCAGCCCTGTACCAGCTAATGCTGGACTGCTGGCAAAAGGATCGGAACAACCGGCCCAAGTTTGAGCAGATTGTCAGCATCCTGGACAAGCTCATCCGTAATCCCAGCAGTCTGAAGATCACAGCCAACACCGCCTCCAGGTAAGTGACGGTTCATCCGCCCACCGCATCCAGCGGGAGCAGCTCAACGCTGAACATTGTGCTCTTTACAAACCACCACCCCCTCTTGTTCTGCTCTGTGTCACATCCTGCTCATCAGCGCGGAGCTTTCACATGAACCTTAACAGGAGGAAACAATCCCTTCCTTTCTCAGACGTCCATCCTTCGTGTTCATATAAACTTCTCCAGCTGGCCTTTGGTCATTGTGCCCCACTGTCTACTGTAAATACAACCGCAATATTTTCTGGAGATTATTTTTGCTGGACGAGACGTGATTGTTTTTGGAGCCAGTTTGCAGTAATTGTCTTCAGACAGACAGTGTGGGCAATAAACAGGCAATGGCTTCCTGTTTCTCCAGTATCCAGGATGCAATCAATGTTGTTGTTTGAGTTATTCAGTTTGAATCATACTTGTCCTCAAGCGACTATGACATTCACATTCACACTTCCTGTCCGTGTTCCTCTATGTGGGGTAACTCTGCAGGATTATGGTCACTAGATAACCCAGCCGTTTCCTATGCGGTGATGATGTGTGCGATGGAACAGAGCACTATTTTATAATGAATATAATAAAATGCTGAACAGTGACTAATGATTTCTTAAGAAAGTGCAAATAGCTCCCAGGGAGCTTGCCTGTCTGATTGGCTTTTAACACAAATGGCCAGAGAGCAGCAGGTCCAGGTAATTTATTGCTGTCCGAGCAAGACAGGCTCCGAGGTGCCGACGCTGCCGGACTACAGCCGCAGCTGCGCCTGGTCTTGTGCACCTCATTTATCTACATGCTGTATGTGCTAATAGAGCAGCAGTGCCGGCGGCTCCAGCTCCAGACCTCAGGCCCCATAGCCTGACCCTCAGCTGGAGGGATGAGAGTGATACACAGTGCTGTAAGGAGGTGAAATCTGGGCACTTCCTAGCTTAGAGGTGGCGCAGGCACCCTGCTCTCCTTCACAGCAAGGGGTGTATCCATGTCCATGACGAAACTACCCAGATGTCTGTCCTGTGAAGAAGAGGGGCAAAGTCCTCCCCTCTCCTGTGCTCTCCCCCGAGAGCTTTAAAAACAAGATACTATGCAGCCTTAGTTATTTAGAGGTCACTTCACCACTGGGGAGAGACCGAGAGAGAGAGAGCAAGGGAACAGACAGAGGGGCGAATGTTTACCCCTCTTCCTCTCCCACGTGTCTGTTGCGCTCCTGCAGTGAGAACGCTCTGAGTGGAGCAGCCAGCAGTTTTTGAGACACAGGGGTTTAGGCTATCGCTTACATTCCCAACAACAAAGATGTTTCTTTTCATGTTCGACCTTCCCTCTGTGTCCTATGTGTCTTGGTGAGATTTCAGCCCAGTGTCTGCAAATAAACCTCTTCAAAGCAGAAAACAAAAAGACTGAGGTCATTTATAGTTTACTTATATCCTCTGTAGGTTAAGGGCATAGCTTTGGGTGATTCGTTCAGATCGATACCCTCAGTGGTTCTGGTTGGAAACAGTTTCAGCCTACAGAAATAAAAAAACAGAAGAGGTTGTCTGTTCAGCACATAAATCCTCAGCTAGTGAGCCTACAAGCTCAGTATGCTGTATGTCTTTTGATAACCTGATGTCTAGCATAAGACTCTGCATTAAGCAGCTTATTTGAAAACAAGGAGATGTCATGCGAGTTCTCCGAACCACATACAAATTAGCCACAGCTATTCACTTAAGCCTTCAGTGTACTGCTTTAGGGGGAGCCACTTATTAAGTGCCACTTATTTTCTATGGACAGTATTTGATGTATGATTCCTGTCCTCTGCTTTGTGTGCCTGAGCATCTATGGAAGATGTTTTCGCCTGTGCCTTTGATAGCCTGGCTACGTTTGACCTTAATGACCAACCGGCCCTGCTTAGACTGCTCTGTCATCAAATAATCATCTGAAATTTGCCATTGAAACGTGGCTGGAGGGTGTACTTCCTGGTATTCTAATTTGTTTATTTGTGCTGCTATTATTAGCCATCTCCAGAGGGGCCATAATCTCATTTCCTACACTCTATTCCCCTGGTTTAGATCAGGTGTTCTTGTCCCTGGGCTGAATATTGCAGATGCTGTTTTTCCTTAGCCCGGCATCAACCTTGATATTTATAACACTGGCTAAGCTGTTAGCACGCCCGTCATTGTTCCTTTGGAGCCACTGAGGCTGATTTAAACTCTTTAAGAAAGAGCTTTAATTAAAAAAAAATCATATTCGTCTTTGATGTATTTTCACAGACACCAAACTGAAATTTAGTCAACAGCTCATAATGTTGGCGGTCACATACACCAAGACTTTGGAACCCTGAATAATTAAATTTTGAAAGCAGGCTTTGAGGCTGAATGGTGCTGAAAATTATTATATCGTTTCATCCAATGAATTGAATTGTGGGAGCAGATTCAATATTTATAGCCAGAATAAGGAAGCAGATCTGTTTTGATTAAATGTTTAATTTAGCTGGAATATTTCTCAACTGAAGCATAAGATTGCTGAATTAACAACATATTCAAATGTAATTAGGCTATAAAAGAAGTCATTAACATGCCAGTAAACCACTAAATGTCTCATATTTGTAATTGTACTTTTTTTGTACTGCTCTAATTAATCATCTCATTAGGATCCCATTGATTTATTGACTTGTTCAACGTTTGTCTTCTTGAATGTGCTGCAGCTCTGCACATAAATGTTGGAAACAAGCAGAGAAGTAGTCAGAGTTGGATGTGCATTAAAATAAACATTCCAATATGTATTGGATTTCGCCAGGGAGTGTTTTCCATAACATGGATGGATGAGAACAGCCCCTCTTCTCCACAGGTATTTCCTTATAGAGCCCCTGCAAGCCAGCGTGGCCGGTGGATTTTTGGCCCCTTGTGCTTGCTCTGTGCTGCATGCACTTTTATGAGGTTGTTTGCTCAATAGTCACGTTGTTCAGGCCTGATGTGAATTGCAGACGCTTTGACATCTTCTTCGGGGTGGTAACCTGACCTCAGGCTAAACTGGTGTTGCATCTACCGGGGTGCTATGATGAAATATATTATTTGGTGGTCTGTTCCATGGTGCTAGCATAAGAACATGTTTACTTGATTTCTATGCCAGTGTTACTCAGGAGTACTACTTTTTGGAGAGCCAGTAAGAGAATCTTTTCTTTTTGGCTGTCTCTTCTAGGCCGGTCAACTTGCTTCTGGACCGGAGCAGCACAGACATGGCCTCGTTCAGCACTATGGGAGACTGGCTGGAAAGCGTGAGGACGCTACCCTGTAAGGAGGCCTTCAGCGGGGTCAGCTACAGCTCTTGTGACACGCTGCCCAAAACCTCTGCAGAGTAAGTTCGCACCTCACACTGTACCTTCTGTTCGTACATAAACATTGTGCAATCGCTTCAGCGTTAAAGAAATACAGTGGCGGTTTTGGATAGCTAAACGTGTGTTGGTGTATTTGGCATTGACATCTCCAGTGCTTTTATAACGACTTGAGTCGAGCAGGGATAAACACAGCAGATGTCGGTGATGTTTCGTTGCGCCAGCAAACGCAGCAGCTATTGTATGCAGTGACACACCAGACTCACAGAGACTGTTTGTCTTTTTCACAAGACTGTCACATAAAGGCAAACTTTGAGCAATCCTAAAGCAAGTCGGACAAGCAATGCAAGTGTGGTCTCTTTTTATGTGTGCGCTGAATGCTCTGACCACCCAAAAACACTCAACAGAAAGAGGAACCTATTTACAAATTTGCTCCCATTAAATATTGAGCACAGCTTCGGGTAATCTTTTAAACATGGTTACTATTTCTTGATATTAATCAGCGATGACTGCGCTTTAGTCACGCTTACTTCTGTTTGCAGTTCAACATATGTGGGGAAGTGCCTGTAAGGAAAAAAGAAAGAGCTCTACTGGTGAACAAGTCTGAAGTACGGAATGAGCCAGATCCCTCAGTTTAGCTCTCCATTTCTCAATAATAAACTCTGCACTGCTTGATCTAGGTCTGTGGGAATGGGTGTGTAGTATCTGGCCAGCAATCTTCCCTTAGCCTGCATAACATCTGCAGGGACACTTTTTCCACTCAATTGATAAGGTATTTGACAGTGTAAATAATGTGACATTCATAATTACCATGATCAAAGCTGTGGTCCTGGCGTGCTGGTTTTGTTGTACTGCACGGTACCCTCTGGACCAAGCAGCTAAACAGCGAAATGCCAGCCCCTCAGATTGCTGTATGCTTATGTTTGGTTCAGATGTCTGGATAAATAATTGCATGCAAATAGCGAGAGAAATTCTCTCCCTCACCCATGACCCAGATCGAGTAGCTTAAGATGCAGGTTGTCTCCTCGCGGCTTAACCTTATATGGGAAGTGGACTGAGCTACACCGTCGAAGAGATATCTGAGAGAGGAAACAGAGGCTGATCTCTGAAATTACTAAAAGACTGGAACACTGTATCTTCTGCGTAGCGCTTTATTTAGTGTTGTGTAACAAAATATCTAAACAATGTTCCTAGTTGGTCACCTTGGTCATCCTCCGCTCATAATCAGACTGTTGCAAAAAGAGCATATGTATTCTAAACTGGAAATTGAGGAACTCTTTGTTTTTGAGGAATGTGCTTTTGTATATAGTTGCTTTGGGAGTTTTTCAGAGTTAATGGCATGCTGTCAGCTCTGAGACCAGCTCTGAGTGAGATTGATTTTCTACAGCAGCTGTCGTGAGGGTGCTTATGGTGGCTAGCCCTTTAAAATAGTCACTTTTTTACTGTTTATGCTGCTGTTCACTTTGAATAATCTACTGACAAATGCTGACAAAGCTAAACCTTTTAATAAGACAAACTACTACCGGGAGAAAGCAAATACATAAAACATACTTTACGTAGTCACCTCTTGTTACTGTGAAAGGCTGGCAAAATCAAGTTCATTATCTGAATTATGATCTGAGTATATATGTGTATATACATTTGTTCAGAAACTATCATGCTGCATTTTAGGCTAACTCATTGGTATGACAACCTAGTTTATTTTATGGAGGTTCATTTTATTTTGCTGCCTGTGTCTGTTTCATCATTCTGCTGTTGAGTAGTTGTTGCAGTGCAAATCATAGCTTATCAGATTATTTGTGAGCTCACCAAAAAAAGTCAAAACTGCTAGTTTTATTCTAGGACCAAACCATAGGGTTATAAATGGTAAAAACCACATATGGGAATTTTTAACCCCAACCAAAGTCACATACCTTCTATTTAGACATTAGAGAACTAAATGCTGAATAAACGCTGAATTAATGCATTCTATGGCAATTTTATGTAATTGTACTTTGCTGCTGTACTTTTCATTTTACTCAAGTATTATTACATTGAACACTTGTTTTGTACAAAAATGTATTCTTTATTTATTAGATTTTCAATTAGACAATCGTAGGTCAAAGTACAAAGTAAATCTCCATGATAAAAAAGCTATGAGATTTTTTTCTCCCGCCAGTCAATTGAGTTCCAGCATATTTGATTCTTGTGTAAATTAAAAGTAGCTACATCTGTGCTAATTCATCACAAATCCCTAATTTAATTTAATCGCAAGTAATCAGTTTCAATTTGGACAATGCATGGATGTACCGCTTATCGCCACAGTGACCTTCATGGGTCCTGAGAAGGAAGGGTATTGTGGAAAATGACAAAATAAAGCCTAAATCAAGAAAAGTACTGTCACGGTTCAAGAGCAGCATGTCATTGTTAAGGGAACAAAACAATTCACTTTTTGGTCAAAAATACCAGAATCTTTGCTGAACAGACTATTATAGTGCAAACAGTTTATCCGGAACTTAATTGCTGTTTCTTTTATGGGTGTATGTGTGTAAATGTTGGCTAGTTTTGTGGTCACTATTTAAGACGTCTCACAGTGACAGACATTCTAGACAAATGGGAGAAAAATGAGTATTAGACTCACATGTAATTGATTTTGAATGTCTTGCTCAAGTAACATTTTATTTGTTTGGCCTGTTGAATTTCACCATAGTTGCTCAAAAATACTAGTTATACAATTTTTTATTATTCTATTAATTCATTGTTCTCTGGTAGGTTTAGATTTAAATGAATACATTTAAAATTAGCTTGCTTGTAGTCAG
Source organism: Megaleporinus macrocephalus (assembly GCA_021613375.1). Lineage (NCBI taxonomy): Eukaryota > Metazoa > Chordata > Actinopteri > Characiformes > Anostomidae > Megaleporinus > Megaleporinus macrocephalus. The sequence continues at coordinate 24,415,816 of CM038709.1, read as the reverse complement.
TAATGTAGATCCATGCATACTGGACAGCAGCATAGTTTTTGTTGTTTTGACTCTTGGCCAGCACTTTGTATTTGACATTAAATTATGAGTATGAGGTGCAGTAAACTATTATAATTATTTTAGGGTATTTATATCTGTATTGGGAAATTAGTATTATAAGCCATTGCTTGTGTTTTTATTACTTATACTTTTTACTCTGTCACTCTCCATGTTCAACTCTGTCCAGAAGTCCATCACAGAGCTCTACAGCCTTTTTTTCATATAGTTTTTGGAAAGCTATAACCTTTTTGTGGCCTTTCTTGGCAGGTAAGCCTTGTGGCTTACCAGTGGTTTGCATCATGCGCTGAACGCTGTGAGTTTATGCTGGTGCATTTTTTCTGTTTATGTTAGTCTTTGACACATCTATGCCAACCTGGAAAATGTTCTTTATCTATTCAGTAGTTTTTCTTCATGACTGAAAGCATTCAGTTATCCACTACTGTGGTCTTCTATGGTGTACCAAATTGTTTATTGCTAAACTCACCAATGGGTTTTTTGCTTCTTAACAATGTATAAAACAGCCAATTTTGACAAACCTAATGTTTGACTGTCTGTGATTGGTTTATTTTGATTTTTCAGCCTCATGATGGCCTGTTTTTTTGGCATTGACACTTCCCTGGTCCCCATGTTGAGAGACAACAGTAACAAATTCCAGATGCTACATACATAGTCAACTCTGGACCATTTCTTAGAAAAATTATACGTCAACAAGAAACAGCTAAGAGAGAGAGAGCGCTAGACCATCGTTACCCAACGTAGGCATTTAACACTCAAAGCTGACAGTCATTGCTTAATTTCAAATACAAAGTGCTGCAATAGAGGACCAAACCAACAGTTCTGCCATTGTCTATTTAACTGATTAATTGCTATATTCTTTCAACATTATTGTAAAATGTTCCCTCTGTCTACAGTAGGAACAGATTAATGAATGTTTGTGTGTGCCAGTGCTATTTCCTGTCCAAACAACTCATTAAGATGTCGTTGTATTGAGAATAGCTTGAATAATGAGTAATAGCAGTGCTATTTTATTTTTTCTGCTTTTTTACAATCTTGAAACCGTGTAGCATTCTAATTTGCACTGTATATAGCATTGCAATTGGTTGTAGTCTTGCAAAGAAAATGGCTCTGACTTTGTACACTATTTCCCAGTATTTCACTTAAAAAAACAAACAAACATTTTCTGGTTTCTTCTGGATGCTGTTAGAACTGATATGTGTGCAGCTGCTTGTTGAGAACATCAAATGCATCCCAGCCAGTCAGTGTGGCGGTCACTCTAAAGGTTTGCTTTATCCATAGAATCTGCCTGGCTGAGGTCAGGCCTGCAGCCACTTGTCCAGAGTGGGAGCCGTCCATGGGAATTACGACCCTTTAGGCCTTAAAGACTGGATGGTGGGTTTCGATCACGGTTCACTGTGTGCTGACTCTCTGCTTGCATTGATGTTTATTTTAAAAGCTCTACAACATGCTGACTGCACATACTAAAAGATTCGTCTAACCGAGCATATATATAATTTCTAACCTAGATCTGCTTCTACTAATACGCTTTGTCCAGTTCACAAGTCCCCAAAGCGTGTCATTTGTGCACCACTTCACTGAAATTGAAACATCCTATTGCTCAAGACTCTACTAATTTTGGTTATGCCACATTGGTTATAGTGTTTCTTATGAAGAAAACACAATGACAGTCTAACATTTGTTAGTGTGCATGGGGTGAGAAATATGTACCATATGGTGAGTTTATAGATTCTGAAATGTGGCTGTAAATAATTCAAGCTTGTGTCACCTGCTGCATGGAACTAATTAAATTGCGAAAAAAAAAACCCTGTTCTGTCAGGTGCTGCTTCCCTTAAATCATGGCCGAGGGACTGTGTGTCTTATGCTTCTGAATCTGTGGAGCAGCAGCTCATATGTATTATCAACCTAAGAATCCATGAATTTAGAACTTCGTGGTCCTTGAGGTCCATACACATGACTGCTCCACAGCTGACAGTACAGTAGTGGCAGTATAGTGTCCATCTGGGATACTCCAGCCTCTGTGATTGACAGCGGAGGTTTCCTGGAGGAGGGTAGAGGCGGAGCCGTGCTGAAGGCCTGTCATTACTGTCACCATATGTCATTCAGTGACTTCTGCAGTACTCATACGCTTTCTCTCCCTCTTGTCCGTCTACCAGGGACTTCAAGAAGGTTGGCGTGACGATTGTTGGACCTCAGAAGAAGATTGTGAGCAGCATCAAAGCACTTGAAACGCACACGAAGAATGGCCCAGTTCCCGTGTAGAAACAAAAAAATAAAATACATAGACAAATAAAGGAATAAAGGGAGGCACAAGAAAGAAAGAGAGACGTACACAGAGGTGGCTGTTGCTGCTTTTTGCTTTAACAGACAGGAATTCTGTATTAGAGAACAAGAGGAAAGTAGACACTACCCATGAAAAGGAATCAGTGCTTAGCAGACGAGAAGAATCTTTCCAGGACTTATCAATGGTGCTCAGGCAGAGAGCGTTACCTCCCAGGCTAAAGATGTGTTGCCTTATGTAGAAGAGAAGAAGGAGGGTGGGTGTGGCTCCAGGGCCTGCGGAACCTGCGCTCTGGGTTAGAGTCCGGGCTCCTGTCGGATCTCCACAGGCGTGAAGCGCAAGACCGAGCCATAAGGAGCCAGGCCAGTCTCCTTCAAGCGGATCCAACTGAAAGCTCTTAATGTATGACGGAGGAGAGGTGAAATGCCTTTAGATAAAAAATAAAAAAACAGAAAAGAAATGCAGCAGCTCTCATTGTTGGAAGGCGGAGAAGAGAAATGAACTCAAGTTCAAGGCATCTTCCATCCTCACAAATCACTGGTCTAACTGTGGTCATATTGGATTGGGTGTGTCTGGACTAGTAAGAGACAAACAGTCTGCCAATACATGAGAGCCCCCTTTAATTTCCAGATTTCACCAGAGAACCAGAGAAATTGGGAAATGGATTCCAGTAAACTACACAACAGTTGCCCATAAAAGAGGGACTGTCCGATAAAGACAAGATTGATGTTCCAGCAATTTGCTAATGCTTCTGAGGATCTGACACGATGGGCAGCGTGTTTGATTAACTATTAATCTATAAGAGAACAGGCATCTCGAGCAGTCATGTTTGAGGCATCGGGAGTCGCCGTGAATACAGCAAACTTGACGAGATGTTTGTCACTTTAAAAGTAAAGCGGACACTTTCCAGTGCTGTTGAGAGAACCCCTGGATATATATTAACCAAAAGTGAACATGTGAATTCATCAGCAACTTGAAAAATCAATGCAATTGTAAACTGTACATCCTACGTCTCTGAGCCTTCGGAGGCGACTTTGAATAATATAATATTTGACCTTACTAATTTTGGAACATGGTCAGACATGTTGGTAGCCTTTGCATATGTCCAGTTAGAGCGGCGAGAGAGTAGATCAGGAGAACATTCTGACTGTAGAGGAAGACTGGAAGCTGTAGAGAATGTCTTGGGGTAAAATGAAGGACTTCGGTAAAGAATGCAGTGTACAATTTCCTGCCATTTAAAGTAAACAGAGTCTTCAAATGGTAGTAAGATATGTGAGGGGAAGTGCTGCAGGGACAGTGTCAAGTAATATATCATTATTGCAGAAGCTCAGGATGCACAGCCCTCGTTCAGTCTTCGAGAGGTGAAAGAGAGAGGTGAATACCATGCAACCGACTACTTCAGGCTAAGGCTCTGTACCATTGTCCACCGATTTGTTTTTGGCAGTAGACAGAAATAGGAGTGCTCTGGCGAGGTAGGAGATGCGTAGTCCATCGTATTAAAAAAAAAACATCCTTGGCATTTCTGGACCTTTCATTAGTGCATCTTGATAAAGCTTGTGCAGATCATGAAATTGAAAAAAGTTGTCCGTGCAGAGAGTGCGTTTTTCTGAAATGCAACACTTTATGAAGGAGCATTGTTAGCTCTTCCTCTGTTCCTCTTCAATCTGCCTGTAAATGTTGCTGCTCTCTCAGCTATTAGCATGTACATATGTAAACAGGACCTGTAATAATAGCAATGGTGAACCTAGCGGTACTGTCGATTACCCGGCCATCCCTTTGTACAAATGTTTGTATGTATAAAAGAATGAAAGAACAAATGTGTGCAAACTTTAAAAGAGCAGAAAGTTCTTTGTATTATATTTTATGTTATTTTGTATCATATTTGTTTTTTACATTAAAAAAGCGACGGTAATGACCTATTTATTTGATAACAAACACTATACCGTGCCAATTTGAATGTTTTTTTTTTCTTTCTTTCTTTTTTTTGTTTTAGCATCCAGTAAGTTATGACATGGTCACGTAATGACATTATCAGTGTTTTGTATTTTACTTTATGAAACTTCTAAAGAGCAATACTGTTTTGCCCTCCCCCCATCCTCCCCCGTACTCCTCTACTCTTTCTTTAGACCGGTGTGTGCGTGCGGGTATGGGTGGGTGTGCAAATGTAGATGGCCTTGTCTACTAATGTAAAATGATTTGTAGTGGAAACATTTATATTTTTATAATAAACTGTCTGAAAATATTTTCTAAAAAAGGAATGTGGAAAGGATTGTGTCTCTGTGGCTTTATTGGAGTCTCCCTCTGTGTGCAGTATACGCTACCGTTGCAGCCAGTGACCCATGCAGTGCATTGCATCAGCAGGCGCTCACGTGTGGGCCATACGCTGGGACAGCAATTTTAATAAACCTATTAAGTCACCTACTGTAAAGTGCGCGTGTTCTCCTTCTCAGTGCTGAACATCATGAGGAGAACATCCATATGGCGATCCCTCAGGACAAGACATGATAGATAAGCTCAGTCCTATATAAGCAAAGCTTGGTCAAACTAACTCTCAGCCTTCTCCTGTAGCAGGTGAGACCACTCAGGGGCCTGAGCTCAGGGCAAAGTGGGACTTCAGTTGTGCTGATGTTGATATTCTTGAATAAAGCTCCTAACTGCTTTAATCCAGGCTGTCTGTGGCTGTAAAGGAAAGAATACACTACATTATGGTGCAGTGTTTCAGCCTGAGTGAAAAGTTCCTACCGATTCCAGCAGCTGTTATATCTAAATGGTCTGTAGTTTCACAGAGGGAAGCCAATTAGGCCGTTCTATGGAAGAAAGCCATATGTTCGAATGCAAACTTACAAGGTTTTAATGAGTTACATGTTAATTTTCTGTGTATATAACATGTCCAGCAAGAAAGGATTCTCGTTGGGTGTCTGTTCAGGAGATTCTGTGCATCATAGATCTGCCAGCGACAGGAGATACGGGAGAAATAAGAAAAGTTTGGACCCCATATTAAATTTAAATTTTAACCCAATGTTTCTATTTATTTGCTTAATTTATTTTGGAATAAATAAAATAAAAATTAAGTAAACTCTCTATAAATTTTATATTTGATGTTCTATTTTTTAATACATGAAATTATTACTAATTGAGAACTAATATTTACAAAAAATATATGAATATATTAATGTACAATTTGAGCTTATTTTACTACTTTATATTGTGCTTGTTCAAAAAAAAAAACATTTATTCAACTAAACAGTCATTTAACTAGGTGCACCTAAATGTTTAAATACAAGTCTATAATTGTTATAATGAGACAGACCTTTTCTTATTTTTGATGAGAAATAAAAAACATTTTTTTTAGAAAAAAGGGACAAAAATACTATAAGAAAGCCATATTTAAAATATTTAATGCAGAAATTAATAAGTCATATGTTTAACAGAATTATAGAAATCAACCTAATAATGAACTACTCTAGAAAACTGACTGTAAAATAAAATGTAAAGCTCTGACATACGTTCTGTTTTTCATTGAATAATTTATTTTTCATATACAGTTAAAAAAGTTAAATAATCTTTAAATTTTCTTACAGCAGTCTAGATTAGATACTATCGATTTGCATTATTGTTCAAATTACATGATGTAATTGATTTTAGTTATTTGAATTATTATCTCTTTGCTAATTGTAGCATTTTGAAAAGAAAAACATAAAATGCGGCCTGTGCACACAAGTTGGCACATTATATATTTAATATTTTCTCTTTTTTTGATATGTTAAACAGAAGATAGACTAAATGGAATTTGTGTATAATATCATATATTAATGTTTGTTCTCTGTAACTTATTTTCACTTTGAAAAATATCAACATGCCATTTGAACAGTTGTGTTCAAACCTTTGCATATAATTGTGTATTCACTAGATGTAAGATTTTGTAACTTGTTAAGACATCTTCTATTTGCAGTATGATGTGACTTTAGTTAGTGTGCTATAACCAAACTTCTCTGTTTCAAAGTTGGAAAGTCGAATGAATCCAGCTGAGTCTAAGATGCACATTCAGTGTGTTGTTAGCTCGATCAGAAATCCCTGTAATGGTCGAATCACAGCTGGACGTTGAAATTCCGAATGCTACTCTTACCTGTAAGCAAGCAGCCTTTAGCATTGTTTATGTTTCATAGAATTTTGCATCGTACATGTGGTTTCCATTTTTCCAGTGCTTTTGCGTCCTCAGTGCTCAACAGATGGTGGACAAAGGTCATGTTACAGCCTCTTTTTCAGTAAAACATTTCATATACTCCCATACATAGTTAAGAGCTAGATTTATTGTGTGATTTTAATGCAACTGATCTTTAAGGTTTCCAGAACCTTCAAACCTGGCTGTCTCAGAAAAGAGTGATGGGAAAGCTGCTCTGCCCAGAGAGCACGAGAGTGAGCAGATGTGGAGGGGCAGATGTGCAGTATATTCACAGGAACAGGAAGAGTGGAGGAGATCAGGCTGCCGCCCCTCCCCTCCAGTCGAGAAGACATGAAGACAGCGTGTAGGATGCTCAATTTGTTCTTCAGGTGATGTAATGCCCCCCACTGCTCCCACAAAGTTCCTGTGAAGTGAGATGTAAAGCAGGACGACAGGTACAGAAGTTTTCCCCCACCATATCACTCCCACATAACAAGGCCACAGGAGTGTACTGCATGATGATGTTGCAAGGCAGAGTGGGCTACACCAATTTCATTTGCCACATTGCGATGTGAGCTGCCTTGTATGTGGCCCCCCAGACACACCACTGTACGGCGAGGGTCCTCCTGGGCTTTGGTGATGATGGGAACATACTGTGTGGGAACTCAGTGTTTGAGAAGCTCTTGGGCGCAAGCCGTAAAGTATGACAGTAGTGATAAAACTAATGCCAGCTAAGACTTTGTTCCCATAGTTGTAGTGACTGAATGTGGGTTTGTACACAACCTATACGCCCTGTCCCATCATGCTTTTCAGTTTTATGAAAAAATCAAGCAAAAACTCAATGTTAATTTATGCAACTATACACAGTTGTTAAAGCTGAGCTAATTTTAAAGCTGTGCTACTAGAGGTAGTTTTTAGTTGTGAAATTTTGTCCCATCAGACTCTAAAATTGCAGCTTAAATTTACACTTAAACTAAAAAATGAATGAAATACAGATATAATAGAAATATCATATGAATTAGTCACACACTTCAGTCAGATAACATGCCAAATTGTTTTATATGTATGCATTAAAAATAGAGATTAATTCATAGTCTAAAACACATAGAAGCACAATATGACCAAATGGTAAGTCTATGGCAGAAGCACCCAGCGAGTGTCCTGTTTGCTGACTATCAAAGTAAATGTTCAGCCTTGAGGATCTAAAATAATTACAGTAACATCACATCCTCAATTCAGGCTTCTAAAATATTACCTTTTTCCAACAGACCAAGAGGTAATGTGCGTCCCTGCAGTGTGCCACCTCTGATTTTACCTGAATTATCAGGGGCTGCTGCTAGTGTTACTGACACTTTCAAAATTATTCTCTACAGAAATTCTCAGAAATGTAAAGCCTTTCCTGCAGCTGCAATGTACCAAAATGATTTTTATGGCCAGCGAGAAAGGAAGTGTTTTACTTGCCTCTGTGAGAGATTATGTCCCAATAAAACGAAATACTGTCTGTACTGTGTTGTGTTGTCTGTCCGCACTTGTTTGTTCGTGTTGCACTTGTCTTGTATGCACTGTCTGTGTTGCACCATGAAGACCTTTTGCAGAATAACGAAAATTATCTTGGAAATTCAGTGTTTACTCTTAATTCTTTACAGCTTTATAGTTACTCCTGAAAAGCCTTTATTTGTTTTTGTAGTTTCAGTCAAATGCGCTCTCTATATTTTTTATAGTTTATTCAAATAGAACTGTTCTAATTTAGTGGAAGGTTTTAAGGAAATAGGTCCCATTAATATTGGACAGTGGTGGATTTTTTGGATTCATTATGTAGCTTTCAATATTGCATGCTGGCATCAATGATGAATATATGTGGCATAACATCTAACTTATGCAATATGAATTTGCATTTGAATTTGATAACGTTTAATAAAATTTTAAACATATCTGAAATAAAATGTATGCTCTCTAATAAATTTAAATTTGGTGGGTTTAGCTGCTGTTTATTCATGTGCTATAGAGATGCATTTTGGAGCCTTCAAAAATCCCTGTTGTCGTGTGCAGTTTTTCTTGATTTTTTTTTACTGAAAATCATGATGTGATTGGATGTGACCCGTTTGCATTTGTGCATTTATTAAAAGCTTAGAAGCAAGAAATATATGTATAATTGTAAATGTTTCAAATTTATTAATTTTAAGTATATTGTTATTGTAATGACAGTATGTTGTTAGCATTAGCAATGCTACTTGTAGTGATCTTTAAAAAAAAATATGACAACATTAGTAGCTGTATGGTTGTCAATGAGTTTTTTTTATTATTTAATATATCAATATGCTTATAAAATAAAATAATATAATAATTGAATTAATTTACTTACTTATGTCACAAATTACACAATTACATTAACATTTCATTTAAAAAAATTATTTGCAGTAATTTGTTTTTTGTCACAACAAAAGGAAAATCTCCTTCAAAATCAAAATCTTTAAAAAAAAATCTAAATCTCAAGGTTTAATTTTAAATTTTAAATTGTGTTATTTTATTGATTGATTAGTAGTTTTTTATGCTAGGACTATGATTTATCATAAATGTTACATTATATAAAAAATTATAATTTGATGAAAGGTTTGCCAGGTACAAGGACAGGATCTCTGTACTGCTGTTAGTTATATACCACTAATCCGTTGTAGGTTTACACATCTCTATCGTGTACATGTAGTTTAAAAGGAAACTCCACTGGTTCACACGATCAAGTAAAGATACTTGTTCACAATGGTGGTGATAGGAACCAGACATCTGAATAGTCTACTGCATATGAAAACTATGTAATTTATTATATGAAATGTTTTTTATATAGTTTTGACTTTAAATGTAGTTTTAATCCATTCAAGGTATTTTAAGGTCAAATATTCCCAAAAGAAAACTTTTTTTCCCAGATTTACAGCAGTTTTCCATCATAAGGCATGTGCAGGTTAATGGTGCAGAGTAAATAAAGTGGCTACATTTGTGTTTTAGACATGGTGATCACCGGATCCTATCAGCATCAATTAAACCAATCAAATAACTGCCAATTATTCTGTTTACATCTGAAGATGTAAATTCTGCAAAATGATTAAAAAATGAAATTGGAATTTCTCTTTAAGGGAGATTCTCACCAACTTGTTTCCCTGGCTGCTGGACCAATCTGCAAAAACTTGTCTTCCATCTTAGAGTGAGACTGTATGTAGAGGGGAATGAATATACTGCAAGAGCAACACTGCTGGACAAACTGAGGATATTCCCAAAACTTTTTCTACCCAAATATAAGAATAGAACATTACTGCACTCCTTTATGCTCGACAGTTAAGATGCCTTGCTTAATCCAAATTTCATTTGACTGCTACGGGACAGCTAGAGGTTGGTAAGGTTGGGCCACTACAAGTGAATCATTGAATAAAGTTCAAAACTAGCACTAAACCAGCGCAAAGGTAGACCCACAAAATGGATCAAATGGCAAGAATGACAAGCAAGACTGTAGAGTTCCCTTCAGAAAACACCCAGAGACACACCAGGTCTTCTCTTCAAGCTCTTAAAAAGTCTCCAGCTGTTTGCAGCTGCAGCACAAAGCAGGACAAACACCTTGCAAAGCCATAAGCCGCCCTCATCTGGCAGCCTCAGCTCTGAGCATGACATCCGCACAAGTCACTTCCTCAAAGGGGTCGTGGGTCGGCGATAAAGCTGGAGATGGCATGTGTTAATCATTTCAGCGCTGTTGTTCGGCTCTCGCGCCTGAAGATGCAGAAGGCTCGCTGCTAGAGACTTCATCAGTGACCGTTCAATCTTAATAGTCAGCAACTCTCTCAAAGTTAATCTACTGTATATAAATGAGATCAATGACAAAGGTGAGAATAAGCATTTTAATCTGCCTGCTGATGACAGGTTTGACTAAATGCCCCAAAAGGCTGCACCAGCGTGGTCACAGCATTTCTCTCACACACTGAATTTGTGTGTGTGTGCGCATGCAGTCCAGGATGGATGATGGTTAAGGAGAATGCAAAGGCCGTAGTCTCTGTAGTAACTCTGACTGGACTGGCTCGTCAATCTCGCACTAACCAAGGGAAAACTCAATGTCACTTCAAGTGCAAAACAGGTCCCAGGATTAAACACCACCTCTGTTGCTGTCTCTGTAACAAACGATCTGTCAGATGCGAGAGAGGAAAATTATCATCGCAAATACCCCACTATGATGTTTTTCCCTCCATGGATGAAGAAAGATTGCATCTATCTTCTCCATCTCAGTTCCATATGAGTCTCAAGGCAGTGGAATTCACAGCAGGAGTTTTTAAGCATTAATATTGCATTTTGTGGGGCTTTTATAAAAATTAATATTGCATCTTTGGGAAAGTTAATCCTTCAGAATATCTACAGATGCATTCGCTGATGAGCCACAAACCCAGAATTTAATTTCAAAGGAAATATTATTTAAAAACGTACAGTGCGGTGCTGAAGTCAATCCATTCATTCATACATTACATTTTCAGTCACAGTGTTTTCCACCTTTTTCGGAAAATATTGTTTATGTGATGTAAGATATATAAGATAATTTATTTAAATAAGTAATAGGAAAGTTAAAGGAAACTAAGTGGAAATGGGAACCTTACAATCATACAGACCTAGTAAACAACAAAAACTGTCCACAATTAAACATAGAGAGAGGAAAATCAAGCTCCACTCTTCAGATTTAAAAACCTCCACAGGTGCTTCTGTCCATCCTTTCAGTGTGAGAAGACAACTCAACACTATGGGTCTGAAAGGATATGTAGCTTTCAGGAAGCCAAATGTGTCAAAAGTATTCACATCCATTACAGTATAGATACTAGGGTTAAAAAATACTTCTGTAGAAGTTGAAATATCAACTCAAGCTTTTTACTTCAGTAAAAGTGTAAAGTGTAAATAGTACTGCTTTTAAATCTACTATAAGTATAAAAGTAAAAGTAACTTTTACTAGGCTTTCTGTTTCAGCTGCATATATGCCCATTGAAAATGAATGTGTTTTAGTACAATGTAAATATATTAAAGAAGCATATCTGTGTACTACTGAGCATTAACATGTGTTTCATGGAGCGGAAGATATGATGACTAGTTGCCTATAAGTATTGTAATGGGGCAGTCAAACTTCAAAAGCATGTTATTAATAACCTTTATTGGAAATAGGAGTAATGAGGCTATTTTTAAAATATAAGGAGTAGAACTTACAGATAATGGAGTGTAAATGTAAGGAGTAGAAGTAAAAAGTGAACTGAAAAATAATTACTTCAGTATAAATAACTTCTATTCCTATTTAAGTAAGGTAACAAAGTATTGGCAAAAAGTCCTCACTGAGAAAAGAAAGTAGACACAATGTGTATAATATCTGTTTGCAGATTACTTTGAAAAACTTATTTTCAACATCTGGATGTCTGAATAACTGAATGCAGGTTTCCTGAAAACAATAGAAGCTGGAATGAAGGCAAAGGGTGGACACACTAAATACTGAACTAACTTGGTTGGTTGTATAGTTTTAATCTTATCTTTTTATTATGATATTGGTTAGAATTTTATTTTAATGATGTTTTCTACTTTTTCTACCTGATGCCAAATTATTTTCTAATGAAATAAATGAAATTAATAAATGATGGGTGGTGAAATTTGCTTCGTCTGTCTGTTTATATACAGTACTGCAAAAAGTTTTAGACACTTAAAAATAAAAACTCTGTATTTGATACGCCAGAAAAACACTAATATTAACTCAAACTGCATTAACACAGTAGGAAGTGATTTCATGAATGTCATTATTTCCAAGCCTCTCTCCATGTGGCAGCTCAGTATTATCTGTAGTTTTGAGGCAGTGAAACTGTTTAGACTAATCAATGTGTCAGTGCGTTCATTCAGTTGGAACTTAACAAATTCATGTGATGACTGATCATGTGATCATGTGATAATGGGAGAAATCTGGAACCACATATCAACAACTTTTTTTTAGAGAAATAGAATTCTTGTTATTTTTTAAGGTGTATATGTATATTTATATAAACATATATATATATATATATATATATATATATATATATATATATATATATATATATATATATATATATATATATATATTATAGACAACAATTATCTGCCAAATGGTAACCTTACACCTCCTTTAACTACCAATTTAGGTTAATGTAAATAGAAAAGAAGTTTTATTCCAAGCAATTTCTATTGATCCATTCATCATGAAATTTTACAGTAAACTAAAAATATATAGATTAGACTCATGCACAGTATAATGTATACATACATATTTACAATGTATACATACATACATAATTTTTGGTAAAATGTTAATATGTTGAAAGGTTTTTCAAAGAACTGTTGCCAATTTCCTTTATGTAATATTTTAAGTCTGCGTTAAGTGGCTTAACATGCGGTGTTGGCACTTATTTCAAGCTACCCTGTTTTTGTACATGGGAGCGGTTGTTGCCAGCTAATGTGGAGATTATGTTGTGTCATGTGAAGTGGGACAAGTAGAAACCACTCAAGTACAATGACTAGTTTCCAAACATTTGCAATGGATGAAGAACAGTCGCTTTCCATTTCCAAGCCTGAAACCAGACATTGTGCAGCTCAGAGGACTGTAGTGGGGAGCATTACGTCATCACTGCTTGGCTGCGCTCTTGCAGACATTAACTCGTTGAGATCAAAGCCGAAGCTGAATCACAACAATAGCTCATTGCTTTTGTTTAAGTGTGGCAAATATTCAGTTGTTGGGTTTGTCTTAACTGCACTTCTGAGTCATATAGTCAACCCGAACAGCACACAACATCTGGATATCTGTGTATGTCTGCAGTGCTTCTCTCCTCACTCTGATGAAGTCTCAGTGATTTGGAAGGGCTGCTCGTCATGTGGTGGCATGGACTCTGCACTCACAGCTTGGCCTTGTCTCTTGGCATAGGCTCCTGATTATGATATTTCATTAGAGTCAGGCCTTAGAGCTAAAGAATGAACAGAAGCTGGCTTTACTGGGCATTGAACACGGCTCCTCCAGTGCACCCTCTCTGATCTCATATTGGACATATATTTCATTCGGCACTGTCACAGATCAAAAGCCGTTAAATTAACCATATTGAAGATTTACAGACTTCTAACAGCCATCAACTTTGCCTGTGACTTTTATGGTACGCACCGGGCACCTGCTGTGTTCTCGTTTCTGACTACTGTTGCTATTATGACCTCTCAGATCCTCCCCGCTGACCCTGAGTTAGATGCCCTGAAGCGCAGTTATTTAGTTTCTATGCTAAAGCAGTGACTCTACAATATCAGAAATGCACTTATTAGACATGTTATCAGTTTTCTTACAGCTCGCATGGTTTACATTTAGGCTTTTATTCTCAGACACATATACACTTCACTTTCAGAATTTTCTGTTTACAAACAGCATGAAATTTTTTTTTTTTTTTACAGTAATACAATCAAGTGTAGTCACTGTTAAAACAGATCAAGCTGGTATGTAGGGGACAACGCAGAGACAGGGCAACATCTGGACACCAGGGGGACAGGGTGGATGGGCTCCCTGTGGGCTCCACCGGTCAGCAGACAAAGAAGCCACAGAGCCGCCTGGAAGCTGCATGCTGGGAGGGGAGCCCACAAGAGCCCAATCTTTAACCCGCCTGAGAGGAAGCAGGAGGAATCTGCCATAACTCACTTATAAAACAACATGAGGCTTCGACTGCTCTGACCTCAGGCCCACAGACACAGCCCTTCCAGCAGCCTCAGCTACACGCCCGCTTTTACTTTTTATTGCTTTTGCGATCTTGATGGCTTCCAAATCCACAAATCTTAAAACTGTAAGAATGCAGTTGTTTTTTGTACTAATTTAGTTCCTCTCATTAGCCTGGCCCACCCCTCCCTCCGCGCACACAATCTTTCCATACTGTTCAGACATGACCAATCCTTTCCGCCCCTCCACCATGAAACCCAGTCGCAACCTCAAAAACACAAATTCCGTGGGAATTACACTTTCCTAATCTCACTCCTGGACTGATTTCAAATCAAATTCCTCTGCTCTTCCCAAACAAGCATATTCTATCCACAGCAAGATCTGTGTTGTACTCATAGCTTGGAATCATATTAATAATGCCTGTTATTGTATTCAGTAATAACTTACACAGTATTGACTGAAATACTATACACTAGACCGCTGAAAGCATTTCAAAAAGCTGGTAGCAGTTTATAATAACAGGAGCCAAAAAAAACTGTTGGTTAAAGAAAACATTCATTAATGTAATCATTTGTTAATGACTGTTAATATTCAGTATGCTAAATTTAGCAAATACATAGAAATTGCCCTCTAGTATTTGCAGAAGAATGCCAAATTTACATATATATTTTAGCTAATCAGCAAAATGTGTAATTTGACCAGGAGTGTTCAACTTTTAAAGTACTGTATAACTCCATTTAAGTTATTATGTGTTTACTAAGTGGCATCCAAATAATTAATAATTAATTTGAGCTATACAGACCTCAGTAAAGTAATTTTAAAATTATATAACTTGAAATATTAAGCATTTGCTTAGTTGCATAAAACAAATTATAATTAGTATTCATGTATTCATTAAAAAAATAAATGGTTAATGATATTTACAATTTTTGTGATGTACAAAGTTCTTCTTAATGCTTAATTAATTATTGTAATTTTAAATGTATTGTATGCTTAAATATATATGCATATTTAAATTGTAATAGTCATCAATTGTGACTTTACACTGCATTCATAAAGATTTATCATATTACACTAAAATATGATGCATTTACAGAAAGTATTGCAATGTTATATCTCTAAGTATATGGTCAGTATGGCACCACTTATTAATGCTCAAGCAACAATTATATAGTTGTTAACTACCATAAACTATAACTATTAGATTAACAATGCATTAGACTATTTACTATTTACTAGGGTTTTTTCTTAGTGTTAGCGAGACGGTGTATTCAATGATAAATAATAAACTTTTTTGTATTTATTGATAAGTGATCTGCTCAAGATATGGTCACCATGATTCAGCATTCTGGATGCAAGTTTTTGTTCATTCTTGTTGTATAGTTTTCACAGTGATTAGGGGAAAATCCACTACTCTGTTTATTATTCTGGACACATTTAACATTTCCTCACTGTTCACATCTTCTCTCTAATAAGTTGAAATCTGTTAGTTGTATAATAGTGATTCCAAACACTCATTCCAAACTTTTGAATTGTGTTTTCAAACTTGGTAGCGTTCTGCACATCTCTATGTGGTAAATTATTAAAAAATCATTTTAACACAGTGGTAAAACAGCTTTCAGTGGGACATCCTCATTACTGATTAGGTCAAGGTCAGAATCCTCAGAAGGAAAAGGCATTTTACATTTTATATTAACAATGAGTAAAAAACTAAATAACTTAAATAACTCTGTTTGTAATTGAAGGGAAACTTGTTCATGGGTGCACCTCAGGATGCAACAGTTTTTATGTTGATAACACACCGATTCACAAATCATAAATCACTCATCACGCTATTGTTCATTAAATGGAACATGTTTCCCCAATTAGGAGCTGTCACAACAGGGCCTCCTCATTCAGAGTGCAGCGCTGCACAAAGGCCTCCCGATGGGAAGAGTGGGTGTTTTTCCCCGCTTCTTGCTTTGTTGATCCGCTGCACCAAGGTAAAGCTATTTATTCCCCTCTTAATTCTGCCTGACATTTACAATTACTGGCTCTTTCCATTCTGGCAGTGACTCCCTTACAAGTGCCGGTGATTGTCAAACACTGTTAGAAGTACTCAGATCACGGGGAACTTTATAGGGACAGTGTGCATGGACTTGGAGGCCTTTTACAAGCATGTTGTGGCATTCAAACAGGACGCAGCTCATTTCCAAATGGGAAACGATAAAGACTCTCTGTTTCCTATTAATGTCATAGGCAAAGAAAACAATGCTGGTCCGACCTGCACAGATCCGGACAGGGTTATTTTATTGCTCTTTTTAAACTTTTTTTCTCCTGGTGTCCGTAAATAATCCCCCCTCCATTCAGACAACTGAACAAATTACAAACATAGCTTGAATAAGCACACAGATAAACTGGTTTAAGTCAGCGGTAGTCTGGTTGGTACACTGCATTGTCTCTTCTTGTATATGTTAACCTGCTAAAATGTACATGAACAATGAGCCATAGTGATAGTGATGACAGTGAAGGATCCAACAAACATCAGGGAATGGAATAAAGGGGACTTGTTTGTTTCTTTTTCCCCTTGAGGAACAGCAGCAACTGTTAAATTCTCCTTCTATGACTCACCACAGAGACGCGTATCTACAGTGAGATGTTTCCTTTGAAAGGGGGTACGGCTATTACAGTACTAATTATGTGATGGTCCACTAACACTTCAGCCTATGGAAAATGTTGACATAAGAGTTAGCTTGGTCCACTCAGCTAAAATGTCCCTGACTCCGGTCTTACTTTTGCTTGGATGGGTGCCGTGCTGCTTTTCCTCCTCCCTTCTCTGCGTGCAAGTTGCCAACACTGGACTGTAGTGTTCATAGAAAGAGCTCCGTCAAATAAAAATGCTTTTTTTAAAAAAGTGGATGACGAAGGAAGCTTTGATCAAGAACCATGTTTGATAACTACTATGTGGAATTATGTGGAGGTTCTTTAAACTTTAAAAAAGGTTCCTCACACATTTCATTTACAAAAAGGTGTGGCATTTACAAAAAGGTTTTTAAGTATAGGCTGATACCGATAACCCATATCGATACTAACTTTAATCAAAACTTTAAACTTTAAACCTGATGTCATGATATTTATACAAGGACATTATTTAAATATTTTATTTTGGTAAAATCTGTGTTCCATGTCACAAAATACTAAGCTTCACTTTTGGCACTGGTAGTATACTAAAAACTTTTGAGTGGTAGTGGTAGTACTGTTACATGTTTAACAACTTATGTATATGTAAAACATGTTTATTATGTAAAACAGAACTACATATATGTACATAAACCTGTGGTGTGTACATGTAAGCACCAAACAGCTTCTCTGGCTCAAAAATGGAGCTGAATGTTGTTTCATATCTTCATTTCTCAAGTCTTTGCTAGCTAAGGTGCCAAGTCATTGCTAAAGGCTATCATCAATCTGGACTAACATTAACTCAGACTGTAAGTGACTACACAGTGGCAGATGAGTGATTACTGAAAGAAGCCAAGCTTGGGCTTTTCTTTATTCAGATAAGGAGCTAACAGGAGTGTATATTTCTTATGAACTACCTGTTTACATAATTCCTTCCCTAAAATATTGACATTAGCGCACTGGTGCGCATCATAAATTGCTACATGGTATAGGTAATAGTTGTAGGTATCCCCATTGCCAGTCAGTATTAGTGCAACACTAATTCAAGGAGATTTAAGTCTAACCAATAAAGAAATTATTATAACATTTTCAACCATATGTCTTTATACCATTGGTTATAGATGACTGAATCCTTCAGCCAAGTGAAACGCTATCACTGCCATTACAGTACAGAAAGAATAAAACAGTGTTTTGTAGTGTTCATATTCAAAGCCCATGATCGTTAAAACATGTTGGTAAACATCCTGCCAAACAAGCTTTCCTATAACATGGCGCCACTCGTTGTGAATTACTGAAATCGGATCATGGTTTGCAGACCCATGTTAGTATTTATAGTTTACATATTTCTAGATCTCTTAATATAATGCTCCAGTCGTGCAGCCTAATCTAACCTAAGCTTCCTATCAGTCATGGACTGCATACTTCATCAAACGTGACTTTGTATTTAGACAAAGGCAATCCTAAACCATCCCAATTTAATGTAGGGCCTATCCAATCTGATCTGGCAGTGGCTTTAATTTGTGACGCTTTATTGGTTCAGTGTGTGGGCCTCGACTTTTTGCTCAAAAGCACATCTGAGCCCTCTTATAATGCAAGAACTTCAGCGAAACATGCCTGGAACACAACCACTGTTTTTGAAGCTTTGCTCACGCGAGATGTAAACAAGTCAAATGGACTGTACAGCAGGTACTGACGCTGTAATCATATCCTCTGTTTGTCAATTCAGTTTAGAGTGCAACCAATCGTAAAACTGGATACACTCTTTGAAAGAATAGCCTTGAGCTTTCCACGCCATGTATGGAATCCATTTTGTTAGCAGGGTTTTGAAAGCACACCTCTCATGGCTTGGGATGTGGGTTTAGGCCTGGATCAAATATGTAGATTGTCCCTCCATGTTTAAAATAATGTTACCTTTCAGAGAAGCATTTGGAGTTTATCTACTTGATCTCATTACGGTCAAGCGTACGGCTTTCCTAGTGTGCAGTTCTTCCCTTTGGAAGACACAGGAAATTCCAGGCCAATTCGCCCTTGATGTGAGTTTATGTTTAAAATACGGGCCTGCAGCTTAGTGTGACTTCGACAGGGGTTTCTGGTTACTCCGGCAGGAATCCTGCAGTATACATTAACTTCCCACTTTAAGCTATTACCAGCAAAATACAGCTCCAGTGTCTGCACATCTAAAGACCACCCGGGTCTTCGGCTTCGTTCTGAAAGCCAGAAGATGTAAGTCCATCTCGGAGGTGTTGTGTGACTGATTAGACTCCAGCCTGAGCTCCTATGCATATCTTCTCCCTCGCGCGCCGTAAGATGAGAGAGGGAGGTGGAGAGGGCAGCACATCCTAGCACTCACTCCAGAAAGCCAGAACTTTTGCACCTGCACACTAGAGCTGCTCATTTATTCTAAAGAGCGATGGATCAGACGAACAGAAATAAACAAGGCTGTGTTTGTGCCCCTGATAAAGCCAGCGGCCTTTATCTCTCTCTTTTTTTTTACTGTGCCACTTCTGATGGATCACCCTTTAAAAAATGTTGATGAATGTAGGCTTTTTATGGAAAACAAAAAAAAAAACTTACTATTATTTTTACCACATCCATTTAAAAACCATTAGCATTTGATTTCCTAATCACTTCTGGATATAATTGCTGGACTGCCAGTAAGTGCTAGACAATGTAAATGTAATTCTGGCACAGTTCAGCATACAGATGTTTTCCTTCCATTTCTATGCCACGAAAATGCAGATGTCTTTTCAATTTGGACGGCCCTGATTCTGATGTAGACAAAATTTTACCTTCGGAACTTTTGCTTGCAGCTGAAAGATTGATTCCAGAGTGGGTAAGTGACTTTGGAAAAAGAAAAACCAGCCAAGTAAACGAATGAATGATTTGGTTGACACTTACTTCAAACAGTGTGTACAGCGTTTCTCTTTGGATAGTATTTGTGTAACAATTTACAAATTTACAAATCAACACAGTGATGCATTGTAGTGTGGGAGGGCTGTGAAATATTTTATGGTCACAGTTTTTTTTTTCTGGTTACACTAATAGGTCAATTCATTTCTGCTTTGTATTCCATTGTGGTTCATTTGATTTGATCCGCAGATCTAGTATCTAGACATGAGACCCCCCAAATGCTTTGTCTCAGAGGGCCAAAGTGCATTGTTCATGGACTTTAACGTTACGTGAGAGAGATGCGTGTGAGAGGAAATGCTTGCACACATGAAATTTCTTTAAAAAAAAGTCAAACCCACTATCACTCGTCACTTTATCACTAACTCGTTTAGAAAATAACCCAAAGCAGACCCCGATGCTGTACAAAAATGGCCCTCTTGTTGTCCAAAACCCAAAACTGTTTGGTGCCCATCAGACTTGGGTCAAGTAACAGACCTCTAAAACGTTTATCAAGACACACACAATAGCTTGTTTGAGACTTTTCTTTCATTGTTTTCATTCCTGTTTTCTTATGTTCATTTCGTTTCCACATCAACAGATGTGCAATCAGTAAACTCAATGAGGGAGATACAAGATATACAGTCATATGCAAAGGTTTGGGCACCCTGATCAATGTTTTTGGTGACTTTCTTATAAAAATGGGTAGTTTTCCTATAAGAGAATGCATTAGCACAATTTAATCATTATTTGCTGAATTTAAAATAATGGGATGTTACATTAAACGGGTTCAGTGCAAACATTATGACACATTTTACATTTTATGTTGAATTTGTTCAGTATGGTAATTCAGTAAATTTGGTATATCCATATGGGTGATCACTATAGAAGATGTGTTTCATATTCAACTGACACAGTTACAACAACAGTTACATATTCTTTGGTTCTGTCTAACTTTCTTGTGAGCCATATAAATTCTGGGCAGCCCTGGTTTAGAGATTGGAAAAGCTTGTGATAAAGCAGTAATAGAAATTACACAGTTATCAGTTCAGGTTTTATTTAGAGGAAATGCTTTACATGTAGTTTTGCATCAGGTTTGTATAAATATTACTCATTTGGCAGAATGTGTATTATAAACTTCTTTGGAATTAATAATTAAACGACATGGTGGTGCATTTGCATGTTCTTCCTGTGCTTGAGTGGGTTTCCTCTGGTTTCCTCCCACTGTCCAAACACATGCATGTTAGGTTTATCAGTCACAGTGTGTGTTGGCCATGCGATGGACTGGTGACCTGTCCATGGTGTACCCCACCTTCGCCCGATGACGCTGGAATTGGCTTCATGACCCCGACAAGTGGGATGAAGTGGAAGAAGATGGATGGATGGAATAATAAAACTGTGTTTTTTTGGACTG
The DNA here is from genome assembly GCA_021613375.1 of Megaleporinus macrocephalus. Classification (NCBI taxonomy): domain Eukaryota; kingdom Metazoa; phylum Chordata; class Actinopteri; order Characiformes; family Anostomidae; genus Megaleporinus; species Megaleporinus macrocephalus. The sequence goes on along the minus strand of CM038709.1, from coordinate 24,394,647 downwards.
TGATGTATTCTGGATAAATAAAGCCAAACATTTATTAGTCTTTGTCCTCATGCAGGTTTATGTGAACAGACATGCCCAAAAAAACTATTCATAATTGTTTATTCATCCAGTAGACTTTTTTACTGCAGATTCATCAAAGGGATTGTTTCTGTTGCTTCTCTTTGACTGTGATTGCTTCAGCAACATAACTAAAACAAGGAACTAATGTGGAGACGGATATATATCAGAGTGATACGTATGATTTATGTCGCATATGGATGCATGGATGCTTTGATGTTACATGGGCGCTTCCTCACTGAGGAAACAAAACCCTAGCCAGATGCTGTTCCTGCTGGCCCGACCCTGGTGTCAGTCAGAACAATGGAGAATGCAGTGGACGATCCGCACCTGAGACTGAGTGAGTGGAGAGGTTGAACAGAGCTTTCATTCGGCGGCCTTAGATGGGACAGGTGTTTCTGATAAGCCCGAGCGACTAAGCTGAAGAACGCTTTCATAAACAAAACCAAGCAGAGCCCAAACAAAAGGAGGTTGACAAGCACAAAGAAAGAGAGAGAGAAAGACAGAGAGAGAGAAACTTGGCTTTTTCTACTGGAAACATCTTCATAGGCCAGTATTGTGCTGGTCTGCAGTCTGTTCCTAATAAGACACCCAGTATTAACTATCATTTAGTTAATAACAGCAGTGGATTTTCTTCAGCAGCGATACACTTGAGCAATGCAGCATAATTAAGCCAGTTAAACAGGAACAGGACTTTCGGAGGGGTTGCCAGTAATGATTACAAGATCCTGTGCGTACATCCTCTGAACACTCAGTAAACAGTAAACAGTACATGCCATGCTTTGATTTTCTTGACATATCACATAAAGTAAATAACAAATCAAATATTACCGCACTTTCCAACTGGACTGGACGCTGCACTGAAAAAGAAATTTTGTGGTTTGTCATTTTTAGATTCATGTTTCTGATTGAATCTGTCCTTAAGCTTTTTGTTTTATGCTGGCTGTGGATTCTTGACAGAGGTGGTGGTCGTTATAATCATTGCTTGCCAAAGGCTTCAGCCACCATTCTGTTTACTTTACCTTTCATTGGCTATGTGTCCTTAAATAATATAATCAGCAGCAGGACCTTCGACATGATTGGCTAGAAGTTAAAATACACCGTTGGAGGAGCGCTACTTCTTCATCTTCTCATGTTGGACTGGTTCAACTTGGCACTAGGGTGACTTACTATTGCATCTTTCAGGTACTAAGTAGTATTTACTTAATCACTGAATTTAAGCATTCCATAAAGCCCAATTGCCACTGGAGTAGAAGATCGAGCAGTCTGGCTTTACATACATATGTGGTAAGATGAGTCATTCTAAAGATCTCACTGAATTCAAATGTGGTACTGTAATAGAATGCCTCCTAGATGTTCCATGATTAACTGTGAGTGGAGTTATTGAAAAGTAGAGGCATTTGAGAACAACAGCAATTCAGTCACAAAGTGCCAAAGTGAGTAAAGTTCGGTGGAGGAGAGATAACGCAAAGAGAATTTGCGTTATCAATTACCAATTACCAAGACATTTTGGACAGTTGCATGCTTCCAGCTTGACAGTCAAAGCAAGCTCCATAAAGGCTGGTTGGGTGACTTTGGTTTGGAAGAACTTGACCAGACCACACAAGGATATGACCTCAACCCCATCAAACACCTTTGTGATGAACTAATATGGAGATTGTGAAGCTCTCTCATCCAACATTAGTATCCGACCTCACACAGCTCTATGAAGAGCTCTTTGATGAATGAGCAAAAGTTCTCCCAGATACAGCTAGACATCTTGTAAAACATAGTGCATGCTGTTAGAACAGCGAAGGCTGTTATAGCTGCAAAGAAGGGACGAACTACATCTTAATGCCTATGGATTTAGAATGAGATGTTATAAAAGTACCCAAAGATGTGATATTGAGGCGTCTTAATACTTTTGGCCATATAGTATATCTTTAAAATGATAAAGTTCTCACTCTGGAAAGTAAGAAGCCTACAAATAGTTATTTACGTCACAACTCCTACAACATTTTCAAAAACGTTGGGATGCTGTGTGTAATGTAAATAAATAAAAACAGAATGCCCTGATTTGCAAATGTTCTAGACCTTTATATTATTTACAGTATCACATAAAACTCATATGATGAAAGTGGGCCATTTTACTGTTTCTTGAAACTCATTTGGAACACATCTCAAAAAAGTTGGGACAGGACCACCACGTCTATCATTGTGTAGCAACCCTTTTCCTTTACATCAGTCTCTAAACTACATCAGTCCTCTTCACTAAAAGAGGAGTGAAGAGACCAATTAGTGGAGTTTTGGGAGATGAATGTTGTCTCATTCTTGTCTCATGTAGGATTGTAGCTGCTAAACAGTTCTGGGTCTTCTTAACCTGATTTTATGTTTTATGATGCACTGAATGTTTTCTATTGATTGATTGAAAAGTCTGGACTGCAGGCAGGCCGGTTCAGCACCCTGATTTTTTACATCATTTAAACACAACAACTGCCGTTTACATCGTGTAAAGAATAATGATAATGGACCAACAGAAATGCTACAAAATACCTTGGAAAAAATCTGGTTCTATTGACTTACATTGTAATGAAGACTGTTTTTTCTTCTGTAAAATTGCCATTTTGGAAATATTTGTTTTTCTTTGGACAGTGATGGTATGTTGTTCTAAAACCTCTATATACTGTTCAGCATTGATAGAGACTTTCCAGATGTATAAGCTGTCCATGCCATAGGCACTAATGCAAGTCCACACCATCAGAGATGCAGGATTTTGAATTGAGCGATGATAACAAGCTGGATGATCTCTCTCCTCCTGAGTCCACAGGACATGGAGACCATGGCTTCCAAAAAGAATTTCAAATTTTGATTCATCTGACCACAGAACAGTTTTCCATTTTACCTCAGTCCATTTTAAATGAGCTATGGCCGAGAGAAGAAAGCAGCAGCATTTTAGGATCATGTTGACATATGGCTTCTTCTTCTGCATGTACGGCGAGCTTCATATACAATAATTGTTTCTGAGCCTATGCAGTGATTTCCAGTACAGAATCATGCCTGTGTTTAATGCAGTGTCATCGGAGGGCCCGAAGACCACAGGCATTCTTCACAGTCTTTACAAATTGTTTCACAATTTATACACATTTTTTCACAGATTGGTGAACTTCTGTCTTTGTTTTTAAGAGACTCTGCCTCTCAAAAAATGTTTGAGCCTTTTGTTGCCACAGCACAACTTTTTGTAGATGCATTGCTACCATCTGGTACGATATGTGTTATATGTTCTATTGTGAGTAAAATATGGGTCATGCAAATCATTGCATTTGGTTTTTATTTACATTTTTTACATTTTACACATTTTTGGAAATTGGAGTTGTAATACAATGTGTATTAATTTGTGAACCGTGTAAACAATTCACTATCAAAATGCTTAACTGTTTCTATTCTCCCCTGTAGGATATTTTATGAATTCTGTTTTCCAGGCCAAACCAGAATTCCTCTTTCCAGATGAAGCTCAACCAAAACCCTTCCATTTTTCACCCTAATCTACCCCGTTTCTTAATTCTAAGCAACGGGCTGCTATGAAAAATTACATAGCTGCACTCCCTTTATCACCTGGCAGTTTGATATATCTTTCCACTATGCACCGCTGATATCCACTCACAGTGCCTCCACCTGAACAGGACTTCCACACCTTTACCGTTCCATTTGCTCCTCGGCTCCATTCAGATGACTAAGTATTCCCTCCATTAGTAGCCCAGCATCAGCCCAGGCCTTTTAAAATACAGTTGCGGGCTTTCTCATCAGTCAGCAGAGGCCATTGTACAGCCCAGCATTTACACAGCACCTGAGCGCTTTATCATCATGACAAAGTGATCCTGTAGCCCTGTAAACGATTGTTTCCCTTAAGATATAAACAACTGGGATTATGCGCCATTCTTTATTGATGTTTTCTACTGGCAAACTGGTTAAGAATAAAGGGCTTAGCTGAGGCCCTGGCTGTTTGTCAGTGTGCCTACTAGCTCTAGGAAATAGGAGATGTTGAGACAGCAGTGCACAGCTAAGAGGAAATCAAAGGCTGGTCAGTTATGTACTGGGCACAAGTCAGAGCCCACCCTTCATTTATTTAATTTCCAGTCAAGAAGCTCAAGAAGTACAAGGTACTAATTTGTCATTGTTCTGAAAAATATCAAACAGAAAATTTCACAGAAACTTCCACAACTAATAATTTTACCACATTTTCAGTATCTTATGTGCCAATCCAGCTTCCATTCTTTCTAGGAGACTTTTTCATGTAAATTTGCAGGAATATTTTTACACACCTTCGAAGTTCAGTCTTAGATGTTATATTTGCATTTTCTGCTTCTTTATTGTTTAATATTTGGGATATTTTTGTCACTTATTAATAATTGCACATTACCAGGCAACACAAAACATTATTATTATCCAAAAATATATTTTCTTCTTCTTTTTCTTTTCTTGCTGCTTTTTTCCTGATAACTTTAAGTTTTTAAGATATTGACACCATTTCACCTCCAGAATGTTCGGCCTCATCAGTAATGGTGTGCTCACATACAGATTTTTGATCTAGCATAGTTTTTACTCCAGTAAAAATAAAAGGAGCACAAAAGTTGCACAGATGTTTACTAAAAGATACTGATTCACCAGGCAGGTCACAGAGCATGAATTCAGTGTTGCACTCATCTCTTTGTCTCATACTGACTCTCACTCCTCTATGTGTCTAATCCACAGTCATACTGACCCTCACTCCTCTATGTGTCTAATCCACAGTCATACTGACTCTCACTCCTCTGTGTGTCTAATCCACAGTCATACTGACCCTCACTCCTCTATGTGTCTAATCCACAGTCATACTGACTCTCACTCCTCTGTGTGTCTAATCCACAGTCATACTGACCCTCACTCCTCTATGTGTCTAATCCACAGTCATACTGACTCTCACTCCTCTATGTGTCTAATCCACAGTCATACTGACTCTCACTCCTCTATGTGTCTAATCCACAGTCATACTGACCCTCACTCCTCTATGTGTCTAATCCACAGTCATACTGACCCTTACTCCTCTATGTGTCTAATCCACAGTCATACTGACCCTCACTCCTCTATGTGTCTAATCCACAGTCATACTGACTCTCACTCCTCTATGTGTCTAATCCACAGTCATACTGACTCTCACTCCTCTATGTGTCTAATCCACAGTCATACTGACCCTTACTCCTCTATGTGTCTAATCCACAGTCATACTGACTCTCACTCCTCTGTGTGTCTAATCCACAGTCATACTGACTCTCACTCCTCTATGTGTCTAATCCACAGTCATACTGACTCTCACTCCTCTATGTGTCTAATCCACAGTCATACTGACTCTCACTCCTCTATGTGTCTAATCCACAGTCATACAGACCCTCACTTCTCTATGTGTCTAATCCACAGTCATACAGACCCTCACTTCTCTGTGTTTAATCCACAGTCATACAGACCCTCACTTCTCTATGTGTCTAATCCACAGTCATACAGACCCTCACTCCTCTATGTGTCTAATCCACAGTCATACTGACCCTTACTCCTCTATGTGTCTAATCCACAGTCATACTGACTCTCACTCCTCTGTGTGTCTAATCCACAGTCATACTGACTCTCACTCCTCTATGTGTCTAATCCACAGTCATACAGACCCTCACTTCTCTATGTGTCTAATCCACAGTCATACAGACCCTCACTTCTCTGTGTTTAATCCACAGTCATACCGACTCTCACTCCTCTATGTGTCTAATCCACCGTCATACTGACTCTTACTCCTCTATGTGTCTAATCCACCGTCATACTGACTCTCACTCCTCTATGTGTCTAATCCACCGTCATACTGACTCTTACTCCTCTATGTGTCTAATCCACCGTCATACTGACTCTTACTCCTCTATGTGTCTAATCCACAGTCATACTGACTCTTACTCACCTAGCAATTTCTGAATTGCTTAAGCTGCACAATCTTCAAGAAATGCAGTTTTCTAGTTTTCCTTTGACATTTCTTTCAAATCAAAGTAAATACATCAGATCTTTTAAAATCATCTCCTGAACAACAAAAGAGTTGTACTTACTGGCCATTTGCTGGAAATTAAAGAAATGAAGAGTGGTGATTACCTTTTGCACAGTACTGTTCAAGGCATGGCGGAGGGGGACTGGGTAAGCGAGAAGATCCTTCCTTGAGGAATCATATGGAAGTAGAAGCTTGGGGACAATGACCCAAAAATAAATGAATCCTATAATGTTGTGTTTCATGATGTCACTTCCTGCACACTGTGTCTTCGTCATATCTGATACAAAGAAAGCAAACAGTGAATGAAACCCAGATGCTAAACTTCCATAATTGCATGACTCAATTAGTTCATAATTTGTCGTTACCTCAGACATTGTAGTGAATTCCCATAACGAAACTCAGAATGAGTAATGAGCGTACTGTACGTGTAAACTTCAGCTCTTTGGACAGTCTATCCTCTTTCTGTAGATTTGAACATTCAACAGCAGGAAGCCTCTTGCTGTTCCCTAGGCACTCACATGCTCCAGGGCACTCTCCTCAAGCTGATGTTCTCTCCCACTGCTTTGATTCCGGATGTTGACAGATCACCATGGTTCCCTGACACAAATTGGTTTAATTGGGTAGAAGTCAACTGGTGGTGGTGAGTTGACCCGGCACTGATGGCCAGCAGAGGCCCATGATGTGAGTAAACAGGAGAAAGGACTGCCCCGGAGAAGGTCAGCTGGGTTTTTGCTGAGATCCGCCCACATCAAGGGCCACAGAGCCCGGGCCCCATTCGCTCTGATGGATTCCTCAATCTATTCAGGACGACACCAAGATCCAGATCATTTCCACCATGGCATTAGCTCACCATCCACTCCCCCTCTTTTCCGAGGCTCTGCGGCTGAGCCCTGGCACAGCCTGACCAGGACTGGGTAAACAACACACTAAATGAGCTTACATGCAAAAGAGACGAACACACAAGATGAGACGTGGCCTGTGTGCTAAGAGGATCCCATTAGCGAGCATCCCTGATTGTGCATTCCTCTCCACGATGCAGGAGTGTGGTCACACAGCGTTCTCAGTCAAGAATAACAGAAGCTGTCCTGCATGGAGGGAAAGGCATTGTGGGTGGTATTTCATGCTGGACTACATTTCAATAAGTCACGCCAAGCCACGGTGGATTTTGGCCCCGGTGGCATTTAGCCGAGTTGCTCAAGTTGTTAATGTATTCTACAGAGCGAGGTTGGTTTCTTTCCCTGGTTGACTTAAGGTGCAGATTTAGCCAGCGACAAAGTGTGACAGGTGAGAAAGGCCACACAAACCTGACCTTACATTTATACTGGGGTAAACAGAAACGTAAGGGAATAGGCAGTGCACTATGCAGAAAGGCTTTGATCTTCGCTCCTTCTTCTGCCGCTCTCGACAGAAATGGAAAACGACAAGGTATGCAGTGCACATAGCATTGGGTAATATTCTTCACAGTGTATGTTTGACTTGCATTACATATGTTTTACTTTCTGTAAAACAGAACATTACAGAATGTTATCTAGGCTACTGCTGTTGTAATGGAGCACAGCTGGTTCCTTGGCTGGAGCAGCGGAGCACTAAAACCGCCGGACTACGATAAGAGTCCTACTGCTCTCTGTATAAACACACGGCTGGCTTTACGTTGTTTGATTAAAGCAGCCATGAGAGGCCATGCTGTCTCGAGTGGCTTATTGCTTTTATGAAATGGCAACAATGTAAAATATGATATAATACACACATTTTTCAATAAACAGCTTAAGTGAGAAACAGATAATTGCAATAAACAATTCTTCCACCCAGAAATGTAATTTATTTAGATTATGGCGTGGTTGCCAAGCAATCTTACAAAAAGCTCATGTATTTCACATGTGAATTTTGCAGAAAACAGATGTGTTTACAAGTAAACACACGTGAATGATGTGTGATCATGTGACATGAAACAGCGCATGTGATCAAGGTTTGTGGTAAAGTGCTTTTTTCCTGTGTACGTGAAAAATAAGATGTAAAAAAACCCCACAAGTGTTTATTCACACATGAAATTCTTGTGTTTGTTTTTTTTCTGTAAGGGAAGAAGACAAGAACGTTCAGTAACTTATCAGTGTAGGTTGTATGGGAAATATGATTGTAAGGAATTTATAATTGAACTGTGTTCACACCAGAAACCGTCATCCTAAAAGTGGTTTCATTTCAACAAAAGCCTCTGTGCGATTTTCTGTGTTTCTGTTGTTAGCATCAAGCTAACCGTGCCACACATTCGTTTTCCCACTCTGGGTTTAATACTGTTTAATCAGATCAAACCAAAAACACAGATGTTTGAAGCATGTAAGACAGTCATGGAACATATACTTCACTTTATATATTACAGTTGACTCACTCAGTGAACACTTCAAAGCCCAACCCTGAATATTAGTGGAGGAAGAGTTTAGCCTGTTTTCTATCTTTTAGCCTGCTACATTTTGGCCTACTTGTTAAGAAAATAAGTTGTCAACCCCTCAGTTTAAACAAAACCAGCTTCTTACCTCATCTGTCAGTGCGCTGAAAGGTCCATGCGAGCAGTCTGTTCTCAGATAGCATGTGGACGCGGGCCACTTCTGGCAAACATATGGCACTGCTGGCCCACTGTCAGTACTGGCGAACTGCATGTAAGCCAAAGGTGGCCCACATTAAAACATCCTTATTTGGCATAAAACACATCTGGTCCACTTCTGGCGGACATATGATCGTATGTTTGCATATGTCAATATTTTTTATTGAGTGTAAATTGGATAGTCCAACACAATCTGGCTCAATACTAGGAACACTACTAAATATCCTGGTTTGCGATTTGGTTTTAAATTTAATGTAATTTTAAATAAGTAGTAAGTTAACTTAAATAGATTAAGTGTGGACCAGACTTAATACAGAATTCAATTGTTGAGAAGAGTATTTTTATAATGACTTTAAATATTTTGGTAACACTAGATTCCTTGTTGGAATCCTTCTCAGTGGTAACTTCTGCTGCCCAGCAAAATAACATTAACACTAAATATCTACAATCCATATGGAGTTGTTTTAAAGTATAAAATATTACTGCCAAAAAAATTGTAAAAGAAGAAAGCCAGTATCTGTTCTCTCAAAGGAAAGATAAATTGTGTCATTTAGTATTCTATTATAGGACGGTCATAATTGCACCAGTGTTTCATGGAGCAGATTGTGATGGAGGCTTGGAGATAGGAGGAGCAGAGATTGTCAGCAGCGCTAAGCTGATTGATTGGGCTGAATGTTGAGCAATGAGAAAAAGATGTGGAGCTGAGAAAGAAAAAGGCCACCTTGGGATTCTGCTGATGCATTTCTGCTGCATTAATTGCCGTCATAGCGCGAGTTCCACACAAACGCTCAGACGTGTCATTTGTAGATGTGGATTTTTTGCCAGGTTCTTTTCAACGCCACCATTGAATTGTTATATCCTGTCACAGACCTGCATGCGAAAAACAGCATGCGCATTTCAAACTAAGCAGCCGCTGATGTAACATGTCATATTCTGAGTTTATGTGAATGTAAAGCTGATTATTTTAACACACTGAAGCAATGTGAAACACCATGAGATGTTTTCTGCATGTGTTGATGGCTTCTCACATTGGAAGGCAGTTGTGGGGACAAAAGGCCAGCAAAACAATCCCTCCCTGTGTAGCCATTGGGAAATCCAACTTCCCGGAAAGAGAGGAACTGCTAAAACCTGACGTGCTGTATTTCATGTAATATTGGTGGTATCAGAAAAAGGTAGACATGTCAGCTGAACATATTTCCGTTTTCACTTATCACTGTCAGGCAAAGTCCTTTAATGCTATCGCTGCTGTTAGTCAAAGTGATTATTCAGTTCACACACGATTTTCTTTGGAAATCCGAAAAGTGGTCTATCATAACAATGTTGCATGTGAGGTGTGGTCATCAGTTTGATAATGACTTGAGGGGAATCGGAGACTGTGTTTGTCACAGAGGAGATTCAATTTATGACAGGCTCTCTGTTGAGAGACAGATAGAGACCAGGCCAAAATCACAGCCTTATCTTAATAGGATTAAACATTAATTTCCTATTGTTCCCTCAAAGACTGGATTGGCAAATCCAACTCCAATGAATTTTAATTGGAACTGTCAATTCTGAAACCCAAGCCTCAGCGCAATGCATTTTATTTACGGCTTAGCCAAGAGAGAAGTATTTAAGAGACGATGGGCGATTATTTTTAAACTTCAATTATAAGTGTTCTTTATTGTGATGAGATATTCAGTGGAATCGAAACTAAAAATGTGTGGCAGTGGAGCAAACCCAAGTGCTGGTATTGTTTTTTTTGTGAAAGGAAGAGAGAAAAAAACACTAAAGATAAATGCATACTTTAAAATGTATGTTTACGTGTGTATAGATATCTGCTATAGTGTAGGCTCTGTCTCTTATAGCTAATACTGGATTGTATCATGTTGACATCATACCTGTCAAACGATTCACAGAAAGGATTTTAATCCTTCTAGAGATTTATTTCCTGTATGCTTCACTGTTGATGACGGCTCTGTACTTGGTGCATTATGTTTTTCTCTTCCTTCTTCTGTCATTTCTGATAATCTTCAAAGACAGACCGGGAAGCGCACTCCGCCGAATGGCTTTCGCAGATCTCTCCTGCGTTGGAGCAGGGGAGAAAATCAAGTTCCTCAGATGTCTTTAAAACGGGACTTCAATCTGTCTTTGTCATATATCATCAAACGGAGTCATTAGGGTGTCTTCGCAGCAATGAATTAGCCCTGGACAGCTGTCTGATTCATATCTCCTTGAACAATAACAATATATCCTGCACTGTGCTCACAGAGGTGCCCTTACACTAAATTACTCAGGATCCAAAGAGGAGGTGAGCAGGCTGGGGGGTGTAACCCTATGAGACTGTACCCTCTGTTGAGTTGAGCTAATGCTCAGGCTAGTAAATCTGTCAGCTGATGGTTTTCCAAGACGCTGTGCACACAGCGGCAGACAGAGGAGAGGCTGAGGCGGCGCTGGTCAGAGGTCGCGCCTGCTAGGAGGGGGGCTTCAGAGACTCGGCACAAACGATGCGATAGATCAGAGAGTGGGGTTGTAAATAGGTGGCACTGAGGCACTGGGCTGTGGGAAATACACAGCGTACATCATCCCTTTTGCGACATCTCTCAATTTTACACAAAGGCGGCCCTGACAGCTCTTTTCTGTGGGACAGACTCGAGTCACTGATCTCACACAAAGATACTGCTCCACACCAGATACCAACAACAGCTGCCAGCAGGGATATTTATTCCTCACTTTACCTACGCCGATGGGGCGGAATCAGCCAGAGAAACTCCAAAATACTTACATACTTTATATAGTACAGATCACAGACAGGTCTTCACATGAGGGATTTCCAGACTTCATCAGTTGGGTTGAGTTTTTCTTTGCATCATAATAATAATAATAATAATAATAATAATAATAATAATAATAATAATAATACACTAAAGAATATAACAGCATATAGCACACATATAAAAAACATTTTCAGCACCACAAAGATTTTTTAACCCCTCAAAACCCACAAAAACATTTCTCAATATAGTTTGTTTTCAGTACAGTTGGATTTATTTGACATTTTAATAATGAGTAAATTAATTCATAAATGTATAGACAATTCATAGATTTGTATATTAAACTACATTTTGAATAATAAAATATGAAAATTAAAAAAGTATAGTCACACATCAGTCACACTTTATGATAAACAAATCGCTACTTACATAGAGCTTAAATAGTACTTCCATCATTGACGATTGCCACTTTTATAACAGAAACAGCTACATGCACAGAAAGCACTGATTGTATGCTGACATGCTTCACTCTGGACGCTCAGTCCACTCCTCTGACAGCAGATTCAGCAGTGTTTAAGTGCTTGGATAACCCGAGAGAAGCATTGTCTGACGGAGCTCTGACAGAGTTTAATATTTTATTATGTTATGTTATAATGTTGTGTTTTTGTGCAATTTGAATAATAAATGTAAACATACTATCATCAGAGCGAGTGATTCTGTCATTATTCAGCCCAACACAGATGTCAGAAAGAAAAAAGTCATATTAAGGTAAGGTATCAAGATAGTCCACCATGCTAATTTTAGCTTGTAGCTGGTGACTAATTTCTGTCATTCAATTAGTAATCTTGCTTTTGTTACAATGATGTGAAGATAGTTACTGAAGATGTTGCACTTCCTATAAATAACATTAACACTCAGTCTTCCTTCTTGTTTACAACCAATTTGCAATTTACGGGGATTGCTTCAACTAGAGAACCCCTGAAGAACCCTCTTTGTAAAGAGTGCATGTAGAATCACTAACTTCTTGTCCTGACTAAATCATAACTGGGTTAATGATACTGTCAGGGCTGAGTCTAGTTCTTTTGGGATTCCCAAACAGATTATTTGGGGGGGGCTCACATGTTGCTAGTTGATGTAAGTAATGATTACCACAAGTTGTCTAAATTCTGTAAATGTCTAACTGTCTGTGTATCGGTGATGATTGGATATTCATTTTAGGTTCTAATAAGTTGCAATTGAAATTACAGATAACCTTTTTAGCATTCTCGATCCAGCAGTCTCTCACAACACTATACTTGATTACCTATAACCTGAAGTTTAGTAGGATCTAACACTGGTGGCAGAGGTGACAGGCCTGCTTTTTATTCTTATTAAAGCTTCACCTTCTACACATTTGGGTAACACAATTTCTTTTTGTTTCTTCTCAACGGCATACTTTCATGTGCACACACAAGAGGATTAATCACAGCCTGGGTAGCTGGATTAACATAGAAAGCTGTTGTAAAACCTGCTGTAAAATGCTGTAGCCGCATCTAATTGTTAGGTTTTTGTGGAGTTGAAATTTAGTTGGATAGTTAAAGTTGAAACCGTTTCATTAGACAGACTACTTCTGTCATGTCAAAATAAAAACATTAACATCACAAAAAAAACAAAAAACAATGTTGCCACTGCCATAGAAGCGGTGCAAAGTGGCCATACAAAGAGGCTATCAGGAGCCACCATGCTTGCTTGCACCGTCCGTTGCTTAATATGCTTTGACATGTTCAGGTGTGGCTTTAGTAAGGTTGGTTAGGCATCTACCATAAAGTAAAAGCTAGTGGATGGAGGTGACCTACCTGTTTGGCCAGGCAGCTGCTTCCTGAGAAGCGGGTGGGCATGCTGGCAGCAGTGCTGCCCCCGCACACTCAGGGACTCTGGCTGAACTCACAAAAGTTGACCCTTGAAGGTAACGGGGGCTACATAGCGTCCCACTACTTACTATGCTGTCATAAGATGCGTGGCCAGGCCAAGCGGTCATGGAAAAAGGCTCTCTGGAAGCTCTGTGCACGCAGGTAAAGAGTCGTTGAATGTTGTAAATATTGTTACAGTTGGGGGAGATATATGTGTGTGCTTTATGTACTTAGTTCTGTTGGGGTGTGGGTTTAGGACTGGTTATCTACCATAGAGTAGAAGAGCATTTATCTTTTAAAAAGCATTTTTTTTCTTTTTTTGTTTTTAGACACATGCATCCTTTTTGGAGACATGATGAACCTGTTACTTTTTTCCTCCCACTGGACCATCTTAGACAACACAATGGTACAGTAATAATTAGGGATGCACAGATACCTTTCTTTAGACTAAGCACAAATACATTTTTATTACTCAGCAACTCTGAATCTGATACCACAACAAATTTTATACTTTAAAAAAAAGTTTTTGTGCAAATGAGCGTGCCATAAAAAGGAAATCTAGATCTAAAGACTATGCATTACTTAGCTAGGCTGCATTAGTTACCTTGGACTGAGTATGTTGCAGTAATTGTTCCACATTAGAACAGCTTTACTCACACTGTAAGAAAATCCTTCAGCCATGCTGTTTCATTCAGAACAACAGGGAATCTGCCAAGGTGGAGTCTGAAGTACTTCTCCTCTGCATTAGCAGATCCTCCTTCATTTCCAGCTTGAACTGTTTGGTGATTAGTCTGGCAGTGTGCATGCAGTTTATGTCACACAGTATCAGCTGATATCTGTATGTGTGTATTGGTGTGTTTTCATTTGTATGAGTATGAGTAAATAAAGACATGATACCCAATACCAGAATTGCTCTCAATGCAACCCTGGTATTAACCCAGACATTGTTAAAGGTACTCCTTGTGACTATGGGGCCCTAAGCAGCTGTTTATGTTGCTTATTATGTAGACCTAGCACTGGATGCTGTGTGCCCTAGTCACATTCAGTTCCTCACCTCTTTCTAGTTAAATGCAGCAGCAACATACTGGATATGACACCAGCCAAGGCTGCAGCATCCCATGAACTCCAGCCATAGGTGTGAATGTAAAACAAAATACTAATTAGGTGGTGTTTTATTGTGTCAATTCCATTTGAAAACAGCAGCAGGTGAAAACAGAGTGGAGAAGATCACAGGTCTGCTAGATTGGCACTTTCGTTGGGGAGGTAAGTGAAAATAGCTTCTCTTCTCATCTGAGGTTTCATTCAAGGTTAGTCAAGCGAGAAGGAGCTCAGAGAGGCCGGTGTTCATTTTTCCTTGCCTTTTTTCCATCTCACGGAGAAATGTCTCTTATTTCTTACTGTCCACATAGTATTGAATTTTGAAGCAATGTGCTGTTTAATTTAATAAGAAAGATATTCTGAAAAAAAGTATAGCCTTAGTCATTCCAGCGTTTGTCATTGCCTGGTGTTTCTTTTTCTTTCTTTACTTTTTTATTTGGCCAACATTTGTCTTGACCTAATAGCTCAGTGCCATATATCATAGGTTAGTTAGTCATTTTGCGTTTTTATTAACATTGGTGCATTTAAACCCAGAGATCCAGTGATTCATGTAATCATATTTAAGTCCACATAATCAATAGGCAATCACTTATTAAACACATTGTATATTAACATTATATATATATATATATATATATATAGATATTCATTTGGATATATATATATATATGTGTGTATATAACGCTACTATGTATATGCTGTTTCTTCATATATGATGTTGGTGTTCCTTTTTGCTGCTGAGGGCCATACATTACATAAGAGCTCAGTGTCTCTGACCCACATCCACTCCTGAAGCGGAACAGAGGAAAATTCACTCTGGAAATCAACCTGATGTAAGTACAAATCTGTCTTACCAGGACAGAAGATGTTCTCCCCAGCAGTCTTTATAATGAAGAACTGGTAGAGGGCACACAGTAGCACCCTGCAGTTATGAATCTCTTAGCCTGCACCCACTCCGCAGCAGCTTCAGTAAAGCAGGTAAAGGCAATGTGAACTCTAGCAGAAGGCCTATTGAATATTAATTGGCTGTGCGGCAGATGGTCTTCGTTGGGGAGCGAGGGCTGCCCTGTGTCTGTCAGACCTCCAGGACCCACAAATACATGTAAAACAAACAACCTAATTGCATGTGTACCGCTACTAAGCAAGAGGGGTTATACAACACAGGAGGGCACTGAGTGCAGACCACACGGATTATTACACTGACACTGCATTAACACTGACCTTCACTCTACTTCCACAGTGCGCTTTCACACTTAGAACTAAGCACCAATCTGGTTTTGGGAATTTTCCCGATGGGGAGTCAAAAACAGAGGTTGCTTTCTGAAACACCTGGACGAAGAGACAGCATTCACATTATAGAAGAAAGGTTAAATGTAGACGTACTCTTCTCAGAGGGCAACCTGTCAGCCACTCCACACATCCATGCCTGTATAGTTTTTCTCCACAGGGAGAGGCTGTACTCTGAAAGTATTGCAATGTACACTCTCAGTGGAGATAGCTGTCTGAGTTTTTTAGGAACATTCAGCTACCTTCGTAGACACAGCTGCCTCATGTACTCTTTATCAGACAGAACTGGAAGGAAAGTTCAGCCACTCCACCAGAAAAAAAGTTTGTTTTCTATGTGAATGTATTTTTTTTTGGCATGTTCACAAGTGAATATGTGACATTATGTGAATTGCATAACAGCGCATTAAGTCCATTTCAACATATACCACCATAAAATGATATATATGGAAATTAATGAGTCATGATGTGAGACAATTATATACAGTGCTCTGCCAAAGAAGCACTGCACTTATTGAAAAAGACATTCACGTTATTAATCAGGAAACATATATAACTGAAAACACAAAGAATTACAACACCAAGTATAATATGAACTATTAAAGTATTTAAGTCCACACTATTACTTTTGTGCACTCTACGGTCACCATAACCCTCTGAGGCCGTGTTCAAACTGCCAGCCCAAGTACGATTTTTGGCACATCCAGACTGATTGTGAGCAAAAAATCCCACATGAAATCCAAGTCAGACCACATTTGTTTTTTTACACATGGGTCTTAGTCTTGGACGCTCTGGCTGCTCAAAACTAGTCTTCTACGTCACTCACAACATGATAAACAATGACAATGTCAGACAGAGGGGTTATCTGGAGAAGAATGAGATGATGCACCTCCATCTCTCCTGCAACCATGTTTAAAGTCCATGTTACCAGTTTAGCTATGTAGGTACTGATAGGTTGCTGATGGCTGGACACACAAATCCAGTCTGATTTCTTGCAAATGACAGTGAAGACACTCAAAATCTGATTTGCCTGTAGTCTGAACATGTCAGTTACAGCTGTGACCAGCCAACTAAAGTTGCTCCCAAAGAGTCACTGACATTATACTCTCCTTCAAACAGACATTCACACAAGCAGCTCTACTTACTGATCAGATATTAAGCAATTCACTTGTAAAAGACAGTAGATAAGAAACATTTGTTGAACGTGTGAAGAAAATGGGACTCCTAACAGCCATGCAAGAATTGGCAGACCACCAATACTGTCACAGTACTGAAAGCTTTCTTTTATGAAAGAGAGAAGAAAATCAATCTCTGCTTTTCTTTCCACAGATGTTTCTGTCCATCTTTCCACTGTGGGAATACAACTCAACACTGTGAGTCTTAAAGGATACGTAGCTGTCAAAAGCTGTTACAGAGAAAAGGAAATAGAAGAAAAGGAAAAGGAAGATAATGGCACTAGAAGACCAAAACTAGATCTCTAAAATCGTCTTAGAGACTGATGTATAAATTTGAAATGGAGATTATATGTGAAGCAAATGTTATAACCAACTTGAAAGACTGAAATAGCCCAGCAGATTTATCCTGTCGAGAATGGAGACTGTAATAAAGACATAGTGTGATTAGTTTAATATTATATTTATCTGCTGTTTGTGTAAATTGCTATTAAATATATGCTTGTTAAACAACAACAACAACAACAACTACTACTACAACAACAACAACAATAATAATAATAATACATGACATTCATATTTTGCATTTCTAGGATCCAAAGACGCATACAGATCACAATTCATTGTTGATTCTTAAAAATGCGACTCAAACTACATGTGAAATTTTTTTTTTTTAAATGTGCAAAGTGCCCAAAGACAAACTTAACTAACTACTAAAATAAAAATCATGTCTCAATTTCATGTGTTTTTCTGCAAGGGTGGTATAAACAGTATGAGATATGGGCAAAGCAAAGCATGCTGATGTGGTCCAGTAAGGGTCCCTTTAAGCCAAGGCTCGCTGGATTTTCATCTGTCAAATGTACTCTGGCGACAAGTTTAAGCATGTGCGTTTTCCCCAACATTCACAGAATAGCGAAACTAAACAAGCATTAAGGGTGAAGAATTAAAGAACAGACTCAGCCCCCAAGACACAAAACCTATTTTCTCCTCAGCCACCTGAGAGAAAACACCCTCAGCCTATTAACACCTCTGCAGGGCGGCTGTCTCAGGCTCTGTGTGTGTGTGCACATGTGCCTGATTGTGTGTAAGTGAGCAGCGTACATAGTGTCTAGTGTGGTCAATACCTCAAGGACTATTATCTGTAGGCTTATTGTGATATTATGGCTCTACCTGGAGATGATAATTACTCAGTACAGGTTGCCTATACACCTACAGTGATTCTGAATGAATTTTAATATTTCTGTTTTGCATAAGTGTCACATTGCATTTGGTTAAATACGTGTCTACATTTGTAATCTTATGGAGCCCATATCTGCAATGACATTGTACAAGAAATGTGCTGCTATTGGAGGCTGCAGTCTTGGTGGTACGTGGGTTCTGACAGAATGGGCTGTAGTTTACTTTCACCTTGAGTGAACAGACATTGCCAGGGCCCAGATGGCCGCAGACAGGGTGTGAAGGAGACAAGGAGAGAGCAGAAAGAACACAGAGGAGACAGAGAGAGGGGGAGAGAGATACAGACTGGGGGGTAAAAACAAGCATTACACATCCCACTCTCCTACTAACCGTCCTCATACGCCTCATCACTCACAGGCCCATGGTTGATGTTACTTTTAATGTATTATTCTAATAAACAGATGGACCGTCTGTGCACATGATCTTTCAAATAAATGGAATACTGATAGGCCTGTATTTACCCGTGTGTCTCTCCTTCTTCAAACATCCTGGATAGGGGACACAGTCCTATGACAAATAACGGAAATGTAAAGGGAGTTGCTATTGGTGCTGTAAATTTGTTTGATTAAGATAAGAGGAAAAAGCCTGGACCACTCTGTTTAACAGAATGTCACAGACATCTGAGGGTCTGTTTTACAAGTTGAATTTAAACAAGCCCTACTGTACATGGTTTAGCTCTTTTACAGTTAATTTTCTACCATTATTTGATCACATCCATTAGCTGTCTGCTCCACATATGCTTGCTTCAACATCCCCAAGACAGCAGACAGGCCTTGGTAATTCAGGAAGACCGGACAGGATAACTGGGGTCTCGTCTCTATTGTTTTGCAGCTTGCAGTTATGACTGGGGGCAAACAAACAAATATGGTGATTAGATTCCTCCAGGAAGGAAGTGGTGTCTGGGACCCAGCCTAAGGCGTGCAGCATCAGAACGGCTATGTGAAGCAGCCTTACGCTTAAGAGAGTCTTCTGTCTAAGTCAACGTTAGATCGATATCAGCAGCAGATCCCACAGCCTCTAATCTCAACACAAAAGGGACCACCATTGTGGATGACGTCACTGAGCTGACATACAAGGCTGTGCCGGTGTCAGAGAAATGGATGAGATTATCCTCGGCTCTGTGCTCTGCTGTTTGGGGGTGATGTTTGGACTTAATTGGTTGGAGGGGGGGGGCGAGTGGCGAGAAGGCCATGCCAAAAAGTGAAAGAAAGGTCTTCATCAGAGCTTAGATATATACACCACTGGCCCTACAAGCAGACAGGAGGGTTTCTGACAACCAGTGATGCAATTCAGTTTTAATTCTTATGTGTTTTTAGGGACCCTTCCAAACCCTGCCTTAAATTTGCATTTACTGCTAATTTTATCAGCTCCGTTACCCCATAGTTACCACATAATCCCACCATTACCGTTTCAATCTGTAGTATTATTTGGGTGGTGGGTCCTTCTCAGCATTGCAGTGACACTGATATGGTACGTTAATGTGTGTTATGCAGGTACGAGTGGATCAGATACAGCAGTGCTGCTGGAGTTTTGAAACTCTCCACTTACTGTCCACTCTATTAGACAGTAGTACCTGTTGTGTGATGGTCCTGTAGCTTTCCTGACCATTGAAGAACAGGATACAAGCCAGCTAACCAAGCATGCAAAGCAACAGAAGGACTACAGTCTATAATTGTAAAGATACAAGGTAGGTGTTCAGTGAATGTCTATGTAAATGAATTAATTGAGAATAATACTCAGTAAGAAATGTTCTACTCCTCTGTTACTGTTTGCATATGTTATTAGTTCATGTTTATTTATGTGCCCTTTTTCTCATTCCTCACCCCCTTTTTCTTTATACAGTTTTCCTTTATGTCATGTTACTTGTATATAACATTATTGCTTTTGTAAAAAAAATCCTTTAGTCACCAGTGTGGACTCATCCTCTCTTTTTCATAACATTTCCTCAAATTTACTCATCAGGACGTCCACATAAGTGAATTTACCAGTGACATAATATTAAACGCACCACATACTCGCTCTCTCTCTATTTCAAACAGCCTATGGTATCTGTCTGGCTGACCTTAGGTTTCTGGTCCACTGGACCTGTTATATGTGTAGATCAGTCTAGTGCTGATGGCAGAGAGGGAAGGTGTAACAGTGCTAGTATGAACTGTTAGAGTAATCTCTCTTTATGCACAGTGAATTTATAAACTACTGCATCACTTAAAGTGAAAAGGAAGCTGATTTGAACTGATGAGAAGGAATAAAAAGGTTCCTTTGTTTCTAGGGGACAGGTGGGAATCAGGTGGGAAGCTTATTTTTGCTGTTTCACAGAACCAGTAGGTCAGTTTTGTTTTGTCTCATTTGCTCATGTTTGTAACAATAATTTATCAGCATTGCAGCAGCACTTGTGGCAACAGTCTACCTACGATATTACTTGTTGTGTTATTATTTGATGTAACAGTATATCATACAGTGAATGAAAGGTTTTGTGAAGGGATTTATAGACATGAAGTTCTAAAACACAAGTTAGTCTAGTGCCATTCTCCTTGGAAATGTGTGCCCATGAATTGGGCGAATGAAAGTGATCAGAGGCCTCAAAGGTTACACTTTGAGTGGGACACTTAACTCTCCCACAAACACACCAACAGAAACACAGCCCTGCAATGGCGAAGAATTTACTCCCATTAAAACAGTGGGTCGTGGTCATGGTGTGGTCAATGTTGTGGAAAGCTCCTGTTTATACTACAAGTGTTCTTGATTAAATGTAGCCTACTTAGTTGTGATTCAGCAAAATATTATGTGAACAGTATGAAATATTGATCCATGTGATCATCCGTCTTGATAGTTGTGTCCCTAAATCTGGTTGTCTGTTTGTATATGTAACAGTAGACTCACTCCTCTCTCCGCAGGCCATTTAATCACAGACACAAATGATTTAAATAGCCTGCCAAACACACAATGTTCTTTTTAATAGCAGTTGCCTTTTTATGTGTATTTTGCCTAACAGTAATATGCCCAACAGATATGGATGTGCAGTAGCCCCAGTGGAAGTAATGATAGTAACAAATGTTAAGCGAGGAAATGTATAATCTGAGATGACAAGAGGGCTGTGGAGTTAATGATTTGTTGCATATTTCCTTTCAGGCTATATAGCAGGTTTTCACAGGCAGACAGTAGTCTGAGAAGCAAGAGTGGGTGGTGGTGAAGTGGAGGTCCCACTGCCGCCTTGGGAGGAGAGAGATTGATGCTGGTGTCAGTGATGAATCTCCCATTATGTGTGAAATGGTGGTGTCCTTGAACTCCAGGGTTTGCCATATGCTGTAAAGGACAAAGGATGTGAAGAGAGACAAGTACCTTAATCAGTGCTGTTTCCTTGGTGTAAAAAAGGTCAGGTTTTTTTGTGTGTGTGTGTGTCTGGAACGACAGAAAAAATCTATTTGTGGTTTCAGTGGTTACTTAAGCTCAGGACTGCTTAAGCTCAGGACCTTATGTAATAAATGTAAAACAGTCTATTATTGATCAGAAATAATTTATTGGCACTGGGATAGAGTTTTCATATGCATGATGTACATTATTCATATAACAACATTAATATCTGTTCATGTTTATAACCAGCTACATGGTCATCATGCTTGGTATACAGCAACTCACTTCTTAGCTCTTCACATGCAGAAAATGAGTCTTAGAAATGTCTTATTCCTATACAGGAACAGCAAAGCTTAGTTTAAAACCTTAGCAGCTTTTTCCACATAAGGCCGTGAGCTAGGCTCAGAGAATATTCAGTACTGATTGATTTGCCTGGCTGAAATTTTCGTTAATGCAGCACCTCTCTGGTTAGCACATTCGTTGCCTCACACTTCCACTACAGACGAATGAGAATGTTCTAGTCAAAACACAAGTCCAGAATCACACTCAGGAGTCCTCATCCAGCCTGGAATTTAAACAAACACAAATGTGAATTTATACATCACTGCTTGCGAAGAGCATAGAGGCTCTGGCTTTTTGCAATAAGAGTAAAACAGTATACATTCTTGTGTTGCTTTGTGTCTCAGCTCCAGGCCGAGAGATATTATGTGATGATAGAAATCAGAAAACTTTCAGGTCACTTGTTCTGTTATAGCTGTGCATACTGAGTGTAATTCGATTACTTTTGTTCTCCTTTATCATGTAATGAATAATAGCAGCCTCAACCAGCTAATGGACTAGGGCCAGTTAACAGTGTGTTTAAGAAATTCACAAGCTGCAGCAACTTTGAAGGATGATAGATTGTCTGAATTAAATAAAGGGATTTTCCTTTTTTTCTCTTTTCGCAGAGCCTTGAGTGCAATTTTCACTCATAGTAAGGAAATTGCACTCAGACTTCCACACATTGCCAAGTCAAGTCCCGAATGCTTTGCAAATGTGCAATGTATTCACAGTGCAATGGCTGAAGCTGTTTTCAAACACCAAGCCAAAGCCTAGGGGATCAGTACTGGCTGCGTTAATGAGGGACACATAGTACATGTTTGGTCATACAGAGTCACTGACCATGCAAGTTTCTCTACTACTATTGCTGATTTGCTTTGTGTGCTCTGAGTGGACATCATAATAGCTACATTGAAAAGCATGTCTAAACATTTGGCTTGCCATGAACCTGAAATCTATTGCTTTATGTTGTCCATAGTTTCCAACATACATGTAGGCTGTGTCATATATTGAAGATATTGTTGCGTCCTACTACTAGCTCATTTGCCAGTGGATGCAGGAGTCATACCCGACAGGAGCGGGCCAGCTAAAGATGTACATCTGTAATTATTGTGTCATTCTGTAAGTGCCTACCATATAAAACTGTTCAATACAAGAGCATTTACTTAGGTTATCTGTGTGCTTTTAATATATATATATATATATATATATATATATATATATATATATATATATATATATATATATATATATATATATATACTAGAATTCTAATTCTAAGTAAGAATTGGTAGACCACCAAAATGTCACAGTTAGATAAACAAGACTTAAAGCTTTCATCTTTGAGAGATGAAAGAAAGCCCACTATTGCTTCAGATCTGAAAAAAACCAGATCTTTCTGTTCATCATTCCACTGTGAGAAGACAAATCAACACTACTCAAAACAACTCAAAACAAACTAGACAAAAAAGGAGAAAACTGCATTTGAAACTTCAGCACTGTTGAATGTGTTGTTTGAATTGTGAGAAACAGAAAATGCAACTTCTTTTGTGTAATTTCTAACAAACATTTCTTGATGTCATTCATCCTTTGGGCAAACTACAAGAATGGATACTGTTAATTCTTAGACACTATTATTTCAGAAACATACATTATTGATCTTTTCTTTTTCTATATTTGAATATTTTTGTCCCTAAAGCCACCCCCCCTAATAATGGTAAGTTTTAAAATGAACTATAAAAACTTTAGACCTTCCTTTATCATATAATGTATAGCAGATCAGCTGAACTTTGTCAGGCTTTTAAATAGAGTTACCCACTGTGAGAGGGACTGATGACAGTAATAGCCAAACTAATAGAATAGACATTGCTAATTAAATAGAACTGTAAAATCCCCTGATGCTTGACTCACAAACAACAAAGAGAGTCTCCGAGGCCTTGTTCCAAAAGCTATGGAGGCACCAAACATAAAACTGACAAGCAAACTAATTATCTCCAAAATTACAACATCTTAATGTCCATGCTCGTAACACGGCTATGCTCATTAGCCATGGAAGAAGGCCATTAAATTTGTTCTGAACACAGACAGCTGCATGGGGTTGTAATCAAGCTTGGCATATATGGTCCTGTCTCAGCTGCCTCCAGCAACAGGGAAGGTGAGGTAACTCAGCTGTAGAAAAACAGAAGCCCTTTGGGGTAATTTACACGAACATGGCCATGCTTGTGTACTTTTACGGTGTGCTAATGAAGTAGGAGGGCAAGGAATAATAAATTTTCACCATTTCTTTTTATGAACGAGTCATGTTTTACATGGGCTACGTGTAGTCTGAGGCTCAGATTATTTAGAAATGTTTATTTTAAGCTTAAAGCTGATAGCTAGCTTTTGGAAAGATCTTTCTCGCTGTCTGCAGTGGCGAGGTGAAGGCAGGCCTCGTTCTCTGTGTTATCTGATCCCGGTTGCAGTGTAAGGCAGGACAGACAGCATGTGGCTCTGGGCGGGCTATGGCCGTGCTGTGCTTTGGCCTGAACCCGGGCAGAGGTAGACGCCAAAGAACAGAACCGCTGTATCCCTCCACTTTCTCTCTCCTTTTTTTTCCCCCTTCCTCGAGTCTGACTTAATCCTGGCTTTCACTCTCTGCTCTTTTGTGACATCACATAGAAACCATGATCCAGAGCTAATCTTCCATCCGATAAGAGCACTGCTTTAATCGGCCTGGCCTGTAATGAAAGTCACACAGGCTTACCTTTCTTAAGATTGTACAAGAAAAGTTACATCCATTTCCTATCTTACGGTTAGGAATACAAGTCCCTTTACACCTTAAATATGACACATCTGAGCTGGAAATCCACCATGGATGTCATACTGCTGTCTGCAGCAATAAGTAAATAGCATGATAAAGAATAAAACTAGCTGCCTCGACGATTAAGCTCAGAAATCCAGGGCCGTTCCTGTTTCCTTATTATATGGGGACTGGATTAGTGTAATGCCGAGGTATTTGCTGTTATATAGGCTACGGCTCTGACAGATATATATTATATAAAAAGTACATTATTTCTCTCCTTTGCTGTTCGAATTTGATGGATTGTTATGTACTATTCTGGAACAGGAAAAAAAATCATTTCAGATACATTCCCGACATAATACTCCCACTGTGATATGGCGCTGCTTCTATATGTAGATGCTCTAAACGTGCTGTGGTCAAGTGAGGTCAGCTCACGCGGTCCCTCCTGCTGTTAGAACAAGGCAGGGGTCATCTCTGGCAAGGTGTCCCCTTCCTCTATTTCTTCCCAGAAAGGCAGCATGCGGAAAGGGCTACATTCTATACAGCCAGCCACCGCTGACCTAGTTAACTGAGTACAGCCCTCAAGCTGAAATGTACCAAGTTCTGTCACAGATACTGTATGTTCTCCTCAGGCTAAGTGTTCAGCCTGACCTTGTTTAAGCTACTCACAACATATGTATTGTAGTTCTAATATAAAAAAGATTTATTTTTTTATTTGAAATGATTTTGTATGGAAGACTAAAGTATTCTGTCCTACAAAATGAAATGTCATGTGCAAGCATGAGAAATGCCATACTCCCAATACATGTCCTGATATGTATTCCACTGCCCTGTAGGCCTCGAAAGAGTTTTGTTTGTGCATTTAAATTCTTTTGCATTACAGCATTCATTACTCGAACTCCCAAATGCAGCCAGGATGACAAAAGAAAAACATCCCCTGAAATAAATCTGTACGTGATCCATAAATATGTTTCTGATTTGTTATACTGCTGTTAGTGTCCACCACCTCCACTTTAAGTGCTCTTCTGAAATGCCTGAAAGACAAAATGACACTATTACAGTAGCAGAAAAAACAGGTAAAAAGCTTAGGTGGTGGAAAAAAAAGTGAAATCTATTGAGATGAGAGAAGAAATTATTCAATTCTTCGTATCAAAAGGGCAAGCCAACCAACTATTTACCTATGCCAGAGAAGGGAGCGAGGAGAGGCCCTTTGATGCAGTAATGAATAGATGTGGTGTGAGCTCAAGGCCATTTCAGTGCAAATAAGGTCTGCATATCATTCTTATTCTTCCTCTAGACCATTAATCTCATCTGCAAACCCCTCAGCAGAAAACCTGGGCCAACTACAGAGCGCAGAATAGAAGAACGAGAAGGAGTGTGTGTGTGTGTGTGTGTGTGTCTGGGGTGTGGGGGCTACACAATGTAGAGCTAATTATCATCGTTGAATTTTAACACAGAATGTTCTCTTAGAGGTTGGAAACTAAATCAGCTACACAGGGCCAGGCACATTCTGTTTAAGCCACTTTTTTTAAAAGAATGCTATAATTTTACCAGTATTTCTTGTTAATCAGTTACAGTCGTTTAACACATGACTGAATCGTAGCTTAGGTCACATCTTGGCCATGTAAGCGTAATGATTGTGAAGGTGAATCAGATTTTGATGATGCGGTTTTAAAGTGAGTATTCTGTCTGTTTCACATTTCTCTAAAGAGGAAAATCTCTTAGTTGGAACTGTTTTGAGAAGACAGACTGTCCATGTCAATGACTCCATGAGCTGTGCCACTGGATTGCCCTCTTCTGGCCGACTGTGGTATTTACTTTGACTTTGGATTATCCCCTGGTGAAGGTCTAAAAATAAAAGAGGAGAAAATGAGAGGAATTAAAGTTGATATTCATCAGCCGCTGTGAGGCTGTAAAACAGCTCCTCTCTGTGGGAGCTTTGAAGTCTCTGTTTCGTCACAATTTAATTAGTTCAAGTTTGATCACCTCATTCACACTAATGTGTTTAGAGCAGCCTGACTTGACTTTGGAGCCCTGAAAACAAACTGCCACAACATACTGCATGCAGTACAGAAAAAAAAAACAGTTTAATTGGATTTCCACAAAGATTTGAACGTGTAATACAACCTTGTTGAGTCAAACCTTGTTAAGTTAATCTTATAATGTTGGTTTCTATTGTTTTCCATGTTACTACTGTAAATAGTCATTGAGAAGTAGTACAGTTGGTTAAAGAATTAAGGACATGTGCATTCAAATGATATCCTATACTAAAGAATATATCTGTATTCATTCTGTGTTCCTTTAAGGTCAACTCCTAAACGACCCTGCCTGGACCTGGGTCAAGGTCCTGTTCACCAGCGTCAAGGCTCAGTGAGTCCAGCCCTCAGCCTGTTCCTGCACAGGCTCTGCCATCGATGTCAGGGCAGGCCAGTCCATACGGCAGGTCCCTGCCTTCAGGCCCACGCAAGAGAAAGTCCACCTCTTCACCCCGGAGCTGGTCATGTGTGGCCAACAGTGACATCAGCTAAGGCATCTGCACCTACCCTAGAGGCCCCACTGCTGGCTCCTGTATGAGGAAATTGATGGCTGTGCATGTGTGAAAGCAGGAGACAATGACCTTCCACCGCCACTGGCTTAATGCATCCCCCCATTGTTCAGATAACGTGACGGACACCTTTACTCTCCCAAAACTCTGCAAGGGTACTGCACCACAACAGTGCACCCGAGCTCAGAGGAATTACTACAGAAAGATCTGTAACATTAAAGGTTTTAATTATCTACAATCAAGGCCTTGAAAGAAATTCACATGAGAAAGGCAGCGCTCTAGACTCAATAAAACATATCAGCAACACAGAAGACCACAGCTGGGTGAGACATAATATGTCTTGATAACCTATACATTTATGAGAACACTATGAAGTTACTGCTCCTCAACCCATTTATAAAGCCTTCCTAAATCAGAAGATCCTCAGAGAAATCAGAATACAAAGCAAAAACGGAATATATTTAACATAATGTTGCTCTCCATTGAACAACAAGCATCTCCAAAATAAAAGCTTTACAAGAGAAGACAAAAATAAATAATTATTTATTATTTTAAGTTCTTAATTGTATTCCACCATTGATGGTCCAATCATCATCAAATGTTCACACACTGTAAAGGGCAGATGGTGCTCAAATGGAGACACAGTTTTTTTTGTCCTTTGGACATTTAATTCTTACATTAAATCCTTCATTCATTAAATCCTTACATCAAATTAAATATCAATTAAATGGGAAGTCCATAAAATCTCTATAATTCTGAGTGGTTTTATGTCAAATGATGCTTCTCAGGCAAACTTTGAGAGAAAGCTCTAGAACAGACTACTATAAAACACTGTCATCAAGCAACATAGTTGTAATCATATGCAATAGCTTTCGGTAAGGGAGCTTTTAGAAACATTCAAACCTTCAGATGTCTGGTTCCCATTACACTACTGTAAACTAATATGACTCAGTGAGTTTCACTAGAAAGGAGCATTTTACATCAGTCCACTCCGAATGACTTTATTTATGTTTGTGGTTTTATTATGCAGTTCAAAAAATACCAACCTCAAAATCTAATCTTAGATTTTTGTCCAAAATTGTAATCCGTAGATTATTTAATATGCATACTTTATATTTTAGAATGACAACAAATAACAATATATTTCATTTTCATTGGGGAGTCATTTGCAAAGTACAAATGTATTTAATTAGCACAGACTGGTTTAATCCAGCATGGTATGGAAGTGCTTTGCTCATGTTTTCCACAGTTTATTTTTTGTCCCCTTGCTCAAAGAAAAGCTGATTATTTCTGTTAAATATATGAGTGTTTTTTAGGTTGGACTGTGCCTTTTAGTTTGCAGTTTGATGTCCAGCTCAAGGGCAGATGTGCCTGGCTGACCTGCCTGTACCTCATTGGTGGGCTATGTTCAGGAAGCTTAGCAGCGGACGAACGAGAGCAGGTGGCTCGAGATAGAACTGAGAATGGGGCGAGTGTGCAGAGTGCAACCCATGTCTCTGCGATTAACCAACATAATCACACACCTCTGCTGCTGCTAATCACAGTCCATGTGCAGAAGGTCATCTGTCCAGCCTCTGACCAGCGCTAGATGATGTAAGCATGAGGACACAGCCATCCACCTGGACAAGGAGAGCTGCAGCTACAGGAGTTCCAAAGCTTTAATATCTAAATAAATTTGTCATGCAGCGAACACTGAATGGAGTGGTTGATTTAAGGTGAAATGTTTGCTTTTATACATGAGGAATATATCGTAATATACAGAAACATGAGTGCATAACAAGCACTGCAACACTTTTGTAGCAATGCACTTCAAATGCATTCTCAGTCATGGTTTAATGTATGGCTTTTGGCTTGTGGGCCTGCACGAGTGGTTGTGGCTTGCTCGCTGAATGACTCCATCGGTGTGATATATGGATTGGAAATGGTAATCCCACATTATGTATGAGCAAGTGAAAGCTTAACTCTGGAATAATGCTTGTAATTTATTGTGTTTTCTTTGTGCTACCCAAGTGCATTTCAGTTCCTACTCACCGGTGGGAGTGCATGTGCATGTGTGAAAGAATTTGTGATTTAAATTGCCTGTCTGGCTGTTTCTGTAGCGTTTTACTGTAAGGAGAGAAAGTCCTCCGGTGACATCGCCTACAGCAGTCCCACAATTACCCATTTGTATGCGGCCATGCATGAGACTAGAGCACTTGTAACAAGCTGCATCCTAGTGCCTTCCTCCATAGAGCAGCAAGGGCACGGCTCACATTTGCTTATTGAGTTATAGGGCACTGGTGCAAGTGCATAATGGAATTTTCATTGACTTGATTTATTCTAGGTATGATGTGTCATGAAGAAAGGGGTCATGAGACAAAGTCACTAACAAGCAACAAATCTGGTTTGTTCCCAGGGCTCGAGCTATATGATGAAGAACCTGCCTGGAGACCAGCAGAGAAGAGCATGGGAATCACTGCACAGTCAGCGAATGCACATAAATCACAATATCAAAAAATACTTTTTCTCTAGTAAGCGTTCAATTTACTGCATCTCTATTTATAGTAGTAATTGAAAGTATTTAAGATTCATTTTATTCTGGACAACATTGATAATGTTTAGGGTCAGCAAGTGGAAGCTGTTAGTGGTTAAAAGCAATATTATATATATATATATATATATATATATATATATATATATATATATATATATATATATATATATATATATATATATATATATATATATGCACTGTTCATTCTTACTGTTCTTACAGTTATATTTCTTTATTTATCATACTTTATCAGATTATTATAAAATTAAGTTATAAAAGTACACAAGCTTTAAATGTTGTAGAATGACATATGTAATATGCAGTTTTCCACAATTTCTAGGAAGCATTTCAGTGCCAAGTGCCAACTTTTTTCCAAAACCCTGTACACACTCCACAAATACTCTTTTCTTGCTTGACTATTAAATTCTTTCAGTGAACACAATTTCGTAGTACCATAGCTTTTGGCAAAGCTTTGTATTTATACAGCTCAAACAAAAGGTGTGATGCGGAGGAGAACATGTGGCCAAATGATGCAGACGAGACTTACTGTATTTAGTGTACATGAGATATTTTCTTTGCTAGATTAAGTAGCCAGGTCAAGTTTATTTGTATAGCATTTTTTACAAAGCAAGCTTTACAGAAGTTTGAAAACATAACGTAAAGTACTGAATTTCTGATTTCTATTACTCTTTTATTCTATTATTCTATTATATATTGTTCCTATATCATTTTGTTTTGTAATATTTTCTGTTGTAATGCATTTTGGGGGGTAATATCCATAAATAATTTGTGTTATCAAACAAGTAATAAAAAACGAAATACTAATTTGAAGCGTACTTACATTAACATTAAGATGTTTTTTTTATTTAGGGCTTGTTTAAAAAACTGCAATCTCTCAGTAGATGAAAGAGAGCTCAGTTTCCCAGATTCAGAAATCTAAAAATAGACTAAAAAGAATTTGCTATGGTAATACACAACTAGCCAGTTAGTCATTGACTAGGATTAATTAATATTAATAAATATTAAATACTGCATGTAGAGTAAATTCACTGTAATTTAAAAAATGCTCATAGAACCAGAATAGAAATCTGGAAGGGAATAACAATGTAGTACAAACAAGAAGTGATGATATAGAGGGTGATGAGTGAGAATGCCCGTGTCCAGTGTGGTGTGTGGCTTTGGTTTTCT
Organism: Megaleporinus macrocephalus; assembly: GCA_021613375.1. Taxonomy (NCBI): domain Eukaryota; kingdom Metazoa; phylum Chordata; class Actinopteri; order Characiformes; family Anostomidae; genus Megaleporinus; species Megaleporinus macrocephalus. Next base: position 24,363,814 of record CM038709.1, on the reverse strand, counting down.
CTGAGTCAGAAAGGCCTGCATGTTTGGTCATCACCGGGCAGCACAGAGCACGTCTCTCCGGTGCATTGTTGAACACTCTGATCATCCTGCACCTGCTCAGGAAACTCGACGTTTATGAAACACGTACTTCTGCCTTTGTATTTAATTGAAACGCAGTGACATCTGGACGCAATTTGAGAAGGCAGACATGCTATTCAATACATCCGAGCAGACTTAATTTATGGCATACAAAGGCTCTCAAACATTGCATTCTATAGCTATGGGTGCCGTCTGTGGGTCATCCATCAAAAGTGAGTTGGGAAATGTCAGGAGATGTCTGTGCCTAAAACATGACACTTTCTGCATGCTTCCTGTCAAAGACACTCTTTTATTGTCTCCGCTGCGCATTTTTATTGTTTGTCTTAGAGCACAGCTTGGAGCACAGCTGATCTTCCTGCTTCATATTTACAGTAAGAGAGATAACCAGAATGAATCATGCCCAATATGTAATGTGGCCTCAATGTCGGAGAGCAGCTGGGAAGTGTGCTCTCTCTCTGACATCAGCTAAAATAAATTACCCCTGTTGTCACACAGAAGTAGCACTTGTGGCAAACTAAAAGTCAGAACGCATTCAACTATAATATCCTGACACCCCTAAAACTGCAAATATGTGTGCTAGCCTCCTACTGTTTGACTCTCAGTGACTCAGGTGATGCGTGGGAGAAGTGAATCAGACATTGTGATGATGCATGGCATCTCTGTGTCGTTTTCCTGTTGTGCAGGGTGATGGAGTGGGACAAACTGGGGTGACTGGTTCCCTCTAAATTCTCAGCTGTTGGATGAAGAACCAAAGTAAACTGTTCATACATCTTGAGAGACACACTGGCACTGTGTCCTCATAGTCTGTCTTTTCACTGAAGAAGGCTTTTTCCTCATACTTAGATTGAAAATCTATGATTTTGAAATCATGTTGTAGTATAGCAGGATGGTTCTTAGATAAGTATAGAGTTTATATAGTTCATAATATTTCTCATTAAATCTCCCACACAGATTAAATTGCATAGTCATTACTAGACAATACCGAGGTTAGGTATATAAGCTGTCCTAAAAAAAAGTCTTAAGCATGTCAGTGTGCAGCAGCGCTTAGTGAAGCAGGTAGCTAAACAGCTTCACTATTTTTTATTATCTGTCTGCACTACAAAGCACAAAACACAAATTTTTCTCATACTGTATCTGTACCCTCTTCTGAAAGGCTGTATTAGAGCTTCTGTTTCTTTATTCCCCGCCTCCCTATGAGCTTAGCATCCTTGAATTGACCTACCCCCTTTGTTGTGTGGTTTAAATCAGTAGCGTTATCTGGCATCTTGCTACAAGTCCCGCCCCTATAGTAGACCAATAAATATCATGTTACGAGATGATGTCACCTTGTGGCAGCAAAAAAGGGTACATTTCCAACGAGATGTTTCAGGCAGCTGAGAAAAAGCATTTCTGTGGGAGAGAGTTTCTCCCTCCAGTGTGCACTTCAAGCTTTGTAAGTTTGTATACATTTTATGTAGGGAATATATATTCAATGTTAACTTCCCCCTCCACAGACACGCACTTGAGCATTATCTTACGCATTCTCAAAATAAATAAAGAACATGACTTGAGCCTGGTCTGTGGACCCTGTGATCTATTTCAGTTGTCCTCCACATGTTATTGTAATCAGTGTTCAAATGAAGACATTTCCATTTAATTAAAACCCTCTTGATTGGGTGGTGGCTCCCATTGCCCGTGTTTAAAAAGGGGAGCAGTTTCATCTGACTGTAAGTGTCATTTGCCATGGAAAAAAATGCTGATCTGAAAATTCAATCTTCTCTTAAGGCCATCAGCCCACATTCTATTTAACGCGGCAGAATGGCGTTATGTTCTAAAATGAGTTTTCGGACCATTCAACTTTATTAGCACTAACAGTTTTCCATCCTCAATTACAGTCCCAGCATCCACTAAATGTGGTTTTCCAGCTCTCACCATAGTGTTGGACCAACATTTCCTCTTAAAATAGGTTATGGGGTGATCATTAAAGTTCATTTTATATCCATATGAGACTAAATGGTTGAGCTTTATGGTGATATTCGCGGGGAGGATTCTAACATCGCTCTGTGACTTAGATCCTCTCCAAGACTCCTTTCTTAGAACTTCTAACTCCAAGTCAACACCAAGGTTCCTCATGGACAGCACTATCAAAATAGCTTATATATATATATATAAAAAATGCCTGTTGAACTTTACATGGTATGTACAATTAATGATGAATGGATCAAAAGAGACGGCCTGGAAAAGAGTTTGGTTACTGGCTTATTAAAAGTAAAGTATGCTTTTCCTTCTCTTGTAAATTTCTCATTTTGGGGGTACAGGGATTTATTCCAACAGCAGCGATATATTAATATAAATGTAAACAAGACCAAAGCAAACAGCTGACAAATGTGGATCTGCCACATTATTCATGGCAGGTATTAATAGCGGCTCGGGAGCGTATAAATTCAGCTTTGTGTCTGGGACGGAGTTTGCGCAGCCTGGTTTAACTCCTCAGACAAAGTGAGTGAGCCTGCTGAGTTATGCTTTTAACACTGCTGGGGGAAAAAAGAGCCCCTGGCGCAAAATAGACCCTCTCAAACAGGCCATAATACCACTCCTGTTAACAGAGGAATTGATGTGAAGTATGTATCATTTGGATGACATAATGAGGTCATAAACAAGTCAAATCATAGGAAGAGATATCTTACACTGTAAACTTTTATATTCTTCTAAACAACTTCACCTTCAGTAATCTGTCTGCTTTTTCCAGAAGGTCAAACTAGCACAAGACCTTCATCCCCCCGTCCCCCCATCCCTCACCCTCCATGTGTACTGTGTATGTTTGTGTCAGTGGCTCTGCTGGCCGGCTATGATAACTTTCTCTGCCTGCTCACTCTTATGTCTCAGGCTACTTGACACCCAGCATGATCTCAATCACAGCCAACGTGAAAGCACTCTTTTCAGCCGGGCGGCCTGTGGGCAGACAGGAAAATGACCCAATCTTTATTCTGTGGTGGAGATTAAGCAGCTGCATTGTCTAATGCCCCCCCACTCTCGGCTCAAAAGAGCCTGTTGCTACCCAAAGCCCAACGAAGCTGGGACTCAGGATCTGATCCATTCGTCTCAACAGGTTAGAGAATGTGCAATGAAATAATAAAATGAGGGCCATTAGCCAGCTCAGGAGAAGAAAGATTCACAGCACATTAGAGAACCATGTATAACCAAAACTAATGTCCCCCTCACTATTCTACTCTGTAAATGCTCATCATCTGAGAAATGAATGTATCACGTTAACACCATTGCTAATGCTGATGAAATGCATGAAGTGGTAATGAAATGTGCAGCTATTTCCTCTCATGATGAGCATTTGGAGAAACAGTTATTCAGAAGATGATTGCTTTATTATCTCCTGACATTTTATTTATTTATTTATTTCATCTGCTCCTTTATATAGTCATCTGAACAAAGTTTTAAATAGTTTTAACAGATTGCAAAATAATAATGTCCATAAAATGTACACACATGTGACTGAATGTGAAATACTTGACTGGATAAAAAGGCAGAATAGAAAAATACACTGTCCTCTGCAAAAGTCAGATCATTTATTTATTTTTCTGTCTAAATGACTGTTACATAAATGTTCATTTATCAATGTGCAGAAAAAGGTAGAAAGTATATATTTCATAGAAAATTAAACTAATTAAGGAAATGTATTTTTGAAATGATCCACTTCATGCTTTTTAAAGAAATGTGCAGGGACTTTTTTCCACACCTCCAAAGATCTGTCTGTAAAATCCTAATTTAAAAATGTAGATTTACAATCCCATATAACTTCACTCCACATCTCAGATGTCCAGTTTCAACGTTCTAGTGCAGTTTTGTTCTAGACATTCTTATTGTCTATTTCCTTTTCTCAGTGACATTTACACATCCTCTCAGACCCCGAGCGTCGAGTTGTCTTCTCACAGTAAAAGGATGGAAGAAATAACTGTGGAAGATTTTAGATCTGAAATGAGTAGAACTTGATTTTCTCTCTAAGATGAAAAATTTAAGTGCTCTTTATCTGATGGTGAGAGTTTTGGTGGTCTAGCAGGATCTCCATGGTTGAAACATTTTTTAAATCTTGGGAACATTTTTGGAAACAACAGTTATTTAACTTTTTTTTTCCTTTCCTTTTATTTTCCTGTTTCTTATGCCAGTGGATTATTTTATATTTAATCTAATTAGAAATTTCACTTTTAGACACTTTCATGGCACAGGAGAAAGAAATCTAGAAAGCAGTAAAGGTGTGTTAAGGTTAAATTAAATAATGGACTCTTTATGATGAACGTGCGTACTAATAGCTGGTATAGTATCTGTAAATTATCTGTTAACCTATTTGTTAAAAAAATTTAATTTTACTGAATGCTGTAATCGGATACAAGAGTGAAATTTAGGCCACAAACAGATGTGGGTTTCTGAGGAGATTGCTTGCTTGCTTTCCAAGATAATGTGTTTCCCACAGAGGGGACTTACATGGCTGTGTTAAAAGGGATAAAATATATTTTTAGTGTTTATTTTTGGTGCTTTTACTTTGACTGAGGAAATATAACCTCTTAAGTAATATTGTTAAGTTAAAGGAAATAAATTAATTATCTAAATTTATTTATATTAAATGCATTTTTAACTCCCAGCATGACTGTTTACTTAACACATAGTTTTATTATTAAATTGAAAGTGCTCTCACCAGGTGAGGAGTCAGTTATCTGTTTTTGTTAATGATTTCATGCAGTTTTATGATTAGGTATTAAGTTGACTTTTGTTCCTGAGATGATTTTTTTATTTCAGTGCTACAACTGCTGTTTCTCATAGTGTGCATGCTGATAATTCACATGTAATACTGACCTCTAAAAAATCCATTCTTGATAACAGCTAAGAAATATGTTATCTGTAGGTGGTGAGATATTACTTCACTATCTGGGGAGGTCAAGTGAAGATATGAAGAATGTATAAGGAACAAAATGTCAAAAAAACATAAAAGCCAAAAATTTAAGTGTTTAAAAAAGTGTTTAAGGTGCTTCTAGTCACTGCACTGCGTTAGTATTTGCATGAACTGCACTAAACTGTCAGTGATCTAGACATAAAACAAAGTGACATTTGTACCTGGAAAAATATGATTCCACATGAATTCTGAAATGTCTTACATAAAAGATCAAAGAGTCATGATGTCAAAGTGTCTTTATTATGCTGTAATTTCAAAGAAATGTCCAGCATATTACGAAGCTCAAGGATGTAAAAACATTATTATCTCAATGAGCGGGTAATTTCACCGAACAGGACCACGCGTGTGTGCATGTGCAAGTGTGTATAAGTGTGCGTGTGTGTGTGTGTGTGCTTCAGGACAGCGGCCGTGAGAGACCACTCATTCCAGAGTCTGGGAAAAAGAAGAGCGAGCTTTAAAGACTCTGCGGTAGAACTAAAACTTTTACAGGATTTTTTATTCTCTTGTAACTCTTCGTTTTCCTGCCACAGTAAATACACACGCTGATATTTCACGCCTTTAAAACCAGCAGTGTACATTAGCCCAACACGACCAGGAGTCAGGAGGAGGACTAACAGTGAATATAACAATTTAAAAAAACATTCATTTTACACTATATGCATAATTTTCTCAGGTTATAGAGGAGGAGCTTAAATCCTGATTCATTGAGTAAATGATACAGAGGATTGGTTGATTGCCCCAATTATGTTATAAAGTAATTAACAAGCCCGGGAAAATAGTTAGTGGCGTAAAAGCCTAAAACAGGAACTTTGAAATGAGTTTTATGGCTCCATTAAAAAATATATATTGCACAGAATATTCGCTGCAGAGGAAGGAATCAAAGTTCCTGCGGAAAAACTTAACATTTAAGTTTCCTATACAGTATGGGAGGCCATGATTCACTTGATCCAAACAAAGAGCATCAAGTCACGCACATTTTATTTGTCAGAAGGAAGTATATAGATCTTTTTTTCAAGCTTTTAATTCTTCTGGTTAGTTTACCACATCAATATACAAGCAAAAACATCTAAATCCCATTCCTTAGCAGTTCTGCTAATAAGCTTAGGAACTAGCTAAACGCTAGCACACTAAATCTACACCTTGCAAAGAATGCAGTCCTGTAGTGATCCAAATGAAGAAGGTAAAATCCAATAATATTCCCATGTGCTCTGAGCCATTAAGGGTCTAGGAAAGCCCTGGCTGTGTGTATGTGTGTAAAAGCATTAGGACGAAGGCTCACAGGCAGCAATGGCAGTGCTGGGCCCTCCACAGCAGTGTCTTCAAATTAGCATTACGTGACTGGGGCTCATATCAGGGAGAATAATTCATGGGGTCATAAATAAGTAATTGTGTTGAGTTAGAACGATTCAAGTTTGATATACAACATTCTGAAATATTTGGACACAAGCTAGCGGCTGATCGATGTTTGCATGGGCGCTGTTGGCAAACAGATGTCGGCAGGGCCGGCTGGCGCGAGGCTTGTCAGTCAGATTTGCAGGACTGTGTGAAGGTGAAGCTCTGGTGCTCCTGGGACAGCAGGCTGAGTGCTGCCTGCCTGTCACTGCCTGCCTCCAATACAGCCTCCAGAAAAAGAGCTCAGAGGAAGCGACAGCCTTCACAAAAAAGCCACCAATCCCATAATCCCACGGCTATGCTGCTGTTTCACTCTGCTTGCTTTCTTCAGCCCTCTTCTTCCTTTGACTCATCCCCTATGGCCAGACCTTCTCTACTACTTTCAGATACATATACATATACATACGCACACAGTGGAGCGACTGCCCGCAGTGCAGGTGGGGCAGTGGCTCTAGGGCCTGTAGTGTGGAGAGGCAGAGGTGACTGATAATGTCTTTATTTTACTCCTATTTATGCTTTTTTTCATTCGTTACCCATGCATAGCTACAATAACTTAATAATCTTGGTTGGGAAATAACAATAGTGAATAAGCAAGTCCTTTACTCCTCCAAGGTCATGTTCATATTATTATCATTGTTGGTGTTGTTGTTTTACAAGTGGCCCATAAAATCCTAAGCAGGCCACAGCACGTAAACTTAAACATTTCTAAAACACCTTCCCTCCGTTCACCTCCTAAAACTAAATAGCATATTTCCAACCTAGCGCTGACTTATTATTCACAAGCAATTTACTAAATTATAAAATGCAACAATGATTTCCAGTGGTAGTAATCTTAAATAGGGGATGAGTCCATAAATAGGGTACCATTTGTGTCCCACTGCTGTTATACTTACAAATACACATGCGGTAGTGCAAGTTTGATCTGACAGGGCGAAAGGGGGCACCAACATTGAGAGCTTACATGTCTGGTGTACGAGATTTAATGCAAAATATTATTAATAATATATGCTGTGCTTTTCTGACAACCATCCTGCTACCCCACAAAAATGATCTTGCTTAATATTAAAATGGGAGAAGGGGGTATGTCCCCACTTAACACTTAGAAAAAAGAATCATGCGTTTTAAACATAGCAATTGTCCTTCACATCCACCTATGTGAATCTTTCAGATAAATAACTTCAAACATTAATTAAACCCTAAATAAAACATTGAATAAATCAGTTTTCTTTTGTATTATATATATTAAATTTACATACTGCAGATCATGAAAAGTTTTCTCATTATTTTTTCTTGTTTTCAATTATATTATTATATTGATTACCATCACTTTGAAAGTAGGGTTATACTTTCAAAGTAACCAAAGTTGCCCCAATGACTGCCTTAACGTAAATTTAAAAAACACATTTAAAGGGCAATTTGTAAGAGGACACAACCTGTTAAATTTATACTTTATACTTAATTTATAAATTTATAACCATTGGGGACAACATATCACCAGAAAATGTGCAGTCCCTTTCTTCATCCCTTCACTCCCTTCTGTTCTTGCCAGTCTAGAGTTCAGCTTAAAACTTCATGCTTTTGGTCATGAAGAGCATCTGGAGTGGTGAAAAGCAACGCCACTGTTAACTCTTGTTCTGCTTCTATTTATATCACTTCTTTTGTTTGCTGCCAAATGTATATTCTTGCTGAAAGTTGGCCGCTGTGCTTGCTTACCTGCTTACCTGTCCATAAATGTTCTAACAGCAGCAGAACCTCAAAAATGATTGATAGGTTTTTACAAAATGTCACTGGAGCAATGTTACTTCTTCATCATCTCATATTGGACTGATAATAGACTTACTATAGTGACTCACTGTGGCCTCTTGTGGTACAGAGTGGTATTACATGGCAGAACAGGCCAGGACTAGCTGGTTAGTATGCTAACTTCAGCAGATGTCTCTGCAACACAACATGAACGTTTTGGACATACTACAGAAGCGGTTATTTATTCGTTATTTGGATGCGTACATATGTTATATAGATACTCTGTTACTCATAAAAACCATATAAATAAACCTTGTAAAAAACTGAAATCTCCATTCTGAAATTAGCCCATTTTTAAAAGGTTAAATGCATGTTTTCTTAGTGTGTGAAGCTTTATTGGAAGAGTTATAAAGGCTACAAAGCACCCCATGGTTTTACTTTTATTTAAACCTTTATCCTTAATACTTATGAGAGAAACCACAGAAATGTTCTGGCAGGGCAGGCCCTCTTAACATCTGCCTCCTCACAGTCTCAGTCTTACCGTAATCCAACCGATGGATGGAATGTGTGGATATAATAGATGTATCACTTCAAGTTTTTCATGCTTTACTACTGACCAACATTATTTATTTCAGTTTTTAACTGTACAACAGAGACTGAACTCACTGAGAGTTTTGATTTACACCAAATAGTTCTCCTAAGATTCTGCAATTCTGTACCAAAATGATTTATGATCTGTTACAGAATGGTGGAGCGGTCAGATGCAGTATGTGGGACAACTGTAAATACTGTCCAATGGTTGTGCACAATCATATAAAAGTTCTAAAATGTATAGTTTGTGAGACTTTCATATAGGTCACATTTGGAGTGTCTGTGTGGTACATTGTAACATCCTTCATCTGTGTTGTAGTAAAATGTCCCCACAAGATAACTGTGACTGTGAACAAACCTTAAAAATCTTTCGAAGAAGAATGTTGCCGTAACAGAAAAACAGCTGCAGGAATGTTAACATGTCCAGCCAATATTTATGAGTGTTGCTTGAATAAGAAATTTAAGAAGTACAACTGTGGCAGCTGTGACATCAAAATGTCACAGCTATGGTCTTCAGACTGCAACTTGGAATTCATGAGTATCAGTTTCAGTGTGGAAGCCAGACTCCATCACTCTCTCCAACCTGGGCAGGCAGAACTGCACCCTTGTGCATCCAGTTGCTTTAGACGAGCAGAGATAGAGATGTTGCATTTTATCAGATCCTGACCTCTCAGGGCGGCCACCGGTCAGACAAACAGACTGGGAAAGAGTGAGGACAGCATGTGACTAATGCCGCGGACCTGTTTAAAACAGCACACTCATCTCCTGCGGACCCACTTGGCTTGTAAGTTCTCCTTCCAGCTCATGAGCAATGTTTTTTTATGGATCGTCTAATAAAAGCAGCATCTGACATTTTAAATGTGAACCATTCACTAAAGAAATATGGAGTGAAAAGAGTTCTAAACTGAATGCCATTCCAGGACAGCTCCGCTCATTCAAATCAATTGGAATGGTGCTGGAGGAATATTGATAAACCTGGGAAGTTCAAGCCTTGAGTGGCAAGAAGCCCAAGGCCCTTTTACATATCTCTGTGTGATGTGCCAAAAGCCCCTTGAGCCTTGACAATCCTCTCGAATGCTGTGTGCAGCTCATTGTTATTCCTGATGTTCTCCCATGGCTAAGAAAGTTGTCAAACTGCAGTGTCACTTCAGTATTTCCACTGTCTTCCCAGTTTGGCAGCATGGCAGTGATCTGATGCCTCACGGTTCGCAGGAAAACGAGTCAACCCCACTGTGGCTCTTCTTCCCTCCCTCAGAAACCATCACCCTCCTGCCTCTTGTGCTAGAGATGAGATGTCAGACGCGGAAAGTCTTCGCCGAAGCACGCGTCCTAATTGCTTTGCCAAAAACCCTCACAATCCACCGAAGCCATTTTATGCCGTCATGGATATTCTGTCATCATGCTGAACAGCAATCTAAATGCAGCTACCTTCAGAAATCTCATTAACTCCATCAAAAGCTTAAAGGACGCATTGTAAATAAAATTTCCTCTGCCACGTGGCTGCTGTTGAATCTGATCACGATTAGCATTTTTCCATTTTCTATGGCATACTATCAGGCCTATTGTGCAGGTGATACATCATTGCTCTTCTCCATTGCCTGTCCTGTCAACGCGATTTCGAATCCTCTGTGGATATAAAAGAAGGACAATTCCCATGGGAGCACACAGTCCGGGGACAGGTCTGAAAAATACATCCATTTACGTTCAACCTTTTCGGGAGGAATTGTGCAATGATATTAATATTACATGGTTATAGCAGATGCTCAATGAGGCCAGTTTTAGAGTATAAATCTATCATTTTAATCAATGTAATTTCTTTAGGTACTACAGCGCAGATCCATCTCCCTGAATAACCAAATAATTGCATTTTTCCATACTGTGGGAAAAGCATCACCCAGGTGACACCCACTGCACGAGTCAATTCCAAAGCTTCTCTTTAACGAACACACAGTCATCCCCGGGGCCTCCCTGGATCCTAATGAGAGTGAGCACAGAGGAAACTGGAAAATACAGCACTCCCAAATAGTCATGGTTCAGATGGAGGGTGTCACCAGTCCCAGTAAATCAGGCTGACCAGCTGGGCTCTAGCGTTTTGTATGTCTGTTTCTAGAAGAAGAAGGAAAAAAAAATCTCCAGACCAGTTCCAGGTACAGCCCCATCTGCCTAACTGATGAACCACATCAGCACCCCACACTCCCAGCCAGGGTATTACAGATAGGGCTGAGGACAAAGAACCCTATTCATTCCACAGTGCTGTGGTCAGCTTGTGAAAGTTTATTAACCCTCTGATGTGCTTTTATAAAGAGCAGAATCAGAGAGAAGCCGCTGGACTTAATCCTCTGTTCAGGATGAGGGTTTGCTCTTGACCTTTTCTGCTTCCTGCTTCACTCCTGAGAACGGTCACTCAGCTCTGTAATACTGTCCTATGATGACGCTGAGACATCATACTCGGTCTAGTGAGATACATATTACGAATGTAATGTATACTTTGTGCCACAGAATGGGTCACGTCTTCGATATAATTGGTCTGCGAGAGTCAGCCACCGTTTTATGAAGCACAGCCTTTTATCCTTTTCCTCGTGTGTTTTTTTTTCTTACTGTATTAACAGGCTATGAGAGAACGCTCTGAACTTTGCTGTACTCTTGCTATTAAGATTAAGCTGTAGGTTACACGATGAAAAAAACCCTGTAATATTTCTGTTTTGATTATGTGAGCAGAAATTGTGCTGAGTGCACTCTGCCCACTGCCTCTGATTCCATAACAAAGTCAAAAGGAGTTATTCAATTGAGCAAATATAATTAAGGACCATTGTGGGTTGTAGTCTTTTTGCTGTAGATGGATTGATGATATTGTTGGGCGATCAATCTGGATGGAATGATGTAAAGTGAAATGAAATGTCAATAGCCTGTAGCTTTAGTAAATGCTTCTTAACTCAATTTCACATTTTTATGTCTTATTGGATTAACTCAGTCTAGAATACAGTTCTGTGCTTTCAGTGTGTAACTTGCTTTCGGATTTGAGGCTTTCTCTAAGTCTATATTCTGTGTTCATCACAAAAGTTTGTCATAACCGCCAATTACTTTTAATCTTACTCAGGTTAAAACACTCTAGTTGTTTGGATCCAAAATTCTTTATATGTGGAAGTTATAAATCGTAAATTTATTTATTAGTACTCTTATTTTATATCATTGCTGTTCAAAGAAAAACTCAATTTTTGGCAACTTTTGTCTACATCTTTTGAACAAAGTAGCTGCTGTTTACTTTGAGTGAAAATTCCTGATGAATGGACCAATATAAATGCTCCAAATAACTTATAACTTAATAACTTAATACAATTCTGGTCCCATTGACTTACATTAAAAGTAAATAACATTTTTGTTCTCTCCTGTGAAGTTGCGATTTTGGAGATACATGTTTGTCTTCGGACAGTGACTATATATGGATCATTCATTACCAAAACAATAATAAGCAGCGGAAACCTCCAAATGCTTCCATAGTGATTGTTTCAACACTGACATTGAGATTTTAACTAATTTGGGGCAGGACTCAAACACTAGTCAGTACATGACCAGTAAAAAAGCCTTGAACAGGTGTATACAAATAAAATAACACTATTATTCATGAAAACACAAAAAAGTGTATTTATATGCAGAAAATCTGTGCTTTGGTAGAGATAATTCTTAATGTTACACACTAATATTCAGGACACGTTTACTTCAAAACAAAGGGATCTACCTGCTCACCATGTGGCCATGCAGGAGAGAGATGCAGCCTCACTTCCTGCTGTCAAATAAAGGGGTATGGTAGACCAAAGACTAAAACTATTTGAGTTTCAGTAGTGACTTGAAAGTCAGATAAGCAGGACCATCAGGGATGACTGGGCTGATCTGCTTACCCTGCTGCAGCCACAACCCAAGCTGGACTAAATGGTACAAGCAGATCAATGAGTGAATGATAAAATCATTGAAGTAAAAATGTGGAAAAATATATTTGCATTTTATTTAAAAAGCTTCTAATAAAAATGAAATGTTTCAACAAGAAAAAAAAGTAAAAAAAATACATAAAAAAAGAAATTCAAGTACTTAACTATTTTAAGTGAGTAAAAATGTAGGGATTAGAACCGTTCCCTCCAAATACATCATACCAGGATATAACACAGACTATATAGATATTAACTCTTGTAAATATCTATGTAGTCTGATCACTCTATAGCATTTTCAGATTATTTTCTGCTACTGTGGGATTAAATCAGTAGAGTATATATCTTAATGTTTTATCTAAAGCTACTTTACTTTTAAGTATAATGATTCTGCACACTTGTTTTTCTAATCTACAGAATCAACATGAGCAGAATCAGGAGAAAGCACTTGTGAGGCTCAATTGTTTCAGTGTGGAACTTGAGCTCACATCCTGTCCTGCTGCGCCACCTGCTGTTAGCTTGAAAAATACTGTGCCCTGAAAAGGTAAGGAGTCATAGCCTATTTAAGGATTACTCTTTAGTTTTAGAACAAAATAGAAATACTCCAGTCTGTGATTTACTCTTAACTGAAGTAACAGACTGAAATATACTAACAGTCTACAGAGAAACCCTATCAACCTAAGAGCAGGACAATGACCTTCAGGATGAATGAACACCAGATATCCACTAAACTGTTTCTGAAAATGACTGAAATCACAGTGTGACGTTAAAAGAAAGTATTTAGGAGTGTATGTGGATTTTTACAGGTAGTGTTGATACTTATTACATGCTTTAAATAGACTTTGAATTGCCCAGTTAACAATAGTATGTTGGAATGTTGAGCTCATATACTGTGGACAGGTTAGTAATAAACAGAGCAGAGGTAGGTGCACAACTTCAGTCTTTTGGGACCAGATTTCTGTTCAGTTTGGTGATTTACCTCCTCAAACACACAACAGACTTAGTACAAGGTCAGGGAAATCAGCAACAGTTGGTCTGTGGGTCTGTGGTCAGTGTCCCACCAGTGATGAGTAATGACATGAAATATAATGAATGTATGAGTGGTTCGTGGCGCATCACTTTTTTTTGTTTTATTTAATTTTTTTCTTGCATTTCTGCTTTCACTTTCTCCTGGTTCTGCTATGGAGATAGCAGAAGCACAGTAACTGTCAAAAACACTCAGGAGCTCTCCTCTGCTGGTGGATGTCTTCTGCAGCTGCTCTCTTTAAGAGACTGTATACAGTAGCTTTATTTAGGTGCAGAGGTTCACATTGCCAGGCAATTCAGATCAGGCCCTTGTAACCTCTTTGACTCAGGTGGTGATTTATGACAGGCTGTATTTTAAGTTTCCACTGTATGTCGGCGTTTCCACTGACAGTCAGTTGTAAAATAAGATTGTAAAATACGGATAGCTCTGTCTGCTTGCTGACCTCGGCTGGGGATACTTCAAAGGTCTTTGAAGTCTTCCACACAATTCTGCCCTCCATTGACTGCCAGTTGGTTGTCTGACGTCCTTCACAGTCATGAGCTCTTTTATCCATTTTTCCATTTGAGTTCAGTCCCTTTTATTTAAGCCTATTAGACCTTCCTGTGTTCTATCTTAGTTGTGATTTATTTAAATGTAGCAGATTCCTAAGTACATCTAGATGCTTTTATATTTATGAAAGGTGCTAAACTGATATATAATGAAATATTAGTATTAGTAAATGCCAAATATATATAGAAACCCACCTGAAATGGTCCGAATGCTCCTAGAGTACAATAAAATGTGTTATCAGAAAATCACACACACACACACACACACACACACACACACACACACACACACACACACACACATATATATATATATATATAATTTTTTGTTTTACACATACATCAAATATTAACGCTATATTAAAGGAAATATTAAAGGAAAGGAAAGGTGGAAAACTACATTTATATTGGTATAGTTAAATAAGACGAGTTTGTTACATACAACTGACATACAGTAACCTTTAAATCTGTTGTCCTCATCTTCAAATACAATCTTGCATTTGCAACAGAGGTCAATAAAATGGACCAACTCAAAATCATAGACTGTTATGTTGCAGTCATGAACTTATTATGAATATTTAAAAAATTGAAGTCCTAAAATGTACGTACACCAACTCACAATCTAACTCTGTGACCTCATTACAACAGAGCAGCAGGAATGAAAATGTCAGGGATGTTGGCATGCTTTCCTACTATTCCCAAGGACCCAAACTGTCGAGGGGCATGCTTGTTGTTCATCTTTATATGAGGCAGAATTTGACTTCCTATTGAGATCCTAATAAAACATTCTGTTCCACCTAAAATACAGCAGCTTGTTTAGAATACACCAGAATACAACTGTGGCACCATTTAAGGTGGAACAGAAAATTCACAAAACACGTTGGTAAATAGGAAGCCAACATCAGCTCCCGCATCTTTAATAAAGTTCAGGATGAGTTTGTTGTTGTAAAGTTATAGTTTACTTACATTTCACTCTGGACTAATTCCTAATACCTTGGACAATATTAAGCAGCTTTGCTCAGCGTTTAACACTGAAGAGACTGTATAGAGGAGCAGTTCCACTTTTATTAACATCCCAACCCCAACAGTGACCTGTAAGCAGCAGTGCTGTGTGACTTTATTCCAGTTGAAGTCAGATCATCTTAAACTGAAAGTTTTATAATGAGTAACAACTTTTAATTTGCTTTTGAGTGACTAGCATAGATGATGGCCTGGCTTGTTTACACACAGGTTTATTTTATTTTTTCTGCCTGTGCTTATTTCAACTTGTTGAGCATCACAGTATCTCGCTGTAAACCAGCAAATCAGAGCAGAGCTCATCAAATCATTCATGAGCTCTGAAAAAGGGAAAAAGTTCACCCAGCCCAAAGTCACAAACGTTCCATGTGGAGGGAATAAATGCATTCTATGACACCTTAATACTAAAAATCATACAAATGAATGCACAATCCCTGCAAACACAGTAATGTTGTGACAACCTATTGTTTTAGTGCCCACAACATTATCACAATGTTGAAATGTAACTTAAAAAAAAGTTGTGACAATGTAGTGGCAACATTGTCAGTACGTTACAATCTCCTAGATTCCTTCATATGTTCCATTATATCTGGAATGAAATTATATCTAAGTTTTCAACAGATAATAATAATAATAATACCATAAACCAACATTATTTAGTAGTGATGTTGTGACAAACTTGTTCAGACAACATAAAAAGCACCATTTGACAAAATTGTAAGAAAGTACACAACATTGTGTGATTGCTGAGTATTAAACGTGAAAACATAGCGAATGTGTTAGTAAGAATCCTTAACAGTATCATGTACTACTAACTAAAAAACAGACATAAGAAGGTTGAGTTGATCCAACGAACCAACGAACATTTCCAAAAATAAAAATACAGGACAGTGTCCAGATAGCTTCCACACAAATTAGTATTCAATTGTAGGTCATCTGCAGAAGCTTTGGGATGTAGGTCACAGAGAAGCCTGTTCAGGTAGAATTATCAAAGGTGCTATGTTGTTTCAGCCTATATGAAACCCGGACTGACCTGTCCTATCATGTTTTTCCATTTCTGGACCAAAAGGTGGCAGAGTTTTGCTCCACACAAGGAGCTTCTATTGATTTAGGATTACTAGCACTACAGCATTGTTCACCTGGACCTTGATTTAGCAATACACTTCACTCTCAAATTCCACAGCCAGAGTCAATAGAGAAAACAATTTTAAGACTTACAGTAGAAAGATAAGCGTGTGTGCGGATAACAGCCAATGTTGACTGATTTTGAGACAGTTTGCTTTAAAAGTAGTAAAGAAGTTTAAAAGGGATTTTGTAAGTAAGGTGCCAACATTAATGGCAGTTAATGTTAAGTTTATTCTCCTTGTGTAAACACAGGAACGTTGTCCTTTTATCCTGGTATCTTGTTATGTTCAATATTGCCCTTAGATTCCTGCCAAACAGGTGTTAGACAGAAAGAGAGACACACCCAGATCCCCCCGTCTGAATGTTTTCCCTGACATTAGACACCTGCACTGCTGACTAACGTGTCCTCAATATGTCGTCTGTCATGAGACGTACCAGTTTCACTCTGTTGAGCTGAATGAATAATGAGGTTTTCACTGTGTACAAATAAAGATGTGTGTAAGATTATTGTTTTATCATCCTCTTCACCTCAAGGGTGTACTGAAACTTTTTATTTGTACTGTCATTATTCAGTTTTATCACATAATCATTACATTTGTTCATCAGAAATTAATGTCTGTTTGCACACATTGGGAACCTTCACAGACAAAGACATGAAACAGAAACTGAATGAGGTCATTTCATTCTTGAAAACACATTGTGTACGGTTCTGTGCAAAAGTCATGGACCAACCTTCATTTGTTTATTTCCCCTCAATAAGATATTACGTTTTTTCACAAGCTATTTCTGAGGAGATCTGAGGGATGCATGTGAAAAGAACAAGAATTGATTTAACTGGATACAGAGAAAAGGGGCCTCTGTGCAAACCTGATAGACCACCAAAACTGTCCCCATCAGGTCTTGAGTGAGAAGAGATAATCAAGAGATAATCAAGAAACACTTTTCCTTTTGGGACTCAGTAGGAGTTTTTGTCCAGTATGTGTAGCTGTCAAGAAGCCACTGCTGAGAAACAAAAAAAAGAAAAAAATATTGCAAATGAAAAAAAAGAAACCAGTGTTTCCAGAACAATGGATGGACCAACCTGTAGTCCCGTCTTCAGTGTACCTGAATGTGTAAAGGATTTTTTCATGAGAAGCAGAAAATGGAACCAACTTTTCACTTTGGAAGTGTGGAAAAATATCTTTGCAAACTTCTTCCAAAGACTGTAAGTGTCCCAAAAATCAATGGACACTGTAATAAAGGCAAGGCTAAAAACTAAATACTGAATTATTGTTATTGGCCTTTTTTTTATATTTTTTTGTTTTTTTCCTGATGAAGGAAAGTGAATAACTTGTAGCTAATGGCTGTTTTGAGTGAAATATAAATTAAACATCATATTAGGGTTATATATACGATGAGGATAAAACAACATACTGTAAATGTATTGCTACACATTGTAATTGTGATAAGCCTTGCAGCGTATGTAAAACACACAGAGGAATTCTTGATTGCCTTAAGGATTAGCAACCATAAGATTATGTGTCCATCAAGTCATTAAGATGGAACCTCTGAGTCTCGTTAAGGAGAGAAACGTTTAGATGGCTAATTCACATATCGTAGCTCTCCACTGCAGCGAAATCATAATTGTATAATCGATATATTGTACAGCCCTATAATTCATAGGAACTGCAAGTGAAATGAGTTTGACGTCACTGAAGCATAAATATATTAATAAATATGATCCTTTGTATACAGCTATACATTTGTCGTAATACCTCATGAGACTTTTTCATGTATCTTCATATCAGTACCAAACGAAGCTCTCCCGTCTTTACATTCTTGCTGCTGTTCTGCTTTTGATCGCAGACAATGACCACAGCTTTATGAATTCCACTGATACTTTCTGTTTAAACTCAGACTGAGCCATTGTGCCCTGCTTTTATTGCGCTACCGGCATCTCCTAGGGCAACAGCAGCAGCAGAGTCTTCTCAGAGGGTTATTCTTCTTGTATCTGGAAGCCATTTTGAATTTCTCATTAGAGGCCGCTACGTAGTCCTGTGTCTTCTCTACGTTTGCCTGGATGTTGTCAATTTGCACTCCTTGCTCTTCCACGAGCATGAACACATCTAAAAAGAGGTCTCTCAGGTCCTTCATGTTGCTCTCCAGGGTGAGCAGCTCTTTGTGGCGCTGTTCTATCTCAGACAGCTGCGTGCGAGTGATCTTGAGATCCAGCAGGATGTTCTCGTTAAAGACGTCCCACTTGCCCTGCTCCATCATGTTCTCCACTTCTTCCTCTGAAACGTCTCTCCCGGACACCTCCAGCTGCCGGATGATGAACTGCTTGCACTTGTCCTGCTTGCTAAGAAGCGAGTCATTGTATTGTCGCATGACCTTCTGGAACTGGCGGAAGAGCGCAGCGTGCTGGGCCTGCTGGATGCGGGCCGTGGCAGCCGACTGGCCCAGTTCAGCCTCAGAGCGTTTGGCCTGCTTGGAGAGGGCATCCAGCTTCTTGCGCAGGCTCTCGGCCTGCAGCTTGATGTCCCGTGTGATGCTGCTTTCCTTCTTCATGACGCTGAGGCGCCGCATGGTAGCCACCAGATTCCTCTGCTGCTGGCTAAACTTCTTCACTTCGGCCTCCAGTTCTTCAAGGCTGTTTTGTATGCGCCTGGCTTCCTCCAGGAAGTTCTCCAGCACAGGCTCAGTCTCAAACACCACAGCCTGCAGGCCGAGAGAAGACACTGGGTCATCATCTTCATCTAGGGTGAAGTTATTACTCTCCTGCTGTCCGTCACCGTTTTTTATTTGCTGACGCAGCTCCTCTATGCGGTCCTTCATGGCCAAAGCTCAAAGAGGGAGCACCTGGTGAGAACGGTATCCTGAGCCTGTGGTGGGTTCCTGCAGGAAATATTCTCCAACCCGTGGTCTGTAATTGTGCACGAAACAAAATAAATCAAATCAGCAAAGGACACATATGACCTTCCCACACATACAGGCTAACTCTACAACATCCACAGCAAAACTCTTCCCAGAAACACTTTACTGATGTTAATTGTCTTTGATTGGTCCATTGTGAGTTGGAAGTTTGGTGATATTAAATGTTTTGTTTCTTGTTTATGTCATGACATCAAAGCGGTGAACTTGGAATGTACATGGAGTACCGTATGAAAGTCAGAGACCACCTTTCTCTTGTTTTCCAGTCCAGTTATTAAAGTGAACATAAAGGATTTTTTCAGAAGATACTTCTGACTAGATATAATGTAATTTACTGAAATAAGGAAACAGAAAGTGAGAAATAACAGATGCTTTCAAAACAGAAGTTCATAAATTTGAAAGATGAGGAGAAAATGGGACCCATAACAACTGCCTTGGTAGACCAACAAAACTGCTGCTATCAGGTAAATAGAACTTAAAGGAGAAATATAAAAGATTATGTGAAATTCATTCTTCACTCCTCCCCACTCACACAGCAGAATTTGACCTCTGCCTTTAACCCATCCTTGCAGTAAAACACTCAAATATACACACACTAGTGAACACACACACTAGGGGGCAGTGAGCACACTGCTGGCAGCCCTAGCCACAGTTCCCAGAGAGCAGTTTGGGGTTAGGTGCATTGCTCAAGGACAGTTTAGTCAGGTCCTGTTGGTTCATGGGATCAAACTTCTGGCTACAAGGCTGGTTCCCTAACCACTTATTTACTTATCAGTCTAAATTGTTGCTAGGTTGACATCAAACTTGATCCCTTTACTCGGCTGCTATTTTAGCCTTTTCAGGTACAGTGTGGTATTACGAGACAGGAAGGTATGGGGCTAGCTGGTCAGCATGCTATCTTCAGTAGATATCTCTGCAACATGATACATAGACATCATTGACATACCACCAAAACAGTTGTTGTCATTGTGTTAATTCATTTGAAAATGTTATACCAAAAATATTACACATTGATCATGTCAGTCACATATTCCTCCTTTCATCTTTGAGAGAAAAAGGAAATAGACAAAAACTAAGAACATTTAAAAATCTAACAAAAAAGCTGCTGGTGTCCAGACGTCAACATCACTGAATGTGTTTGGTGTTATTTGGATAATGTAACCTCTTCTAACTTCTAACATTAAACATTTGAAAAAAGTATTACTGCTGATTTCTAAAGCTGTAATTAAAACCCATCATATGTTCAAAATTGTGATATAATAATTAGTTGTAGGGGCTTCTGTTAGATACACTTCCTGCTTTTCACTGATGCTGACAAATATGTACTTACTGGTTGTTTTGACAGTAAAGCCTAACTGAAGGGTGGTCTCTGACTTTGGCACAGTACTGTACATACAGTAAGAGCATATTCCATGAACTTGTGATCTCACATCCAGAATATTTGTGGCAAAAGCATTTCTGGAATTTTTCTTCTCAAGGCTGTTGCAGAAAAGCATGCCTGGTTTTAGACATTGATTACATTTAATGTGGAAAAAGGTCACATTTTTTCCATTTGGAATTTTTTATAAACCAAGCTGAAGGTTTATGCCAAAGAACAGATTAACTGAAAGCTTGGCTTGGCTGTGGAAATGAATGATGTTTACAGTTTTATTTCACACATTCCCTTAAACATATTTCATCACTTCTTTAATATTTGAAGAGTGTTTTGACACAAAGACACTGTAACTGTAACGGTATGATGAATTACTAACTGCTAAATCTCTCAGACGCAGTGTAATAAGTACACGTGACATTAGAAAGTTGGTGTCCTCTTTTAAAGAACATGCACTGTCAAGTAGACCAAATTAAATGAAGTAGCCCAAATCAGTGACTATCCAGTTACTAGATGGATTTCAGGCAGGAAAGACTGAAAATGCCTTTGATTGTCTGTGTGTGTGTGTGTGTGTGTGTGTGTGTGTGTGTGTGTGTGTGGCCCTCCCAATCCCCTTAGAGGAAAAGCTTATGAATATAAGAGTGGGCTTTGTTCACCCTGTTACTGGGTGAGAGGCCTCCTGAGGCAATTCTACACGGCCAAGAAAACTTATTAAACCTTTTCACAAAATGTTCTAGTATCCAGCTCAAATTGTTCTAGTTTAATACGCATTTGTATTGAACAAACTATGTTTAGGTTTTGGAACAAATATGGTAAATGGTCTGGTACCTCATGACCTCTTTTCTGTTCCCTTCTCTTTCTCCTTCACAGATGATCATCCCCTGCCTATGTTTATACATAGCCTCATCTCTGTGCTGGTAGATACTTCTAAGGATCGACTTAGAACCTCAGGACCTGCATTAAGTCCATGTATGTCTTGGTTGGTAAATCCACAGTTCAATATAAGAATATGGTGTCACACAAGTTGTTAGAAACATCAGCAGTTTATTTCATGAGTTTGCTGCTTTTAAATCTAGGCATTTTAAATCTAATTCACACCATTGAAGGAAAATCCTGGCTCAAGAACTGTGTCAAGCAGTCATTTATCACACACAAATATATTTAGATTCTCATTTACATCCAGCAGCTTTGAAACTAAATCACATTAAAACTGTGTGATATAGTTAATAAAAGTTTTTACCTCTTGTTTTGTAGAGCTTGGAGGGCTGAATCACGCTGCATCATCAGCTGCCCTGGATTTCAGCCCACGCTTTAACCCCACCATGGATGTGCTCAAATGTGCACAGTTCAGTAAAGGAAAAGAGAATTTGTAGTAATCATGTTTCCCCAGAGGCATTCCCAGCTCCTGTCTGAATTCAGAAGAACTCCCAGGGATACAGATGTCTGCCTCAGCCTAGCTCATGTCAGTTATACAGTCCAGACTGCTGGGAAATCTGGTAAGGCTAGTTTACAACCACACCTCCTGTTACCGCTAGAACTCTGTTTAACCAATGGAGAATGAATCTAGTGAGGCTTTCAGAAAGAAGTAGGAGTGACATGAAAAAAAGAAAGAACACATGCTGTGGCACAAGCACTGCCTGCTTCCAGGACCCATTGTAGGTTAAGACAACAATCAGCTCATCGAACTGTTCTGATTGCTTCTGACAGGGTTTAGAATTCCTGGGGCCCTGTAGCAGAGGACTCTCCATACTAACACACTGTTACTTTCTTTTTAGCTATTTACATTTCTTTACTTTATTCAGCTGCTAAATTAAAATACAAGGCCTTTGCTAGTAGGTGTAAAAGTATAGTGTTAAAAATTTAAATTGTGACAGAGTTTTATTAGTTATACAGCCTGACTGCATTGAATGCTGAACATTTACATTTTAAACTTATTTAAACTTTTTCAAATCCTTTGTTTTTTTTATTCTGTCCAAATCAAAAACAATGTTTGTCA
The DNA here is from genome assembly GCA_021613375.1 of Megaleporinus macrocephalus. Classification (NCBI taxonomy): domain Eukaryota; kingdom Metazoa; phylum Chordata; class Actinopteri; order Characiformes; family Anostomidae; genus Megaleporinus; species Megaleporinus macrocephalus. The sequence goes on along the minus strand of CM038709.1, from coordinate 24,341,156 downwards.
AAAAAATTGTAGAAACATCTTTAGATCAGAGACTTACTCAAAAGCCTCCAGCAATAAGCATAATATCAAATCTATCAGTCATCTCTTCTATACTTCCAGTTTTAACACCAGTGATTTACAGCTGTATCCTCCCAACAAAAGCAGATCCCAAAGAAATCACTGACATTATCTTTCCCTTCAAAAACTCCCCAACATTCAGACAAGCAGCTACCCAAACACACATTAACTGCCTTACAGATTTCTTCTCATGAGAAATAAAATATATTTTCTGAGGAGATTAGTCTTCACTTGTTTAAAGAGAAAAATACGTTTGAAGAATTATTAAAAGACATGGAGAAAGTGGGTCTACTAACAATCACGCAAGACCACATGGTAGACCATCAAAACTGTCACCATCAGATAAACAGTACTTGAAGCTCCACTGTGAGAAGACAACCCAATGCTAAGGCTTGGAATGGAAGTGCAGCTGTCAGTAAGCTGTTAATGAAAAAAGGAAATGGAGGAAAAAGAAGAAACAAATTACACTAAAACACTACAACTGAGATTTGGAACAAGGTTTTGTGGTCTGATATGTCTAGATTTTAAACTGGTATTACTGACAACTACATCTAAATATAGAAAAATATCCCTGCAGATTTCTCCTGAAAAGAATTGAAGCAGTAACACAGCCAAAGAGTGAATAAAAATACAGAGAAAATGTGATATTATATTTAGTTGTTGAGGCTTCTGTCAATTCTTTTGTTAAATGTATGTTTCTTTTGTCCTGATATGAAACAATCACTAATTTGTAATTTTTAAAAAAAGATTTTTAATGAAAATTGAATCAATTAGCATTTGTCTTTGACTTTAGCACAGTATTTGTAATTTCACCAAGACAAATTCCTCACATTCAAATATAATAAATATACTTAAATAAATATACTTAAATATACCAACAATTCTGAATCTGATACCAAAACAAAATCTTAAAGTTTTAATGTTGGCAATTGATTGTTTCTTTTGAGTCGTCCACAAGCACTGTTGCCAGGCACAGTAAATAGCTTTAAGTTTTTTAATTATACATAATTATGTGAGGTCAAATTTCACATACTGTTAAAAATAAGAGCTGAAATGTCTGCTGAAGAAAGATACAATACAGCCCGAGATTTACAGCACAGATTACCAGCATGAGTGATGTTATGCCATTTGAATGCTCTGAAACATCAGGACTTGCAAAAAGGTGACTACAGGACACAGTATCTGCCTATCATTTAAATACCCTGAATGATACTCTTTTAGATCAGAGTGGGGATTAAATGTAGTTTAGAAATACCCTGTTTTTCTCAGTACAGAGGAAGCAGAGGAACATAGTGAAATACGTGGTTCTTTGTCCTGGTCTACCTAACCAATCAGCAACTCCAAAAAACAGAAGTGACATGATAGTGTAGGGCACAACAACCTATGAAAAGGCAATGGACTTTTGCACCAGCTTTACCCCTGAATGGGCAGCCAGTCATACCAACTTCCCCAAAATAAGCCCCCTGCTTAAATAAACTCTTCTGCCTCAACCTGGTTTCCGCCCTACCATCTCATCATTGTGATATGGTGAGATGTTAAACTGGGGGTAAAATAGTGGAGGAAAAAATGTAAACAAGGATAAACTGTATACAAGCTCAGTAAAGCTTTAAATGAGCACAGTATTTAAAAACGATCTGCGACATACATACACATTCAGGCACTAACACATAAACACATGTCTGGCCTGAAGGTAAAGTGAATTAGAACATTCACATTTAACATGCTACACTAATTTTCCATTCATACAGTGCCCTTCACAAATGTTAACTCTGCTGGGAAATATGAGCAAAACAGGCTTTTAAAACCGTTCTTTACTGCTGATCCTTTTTATCTTTCATTCACAATATTAACAAAACCTTTATTTCAAGTATAATAATTAAGACAAATCAAAATCTTATTATGAAATACATGTTTTTCTTTAGTTAATACACTGTGCTTCTCTGTTTGCGAAGGAAACAGCTCTGATGCTCCTGTGATGCATAATAAGACTGGAGAACATAAGCGATCTGAGGCCATTTCTTCATACAGAATCTTTCCAGATCCTTTAGATTCCAAGGTCCACATTTTTCCCACTCTGCAGCTCATCCAACAGACTGGGGAAACCATACCAAACCCTTGATTCTGTGATCAGTGATTTATTTTGTGTTGGTTTTTATGAGTGCTTTCAATCATTGTTATACTATTTTTGTCTGTTATATCATCTATCTGAATACTTTATCCAGGGCAAATCCTCAACATCACGATCCACCACCATACCTCACAGTGGCGATGAGGTTCTTGTTTGCATGGCTCTCCTTGTGTTTACACAAGACCCACATCTGGTGCTTGTTGCCAAAAACACTATTATGGTCTCATCTGAATATGATCATGGTCCCAAGTTCCAGAAGCATCTGCTAAACTGTAGGGAATTGAATTTAAATTTTAATTTGCTGGCTTTGGTCAGCAAAGACTTCCTTTTGGCAGCCCTACCAAAAAACTAGTGATTGACCCCAAGACCTAACTATGGTCTGCAATTTTAATATCCTGATTTGTGCAGCTTAACAACCCTCGCTGTATTCCTTGTTCTTGTTTTGTAGTGATGGATGAATAAGGGAATTTGGTCTTTGTGTCACCTTATATTTATACCACACTGAAACAGGAAGTAATGACTGACCATTAGCTCCTAATAACTCCGGTGAACTTCAAACCATAAATTGTGAATGGGGAAAAAACTGTGAGATTTCATACATAAAAATTGGCAACAATTGTAGCGAACATAGATTTGAAAAAAAAAAAAACATGGTTTGTTAAGATTTTAAAAGGAAGATTAAGCAAAAACATTGTTTACAGCCTGCTGTTCCATGTGATCATTTCTTTTGGTTCATTCGTCATGAAGTTCGTTTAGCCAGATTACCAAGAATGGTTATTGTCATGGCAGATGCTGCAACGTTTGAAGCCATAACATGTCACTTGATCATATTTTCATCCTCAATAGTGATCTAGGCAGATTGTCATAACATACTTTGTGATGCTAGTTGTTTCAAAGTTGTTGCAAAGCTCATATTAAACATTATGTCTAGTTTACAGCAGTTGTTTTTGTTTTCGCATTAGAAGTCGCAGCCCACTTTTTGTTATATTCTTGATTTGCTGTTGTAATAGCAGCATTTAACTGACTATACTGTAGACAGCAGGATCTGCTTAAATAGGAAGCAGAAAGTGTACTGAGGGTAAACAAAGGTGTAACCGAGGACTGCACACCACCATAGCTCCATGGTGACTCAACCATAATACAAACCTGTACATATATCGCACGCACATCTCTGATTGCACACGTAATTTACAAGCAATGTAGACTGCATTGTGATCAGGCATGCATATGGGCTTAAAAAAGTGACAAAGATATAAAACATTTTCATCTTCAGTATTTTTTGAGTAGTTAACTAATTTACATCTCACCATCTATTTGTGTTGTATGTTTTTTTTAGATGTGTGTTGCTACAAATACCAGTAATATTAAATGACAGAAGCAACTGTAAAATACATAGTTTACAGGCATGTGGTATTAAAGGTAAATCATTATAGACTTAATAATGGCACTTTATATTGCACTGGTGAGTTTGCACTGTTATCCATGAAAGCACCAACTACCAGGTAGTAAACATCACCCCCTGCTGACCATACTAGGAAAATACAATGCAGACTGATACAACTTTATGACTTCTGACCTGCTGTTTTGTGTTTGTCCTGCATTGGACTAGACAAAAGACAGATATTGTTGTCTTATTTTATTATCAAGGATCAATTAACAAGTACAAGGCTGTATCATCATATTATAAATGCACTTGCAGCAGATCTATTGGCTACTGTACTGATTGGGCTCTTTGCCTCTTCCGGTTTCTCCTGGGTGGTCTGTTCTTTTACTTTCTCAGTCAAATCTAGAATGTAAAGAAAACTCACAGATTCACTCACATTTTTAAAAAAATACTGTCAGTCAATATAGTCTAGGCTTTTTTAACTTTGTCAAGCATTTATCAAGTCTGGCCATCACAAGGGCCCCCAAATGTTGACTAGGACACAATACGTCAAGTAACACAAACTAATAGATACTAATAGACTGCAAAAGCTACATCTAAGACTACAGCAATAACACACTGTTTCCACAAATCTGCAGACATTCAGGCATACAGTATGAGCGTACCAGAAGAAGGGTTGTCCTTAGTAACAGTCCTCTGTGAAAGGCCAGTCACAGCTTTGGGTTTCCATTTGAGAATAGTGGTAGTGACAGGCTCCTCTTCCTCTGCATTACCTTTATCCTGTAATCCAAAGGCTCAGTCAGAAAGAGCATCACTAATGAAAACGTTTACTGTTAATTACACTCAGCTTCAGCGTTCTGGAAAGGACATGTATGTTTTGAAAGTCTTAATGTGGTTTTTTTGTTCCTATTTTTAACAAGTTGACCAATTATTAAAGCATAAGCATAAAAAACCCACATCAAGCTTTAAAACATTTGAAACTCCAGTGTCAAACTAGAAGGATTCTCTACGGCACATGAGACAGCTAAGGACAGGTTTGTGTAGAGCTAGGTTTCCGAGCCTCTGTTGGCATGCACAAAGGCCACGTCAAACTACAATATAACAGAGAGGCACAGCAGGCTATAGAACCTCCTCTCCAAAGGCTGCAATGGAGATATAGCGCTCGCCCTGAGGGATATGTGGTGAACGCAACTTCAAGGCCTTCCCATCCTCCTCATCTAGTGCTGGCTGGAGTTTCAGCGGGAGGAAATCGCTTTAATCAGATCATTTATCAAGCAAGTTTCCTCAACACATCATTCTTCACATCTGAAAGACATTATCTCAAGATATTGTTTCCTGAGTCATTTCTGTCTTCAATTCCTGAAAACAAAGCTATACTTTCATTCATTACAGTGCAACAGAAAAGGGAGGCTGGTTGGCTTGATATTACAAAAATATGCTTAATATGCTTTTAATACAGCCCAAATGCATTTAGTCACAAACAGACCTGATCCTCCTGCACGTATTCTCCATGCTGCTCACAGCCAATATCAAACACGTATTTCCCTGGACCTGTGGGCTGGAAAAACACTTGATAATGAGGAAACAGAAACACAAGCGGCCATCTCGAGAACAGAAAAAGGAGAACTAAAAGAAAGGAGGCTTACAGAGTTGTTCAGAAAGTTGCCCTGGTATCTGTAGTTTAGAAAGAAAAGCTCTCCAGCAGACTCCATTTTACCCATTACCCATGTGCCAACGTACTTAGTGCCTGTATCATGGTACGTATATACGCCTTGCCCATGCCTGTGAGGCAGACAGACAGAGAGACTTTAAAAAAAGCAGCAGGTAAAACAAGTTAGGCATGTAGAGCCTTGTTTGCACTAAATACAGGATGCATTCAAAGAAAGACAACAAGAAAAGACACCCAGTCCATCTACTTCAAATTTACACAAATAATGTATTTAGAGTCTTTCCTTATCAATATAAACACAACATGTATGCATTCATAAGCATGAATGTCATGGCTGGATAACTGACAGGGCCAGTGGGGCCCAAAACATTTTGCGATGCCTATCAACATTTATTATATATTTTTATTTACGAATGCCCTCCATTTTAAGAATCCTCTTAAAAAGGGCAGACTTTTAGGGACTTTGACCCCATAGCTATGCTTTTGAGGCCCCTAGCCATGCTTTTGGGGGCCCTAGCCATGCTTTTGGGGGCTCTAGCCATGCTTTTGGGCCCCTTATGAAAATGGACGAGGCATTGCGGCACTGCTCTGACTTCGAATTCTGGCTATTAGGGGTCCTAGGAAAGAGAGGGGCATAATTTTAGAGGGCCCTGGTTATGGGAGCCCCTACCATTGGACCCCAGAGAAGAGCAGGGCATACAATTAGAGGGCCCTTGATCACGAGGCGTGCGGGTTGGGGGGCCCAGACTATCCTTAATCTGTCCTTGATGTATGTAGATACATTTCTTTTTTTTTTAAGTATGCGAAAAGTAAAAAGGTATACAGGCACTATATTAAGTGATACATTTATAACAATGCTGCAGAAATAAAAGTGGTCTTGTGTAAATTGCAGGTGCAGGATTCTCTCAGACTCTCAGCTTTAAAACATAGTACTACTGGTATTTGTTTGTGGCACATTTTCAAATTTTCCTATCGGTTTTAATTATCTTTGTATATGTTTTTGAATACATACCTGTTTATCTCTGTAAGTGTCTGAATACTTCTTTACCCTCATTGCGTGGAATGAGTTTCACTAGGCCAAAACTAAACTTGACAAGACATTTAGTAATATATACAATTAACGATATGCCTCAACTGAGAATGATGGTAGCTGCCATTGGGTCAACTGTACCTTTGATGCTGCAGCCACTCTCCATCATATGTGTCTCCATTGGGATATGTATAAATGCCATGACCCTGCCGCTGGTCATCCACCCAGGAGCCTACCAGCGAGAATGAAGGTAGAGGAACAGATAATTGTGTTGTTCTGATGTTATTAACTGCCTTCATACAGTTCTGTAAAAAGTTTTCTCTCACCTTCATACTTGGAACCATCTGGGTAGTAGAAAATACCTTGTCCATGCTTCAGGTTCATGCAATATTCCCCTATGTATCGAGCCCCATTCTTGAATCTGTATGTTCCCTGAAAATGTTAAAAATGAACTTTGTATATGTGCCATATTAAAAGACTATGAAGTAAAAGGCAAATATTAGTTAAAAAGGAAAATAAAACAATAAATACAATTACATAACATAATATCAGATTAATTAATAAAACTGAACGCCAGTAAATGCCAATGAATGTAAAGAAAATGCTTTTAAACAGTGTTCTTTTTTTACTCATGTAATCAGACAAATTCATATCTGATGTAAAAACAGTTTAGGTGTTAAAGAACAAAGACATTTAAATCCAACATTGTTCCTTTGTCTTAAATGAGACGTGTGTTAGTACTTGAAAGAAGCATTAAGACAAAACAGACCAACAGAATTCTAGAACTAGAAAAGGATCCATGGAAAGCAGCAACAAGCTAACTAACAGATCCAACGAGGATATAGAAATAGCTTTTAAAAAGCATATAAATCACTTGCACCTTGTTTCTTGCACTCTAGTTTATTATCGCCAGATCTCAAAGTCTGAGGCCCAAAACATTAGGGCTACTAGGCTTAATGAGAGTAGCGTTAGGCCTGAGCTGATGTTAGGTCTGAATCTGAGTTTTACAGGGATACAGTACCTGACCAGATCGTTTCCCGTTTTCATAAATTCCTTGATATGAGTCTCCATTGGCCAGCACTGCTCTGCCCTGTCCGTGTCTCTCTCCGGCTTCATTACGTTCACCCTCATATTCCTACAACACAGCAACTACAGTCAGATCCACAGCACGCATTAACAAATCACCCTCTGAAAATGACAGACTTACTCCAAGATAATTTTGCTCATCTTCAAACTCCTCTGAGCCGACATCTGACATTGTTTATTCCCAGTTAATGGACAGACACGCCGCTCAGACCAAGAAGGGCATAAATGCGTCTGTTGTTGCCATGACAACGGTCGCGCTCGAACTACAACAGACATGCGCAGAAACAGAGCTCATTTTAGAGCAGTGAGCGGAACAATAATGATTATATTTATTTTTTCTTTTTCGTTTCACATTCATACACACCGCATGTGGGATTTGTGTGAACCTGCTTTCACCACAGTTTCGCTTACTCTTCCTCTTTGACCGCAGCTGAAAGTCTGCGCAGTTTCAGTTTGTGTGGTGTTTTTGATTTATTTAACACAATAACTGCTTTAGTGATAAATATTAGTGATAAATATCATGTTTTAAAATATATATTCTTAATATATATTCTTCTTAATTAAGTATTTCTTAACAGTTTAATAGTTTAACAACTGTTTAAAAATATATCCTCGTGACAGTTATTTCTTCCCGCCCGTGTTCCGTCAACCCCGCTTCGTGCGCTGGGATTGGTCAAAAAATGAATATGTATAAGCAGCTCAACCAATGGCAATGCGAGAATGAGCTGCAAGCCAATCCTATTGCTGGGGGCGGGGCGTAGTGGGAAAATCTTTCTTGTGACAGACTGCTGATTAGAGTTTATGTGAGCACGTGACCGCAGTCGTTTAGAGAAACAAGGAAGCGAGTACTGAGCTGCAGGACAGCACTGAGCACTGAGGAAACTTTCTCTTCACCGATTCTAACATGAAACGTTCGACCTTTACTGTTTATTTGGTCCTCCAGGTTTGTTTTCTAACTTGGGTCAGTTCTCGGAATATTAACGGAAAGCAGGTTTGGCCTGTCCCTTACAGGTAAGAGCGAAATTCAAATCATCTGGAACTGTTAAAAACTTCACTGTGTCTATACCACTAAGTTACTGCATGCTGCACACTTCTTTTTTGCACACTGAATACAGGGCCTTTGCTTTAGACTTGTGAACCAGAAAGCAGTAGCGTGTTGTTTCTTATTTATTTTTCAGCTGACTGACGTTATAGTGACTAGCACTATTCAAGTCTTACCCCGTGCTGTTTTGCTGAACACACACATCTTGTCTTTATCAAATTAGAGGCCTGATTTACATTCCTTTCTAGGCGATTTGACCGCCGTCCTGACCCCGATCCGTACTGCCAAGCACTCTTCACCTTCTGCCCCACTGGAGACCCTGATGGCCGTATTCCCTACATGAGAGACTCCGATGTGATTTCAGTGTTTCGATTACAGACTCCTGTATGGGAATTCAAGTACGGAGATCTTTTGGGCAAATTTGTAAGTTCATAGTGGAATATACATTGCCTCAACTCTCAGCTATGTGTTGGGAATTATGAAGAGTTTGTAGGGTTGAGTGATATAGGAAAAGCAGCATGTCAGTATATTTACAATTGATCACCACATCATCGTAAAGTATAATATTTTAAGTTACCAGTAGTGATGTTAAATAGTCAGTTACGCCTATGTACTCTGCATGTACACTATGCTATATGGAATACATTACAATTCCATGATTGTTTTGATTGTACTGTTTTGCCTTACCAACCAAAGGAAACCTACACAGAATTCTAGTGCTAACTACACAGGAAATTTCTCAGGTGAAGGTCTGTTCCTGGATACCATAAGTAAAACTGCATGAAATTTGATTAAAAAAAAAAAAACAAAAAACAAAAACAAAGCTAAAAACAGGGACACTATTGCGTAACTGGATGTATTGCTCATTATCCAACAAAGAAATAAAAAAAGTCTGCTATATCTACTGTTTGTTCTGTTTTCAGCATATAATGCATGATGCCATTGGGTTTACCAGTTCAGAGACTGGAAGAAATTACACAGTGGAATGGTATGAACTATTCCAGCTTGGAAACTGCACTTTTCCCCACGAAAGAGAGGACACGGCCGCTCCTTTTTGGTGTAATCAGGGCGCAGCCTGCTTCTTCGAGGGAATAGATGACATGCACTGGAAACAAAATGGAACGCTGGAAAAAGTGGGAGAAATGTCAGGTACGGTATTGTGCACTATGGTTTATGGAGGCTTTTAGTGTTTACTGCTAAGTCAGAATGGACATTGTTATCAGCAACAATCACGTTTTTTCTTCCTAGGTGAGCAGTTTAATGATTTGGTGCGATGGGTTCAAGAGGACAATCAAACTGGGATTTATTACGAGACATGGACAGTGCGGTCAGACCCAGGGGCCAACTCTACGACATGGTTTGAATCATATGATTGTTCACAGTTTGTACACCGCACATATAGGAAAATGGCAGAGCTAGGAGCCAAGCTCTCGAGCAAAACCCAAACCAACTACACCAAAATATACCTGTACAGCGGAGAACCCACCTATCTTGGGGATGACACTATCTTTGGTCAGTCCTCTATGAAAGATCTGGCCAAGGACATCAAAGAGTTTTACCACTCTTTCCAGCCTCACCAGTCTATGGTTCAGTTCATCCTCAGCCTGATGGAAATCTATAAAAAAGTAGTACTGGACAAGACATTCTATTTGTACTACAACTTTGAGTACTGGCACCTGCCAATGAAGGCACCTTACATTCAGATTACTTATGAGGAAGTTCCTTTACCACATTGATAACTTTTTTAACTACCAATGACAGCTAAGGATGTACTTAGTATTGTCAAAGAGAGGGAATGTGCATTGTGGAACAAAGACTTGTGAATTGTGAATAATGAACAAATCTGTCACTAACCCCAGATTACATTGGTATATATGTAATAATCTGCAATGCTTGACTGATGTATAACTACAGACATACAGTGTTTCTCCTGTTTTAATAACCAAAGCAATCACAGTCTGCACAACTGGGAGTTTATATCATTTATTTGAACAATGCAAAATGTGAAGAAAGGTTTTTTGTTTGAAAATGACAAGCAAGTATTTTTTCCCCAAAACACTATTCAATTATGTGATTTGGGTAAAACACCGTCTTCAGTTTCAACACCTGCTATGCATATCGTCAGTATGCAAAGAAAAACATGTATCTCCATTTTTGTCGATTTTGAGTTTTCTACATCATTTGAACACGCCAATGGTTGTTTACATTGTGTAAACATTTCATGATGAATGAACCAATAGAAGTGCTCCAAAACAGCGTGGGAACAAATTCTGGTTCCATTGACTTTCATTGAAACTAAAGTATGTTTTGGTCTTTCCAGTAAAGTTGCAATTTTGAAGATACTTTTTTTTCATTGGACACAGACAATATATACCTGTCAAGCAGACAGATCCACTATAGACATTTCTCTTTTGTAACTCTGCATGTACTGGGTAATGTGGGTAAAAGCACGGCTAATCGTTTTGACTTGTCACAGTAAAAGGGTAAATAAGTGTATTGCTGTCTGATTTTATTGAGGGTTTAACAATTCACTCAGCCTACGATTTGATTCGATTCACAATATTACGTCAAGATGCCAAGAAGCATTGTAACACCCCTACATGTGTGCCTTTATAGTAAAAATGTGCTCACATCAGTTAATTTGCTTGATGGGAAATTATAGCAGTGTTAACATACACAAAAAAGCTCAGAAGTCAATAAACCATTTTAAACGTAACAAGTTTGAGATTATTGAGAGTAATAAATGTTTATTAATAAATTATATCAATAATATCAAATCTGCTTACAGTGGTAGAGGATCTACCGAAGAACATGCTTGCTCAAGGAAAGATCAGAATTGCAACTTCAAACCCTGGCAGAGGGTGCAAGAGAATCAAGTACATATGTATTTATAATTAAACACAGCGTTTTATACACAGAACTAGGGGACTTTCTTCTTAAAGGAAAAAATAATCATTAAGCACTTCATTTCAGTGACTACTTCAACTGTAACAATGACAAAATGGGTGCATGCAGTCAGGTCTTGATCCTTTTTTCATAAATCATCCAACAGAGTGATGTGGGAGATTTTATATATATATATATATATATATATATATATATATATATATATAATATATAATAGTAAGAACAGTTCTTGAATTATAAGCACACTTGGTTTATCTGTTTTGCAAAGCCACATCTTATAGGTTGTACTCCAAGAGATGCCACAAGTACATTAAGACAGACCTTTAGCTTAACCCTTACTCTCTCTGGTTGTTTAAACTGACAATGTTACCACATTCAACCACATGTTGTTGAGAACAATACCTTTCACACTTTGCAGCTATAAAAATAGAAGTAATTACAAGATAACCATCAAAAGGGGAAAATCCTTCACCACATATCCTCACGTTTGTGATTATATAGTATGCATTTAAGGTGCTTTATATTTACTGTACAAAACCATTTTTACAAATACATGTCAGCCTTACCAAAAACAAACAAAATTAGTGTTTTTAATTAATTCAAGTTAAAAATCTTTACTAATATAGATTGTGCAATTTGTTAAGAACAGTCAATTGAAACAAAAATCATCAACAAAGTGACTCAGTAATGTGCATGGCCTCCACAAGCCTGTATGCACTCCTGACAAAGTCTGGATTAGACTGAGGATCATCAGAGCATCAGTGAGCTTCTGGACAGCCCTTCGCATTACTTAGCGGAATCGGATGCACTGATATGTCCCAGTGGTCAACTTCAGGTCTGGGGAATGTGAGGGCCAGTCATTGGCAACAATACCTTCATCAAGGAACTGCCTACGTACTCCGGCCACATGAGGCCAGACACTGTCCTGCACCAGGAGGAAGCCCAATGCTCACTGCACCAGCATAAGGTCCGACACAGGCTCTGAGGATTTCAGCCTGGAACCTAACAGCCATGGTTGATCATGTGGAGGTTGCATCGACCCACCAACAATATACCTCCTCATCAAATCAGTCATGCTGGATGCTGTTGCAGGCTGATAGTGGTCCTACTGCTGGGTTGATGCCCTTCTATGGCCTTATTAATTTCTTCTTGTGTAATTCCGCAGGGACTACTGGTAATGCCTCATGCTACCAGTTGTAACACTGGCATAGCAAAATGCAAAACTAGAGAAAAATTAGTCATAAAGGATCAGGAGAGTTTGTATTGTTGGTGACCACCACCTGCAAAACCATTCCCTTTTTGAGGGTGGGTGTCTTGCTGTTGCAAGCTGTTCTTAATTGAATTTGCACCCAAGCAGGTAACATGCATTCACAATAACTTATGCTTCCTGGTCAGACTGATATTTCTGAAGTTTAACTGACTTTGTGTTATACTTTAATGAGCAAGTGTTCCCTTCATTTTTTTAGCAGTGTATATTATTTCTATTTTCTACCCATGTAGTCCTTTAATCTTAATACAGTGGGTCTGTTCATGCCACACGGGGGACACCGACATAACCACATACTTTCCCTGTAGCTGACAGAAAGGTAAGATTAATGCCATGTACTTAAAAAAGAAAGACAAGCCCGGGGCTCATTCACACATTGTAAAAAGTTTTTTTACCAAGTTTTTCTGAAATTTGTTCAAGAGAAAGCTCCTAAAAAAAAGGAATTTAAGAAGAAATCTTCTTAACGCTTTAAACCCAAAGCAATGTGCACAGCTGTTTTCTAGCCTTCATAACTCATCACATGACATGATCCACATATCAGAACATCCAGCAGACCCAGCCCTGACTAGCCAGTTCCATAGGGTTTTGAAGTCAGCATCAGTAAGTAATCCGGTTCAAAAAAACACGAAACAATCCTAAGATTAGCTATCTGCTTTTAGCCTTCCTTTAAAAATAGAGTTAAAAACACAGACATGATTCACACTCAGAAGATTCTTCTCTCAAAGATAAATGTGATTTTACCCACCTCTGACCACCCATCAGCCAGTAATCCACCAAAATCTACTCACTACCTTTATATTACCTTTCAGCTTTTAGTCTTCATATTACAAAAAACAGCAACACAATTCAAACATTAGGACTTTCATCAGACCCTCAATTCATTGACCAGGGTCAGATAATACAGCTATGACCAGCCTTAAGACAATAGAAATTCAGCTCGAAAAACAGTCCAAAACCTGCTATTAGCTCTCTTTGCTTTAACCTTCATCTGGCAGCACAAGGGTTAAAACTGAGACACGATTCACACAGTACAGCACTCAGCCACTCCCACCGTCTCAGTCTCAGTCTCAGTCTCCAAAGATCTCATGCTCTAGCCATAATCCAGAGAGTAATTTAGCTAAAACCCCACCAAACCCTGCTTTTAAATCCCCAACTGGATATGCTGGGTCTGGAAGTTCTCTTTGTGCTTTAAACGGCCTCACTTATATCACCTCAAACCAGAAAATCAACCTCAGATGAACATGTGTGCTTCTGTTGTGTGTGTGCAAAAGAGGGGCAGAATAATGCTACAGGGTGCGCTGTTCCAATTTCACAAAAATTCTAGTGCACTTCAATTAAATATATTAAAATATCAAAATGGCCCTAAAAATATATAAATATCAACAAATACGATAAATATAATTATCCAATTAATAATATTAGGATCTGTTACACTGATGACTTGTAACAGATGTTAACAGAAATACCAACATGTGGCGTGTGTAATTGTACCGAAATGCCAAAACAATTACAAAAAGGACCCTAAGATTCTGTGGGTTAAGAACGGGTGGTGAAGGAGACCCAATAAGAACAGAACAAACAAGAGAAAGTAGTTTTGGTTACAGGAGGGAAGCTTTCACTTAATGTTTTGTACATTTTTTGAATTTTGTCAAGTTCACAATCACTCAGTACCAAGCAGGTAGCCTGTGTTGAGAAGGGTATGTGGAACACACAGCTAGCTCAGAGCTGACAGCTCCTCAGTGGCACTGACTGAACAAACTCATGCAGATTTTAAGGTGGTACATCAAAGACTAATAAGACTAATAATTAATTGCCTCGAGTTCTCCACTGTTACTGACAATAGTTAACGTTCCACAACATTTGTAACAATATACATAAACATAATGACAAACAGCCAAGAATAAAAAACAATGTCAGTTAATGACCACAGAATTAAGAACAGATGTAAATAAGAAATTCTATAGATAAGAAATACTGAACATGTGGGCACTGGGAATATATAGCTACATAAATGGTTAGCCTAACATGGTAAAATTATGCAGGCCCTTGTATGTTCTCCATTATGTGATCTAATTAGAGAATAAAAGCTTTACTACATTGTAGTATTTACATTAATATGCTGAACTCTAGCTTATATCTTCATACTTTTCACTATATACAAATATGGCAACAGTCTTTTCAGAAAACAAGCCATACTATTCAAGTGTTTGATACTGTGGAGATCTTCCATCTAAAACCCTGCTGCCGTTTTGTTAATGTTCCAATATTACACATGTAAAAAAAAACAAACAAACAAACAACACCACGAAGAGACCCTCCATGATAATTCTTGAACAGAAAAGTAGAAAAAAGCATATAAAGGTATAAATGGGGTGAAGTGATACGACTGGTGTACTGGTTATGAATGTACTAATGTAAGAAGTGAACAGGCCTGCAAGTGTTTTACCATGTAGGCATCATATCAGGGAACCAAACGCGGCCAAGATGTTTGGACACTTCCCAATGGATCTCGTCCAGGCTATACTTGTGGTCAGGGATGAGCACCTCCTCCATGATGGACAGCTGCGAGAGGCGTCTGCCACACATCTTCACAAACTCCACGAATGCACTGCAAGACACTTCGCACTCCCCCAGGCCGATGGCAGACAGCTGCTTACAGCGCTCGGCGATGCGGATCAGCTCCTCGTCCAGCGGGCGTAGGCCATTAGCGCACACCACCAGCTCCACAAGCCTAGGACAGTTCATGCCTACGCGGCCGAGCACATCTTTACTGACCGAACGGCCGAAATAGAGGTGCGTGACGGGAATTTCATCGCGAAAGAAGGGGCCGAATTCATCCTCGTAGAGAAAGAAGTACATGACCAAGTTGAACTTCGGGGAGTGGCGGACCATGGCATCCCAGCTGCTTTTCTTGATGGTATGGAACTGTTGACCAGGGTTTTCACTCACCACATCAATGCGAAGGTGCTCTAGATGCACATGCTTCTCTGATGAGAGTGCAAGGAGGAGCTCATCACTCAGCAGGTGGTAATTTAGCGCCAGCTCCCTCAAGCCATGGCACTGATCAGCAACACACAGGATGCCTGTTGGCAGCGCAGTCAATGGTTTACTTTGCAGTTTAAGAGGTAAATACTTATTACAGCTTATTACATACTTATTACATTACTCTCACAAAACACAATCATGAGTGAGACATGGCTAACAGATGCTAAAGTGGGATGCCTCAGCAGTGACAATTCGACCAGCAGGTGCTGATGGAGAACTGAAACTCTCTTGGTGTAAAAGATTCATTCAGGTACTAACAATACCCATGTTCTGTTTCAACTGCAAATCAGTTGCAATTTCTGATATTTTATGTGTAAGAAATGTATTTTACAGAGATCTAAATATATACTATATATTAAATATATAAATATAGTCTTCTAAAAATGAAAAACAATTATAAAGTAATTTGAGCATGCCAGCATGACTCTACCTCTCCCTTTGTTCTGATACCACCTACTCAGATGCCTAATTATATTCATGGACTGTGATTTCCATGAAAAGAGACCCTCAGACGACACTGAGAGGTGTATCTTTATACCCTTACCATTAAAAGCTTTCTGCAATTTCGGTTAATTAAAGAAATTAATTTACAAATATACACAAACCATGACAAAAAGACATACCAGCGGGGGAGACATGTGGACAGCTGCTCATCTTGAGCAGTTTGAGTGTGTCACTGTTGTTGGCCACCAGGACCTTAAGTGATGGGTCATCAACTGGCGTATCATCGATCTTGAGTGATGACAGAGACTTGGAGTTTACAAACACCACGGTCAGCGCAGAGATGAAATGGGACTGGAGGTGTTAAGAGAAAAGTAATTACACATGCAGTTAGTATTTTCTGAGTATTTTTTATTTATTTATTTTTGGACATCGACTCACCTTTGGTAACTCCATGAAGCTCGGTCGTGCTGTAGAGATGAGCCCAAGGGTCTTTAGTGAGCAGTTTACAAGCTGAGAAAGAATGTCACAAGCTGCCTCTGCTGATTCTGTACTGCTGTCCACCTGAGGAGGCACGACCCATCATATAAGACAACAAGAAACAATGACAAGGCCACATCCCACCAACAAATATTTCAGCAAACTCGTTGTTCACGTTAATTTTGGAGCAGATCATTTCAATTGCCGCCTTCCAGACATTGTTAAATCATGCTCGCATTTAATTGGCTGAAAGGGAGGCTGCTCTCCAAACACTGATATTGGCACGACCTGATTCTTACTGCTGATAAGTGGGCTAGCGGTATGTTATCAGGGCTCTCAGTCCACAAACCTCAAGGCAAAAATATAGTTTTTCAGATGACTTACATTCTTTTCATGTCATCCTATGTGTTTGACTCCAATATAGAGAGCAACCTCCTTAAAAGCAAAAATACAATCTAGCGATGGCAACTTGTAAGAAGTGCCAAGGGAAGTCACATTACAACAAATTACCTGACAAGTACCTCACCTTAAAGCTGACATACTGTAAATGATTCGAGTGCCTCTTGATGATCTGCTTGATAAGATCAGGATGGGTGGCCTTTAGGTAAGAGCTTGCCGGCTGGGTGAGTTCAAACTCAAAGCATCTCCAGAGCTCAGGCATATGAAAGGCATGGTTCCAACCATGACACACCTGGGAAGCGAACGCTCGATCTAGCAGTGGCAAGTACTGAAAGATGTGCAGCAGTATTTCCTGGGGTAGCCATGCCCAGTTCGATGCCAGATCTCCAGAGTCCTCACAAGGCTGTTTAGTTCTCTTGCAAACATCCATCAGTTCCTCACAGGATGAGCTGGTGCCCTCTCTTTCTCTGCTCAGTCTTCTTTTCATTCTTAGGTGAAACAAGAACAGCAACATGTAAAGACTTCAGATTTAAACACACACACTGCTGAAGTCGGCTTCCTATTCACCATTACTGAATGTAAGGAGGAGGTGGAACATTTGCACAAGAAGCCAGACAGGTTAGACTGAGGGATCCACATGGAACTGCTACGTCAACTGAGATGAAATAGAAAAACCTAAATAAGAAGCGGACAGAAAAGAAGCTGCCTTCAGTTTCATTGCTTCAGTTTGTAATAGCAACTGGTCAGCATGCAGCAGCAATCGTAGTTATAGCTTGCTAACCAATAACCTAGCTAATGTCAGTTATATTACTTGCTGTGTCACTGTTTGCTGTAACATTGTATCATGGTATTTGTGCGTACAACAAACAAAGGGTCTGTTTTAAGGGCACAACCACCTTAAAACAGATTGTTAGTCCAGTGTCACTTGCCCTGGGAATAAGTGTCCGTGAGCTGCAGAGCAGAACTTCTGAAGGAGCACTGAAAGTCTGTTGAAGGACTGATCATCAGGGCCATCACCCCACCATCACCAGCCAGCTCACCTGTCCATTTACTGCTACACCCTCAGTTACATCACTGTACCATCCAGATGTACCAGCATAGAGATAGGATGGGACTGTTTCAGCTAACGCCAGCTACATAAAGACTCAGTCATAGACTGCCTCAGCCAGAGACCGCCTCAGTCTTACACTGCCTCTATCTGTGCAGCTTCTAAAGCTTTGCTATCCAGATTTCAAACAAAGGCTCCTTTCTTTGGTATTTAGTTTAAACTGTAAATACTGTTTGATCAGAGGAGGATGGGTCTCGCCTTGTGAGTCTGGTTCCTCCCAAAGTTTCTTCCTCCAGTGTGAGGGAGTTGCCACTGTTGCCTCTGGTTGCTTACTGGGGGGATATATGTTGTAACTGTCTGTTTTCAAAACTCTGTAAAGCTGCTTTGAGACAACATCGTTGTAAAAAGCGCTATATAAATAAACTTGACTTGAAAGGAAGGCAGCTTTTGATTTTCTCCTGAGTACAAATATCAATATCTGTTCTCCAGAATTGTATACTTATTCCTCCGCACCTTTAAACATACTTTAATAACTTAAGTGTTGCTCTTTTACAGCTTAGCTTCAACAAAATGTCAGATCAGTTATGGTCATTATTGAAAGTTTTAAGCTTTGTACTGGTATGAGGATTAAAAGAGGACAAGAGATATTCTTTTATCCTTTCATCTCTACCTTTAATCAGGAGAAGAACCACTTGAGCATTCAGATAGTTCTGTTGAGTTGTAATGATTGCATATAACAACAATTTTGCAGGACTCTTAAAATATTAAGGGTATCTTATTAAATAAAAACATGAATCAGGCCTACTCATCTGCTCAGGCAGCTATAAGGATGTTTCGGATCGAGATTTCTCGCAGCTAACTGAGCTAATTAACTGAGCTAGATCCAGCCAGCTAATGAAGAGGCAAAACCAGGTCACTACATGAACAGGCTCAACTTTAAGACCACGCTACGCTGTGATTTTATATTTCTGCTGATAAGATTAATCCATATGAAAGGCTTTGCTGGAAAAGCTTAACTGCTTGCTTTCTGCACTTCTTATTGAAATACCCCGTTCCACCTTAAATGCACAACAATACAGTATGTAACAGCGGCACTATTTAAGGTGGAACGGGCAATAAGAATAGAAAGCTAACTTCAGTCACGTCTTTCTTCAGGTTTTCGCTCAATAACGTGTCCCGCTGGGATATTAGATCTGTTTAGGTGATTTGGGGGAACCAGACTAACTGGCTTCGTCTTGCAAACCTTCGCTGGCGTTGCTGGCTTTATTAATTAGCTAAACTCGCTAACCCAGCTATGTGTCTGAACCACACGAACACACAGACAGTAAATAAACAAATAAGCTGCCCGTCTGACTACATTACTACAGTAGAGTAACGTTACGTTTTTTAAATTCCTGTCTAGCTTAGTTAGCTACTTAGTTCGCAAATACTTACTTATTGTTGTACACAAACAGCACTGCACTGTCCTGTAACGCCCGAGATTAATTTTTAGATTTCAACCCAAATAATTATGTTTCAGCTCCGTCCGGTAGCTGAACACAGAAAATCACGGAACTCGGAACGTACGTTACCTGCTTAATGTTCAGGACTAGTTGAACTCGCTGAAGCTGAAACAGTGAAAACCCGTCACTGCGCTGTCAGCCTGGACCTGCACTCCAAAACATCCGAGCCAGCGAGCTCTGGCGCTCCGGAAGCCAGATATCTGAGAAGACGCGCTAAACGTGTGTGTGCGGATGTTGTTTAGCTCGGATGCCGCTGCTGCGTGTCGGTGACCGGATGACCTAATTCCTGCTGCGCTCCGTCGCGGAACCTGCTGCCCCAGATCTCAGCCTGAAAATGGCGATGTTGTTCTGACGGGGAGCAAAGGATCATGGGACATATTCAAATACGAGACGACTCTTATTAATTCCAAACATTTTATATCAGTTGTCACAATTTTATTATATATTTATTATTATTTTTCCAACAACATGTACCACGAAAAATATAAAACTCGTGTGGAGTGGATCTCGGTTTCACGAGCAGAGATTAAACTCAGACTGGACAACATTGCCCTTTTAATGGAGAACCGCATTTTTCGATATATCCAAAAGTATTAACAATTTTTATGATCTACTTTAAAGGGAACTCCACAGAGTTTTCAAAAAGAAAAGTAAAACATAATTAAATGTTAACAGTCACTCGGAGTAGTTTGGTGAGAATTGTTAACATAGGTGGTGATAGAAACCAGACGGTTAAATTCCTCTAAAAGCTTCAACACATGAAGTTATTACATCAAATGGTTATAAATAATTTGTCCGATGCCTGACACATTGTTAATGACTGTTTTGGCCTGAAACGTATTTAATCCATTCATGGCAGAGCTGTACCTGGTGGATGTTGTGATTTATGACTATTTTACAATAATCAGAATTACATGTAAAGAAACCCACAGAACACACAGCAGTTTCAATGGTTTTGTAAAGTAAGTAAAATAGCTATATTTATACACAGCGACCCGTTTCCTACTATCACCACTGTAAGGTAAAGTCTGTCAAGCACCCTGAGTGACTCCATTTACATCTCTAGGACAGAATTATTTATAAAAAATAAACAAGTAAAATAAATGAATAAATAAACTGGTGGAACTCCCCTACTGGTTCACCACTACTGCCGCAGCTCATATAAGAAATACCTTGTATCTCATCTTGGCTGTTGTTTTTGCATCATTAGGAAACTGTAGGAGTTGCAATTTGACAAAGAATGAAAGGATTAAAAATTTCCATTTTTTTTTACCAGTTTCTCTAAAGTTACAGTCTGTTTTGTTCTGATATTCATAGCAGAATAGGGGGGGGGGTGTTTGGAAGCAGTCGCACATGGGCTCAATACCAAGTGTCAGTTAGAGGGGTAATAAAGCCTCCCCGGCACTAAACTTTATTTGTTATTCTCTAGAGTAGAAACCTGGAGTGAGGTTTGTGATCCAGAACGTATTATTTAACATGCTCTTATGGCTGAGTTCAATCAAATCTTTTCAAGCATGTTCCAGTTTATGCTGTAAAGCCTTAACAGAAGAGCAGAGGCTGTTAATGCAGGACAAGGACAGGGTCAACAAACTGTTGGACAATCGCAAGAGTAAGTACTTCACTCTGCGTGCAGGTCTTGCTGTTATGCAGTTCACATTAATAGCTAAGGACACGCGGTTACAGGAAAAAATACACGACACGTTTGTAATGTACCTTGCAGAACAGAGAATCTGGTTTATTACCATCCAACTCTATCCACCACAGATAATACAGAGCAGATTTACAAGTAGCATTTTTTTCTTTTACAGCAGCTGTTCATCACACTTCCACACATTCTCACACTTCCAAAAAAGATCCACAATTTCTATTTTTTTTCTTCTTTTTTTTGGTGTGAAGACTGGCCCCAGCTCAAAGATTTCTGTGTTCTGTTCTTACAACACGATGGCAGAACATACTTACCTTTTAACGTTTTTAAAAAGACAGAAAAAGGGTTTGTACCACATTTTAACATTGTGGAGCTAAAAGGGTTCACACTGACCCTCGGACAAGTCAGACATAGGCCCGTTAAAGTTTTCTGAGCACAGAGATGATATTCATTATATTTGCCAGGGGAAAACACAATGGCGTGTATCACTGTATAAAAATGTACAGTGGCTTTTATTGACATACATTCCATATGTTTACAGCTGCAAGATAGGAGGCACACCCAGTATTGCACTTCATTAAAAGTTCTGGCTCAAAACAAAACCCAGAATATCAAACAAAACTGAAGTGTAAAGTAGCAACATCTGAATACACCTATTTTGGATACTATCATTATATACAAGATTAGATAAATCGTACACTATTTTCCTCCCAACATAACATTCTTGACAGTCCACTTATATAATCTTACCAGAATCTTTTCTGCCAAGCCATGATGCACTCAATAGTGGGGAATACTGTACAGGATTACGAAAAGAGTCAGTTTACATATTGTTACACTTCAGTGATCGGGTGGTGTGCAACGTTTATGGGAGCCGAGGGTTACAACGGCTGCATGCAAACACGTCACAAAAGTTTTTTTCCATAAATTTTTTTTCTTTTAAATTTCCTATATTCTTCAGCGTCCATTGAGAGAAACAGAGAGAGAAACTGAATCCCGAAGCACAGCGGCTTATCACTGCCTCCTCATAGCCCGCCATCCAGGGCATCCTCAGACTGGACTTCAGCAGGAGTCTGCAGTTTTAGCAGGGCAAGTAAAACAGGGACTCAAAGGGGGAGTCAGACAGGACGCAGCCATTTAGAAGGTATGGGCATTTCTGCACACGCCACAACCGAGGGCAAACTCCTCTCCAGTGGGAGGATGCACAACATGCAGGGGACACTCACTCCCCTCCAGCTGTTTACCCTTAGGACCTGTCAAAAAAGAAATATTTGAATATCACGGTTCTTAGATTCTGAGCTGTTCTTTTGTTATTCATATGAAATGAGGTCGGACAAAAACAGATTGGAGTTTACCAGCTGGACAATGAGGCAGCTCCTCTTTGGGGACACTGGTCATTCTCTGGAAGTCATCATGGCAAGCGTTGCAGAAGTGTGTGGTCCCAAAACAAAAGAACACAGCAACGGAACAGCAGTAACGGCATTTGTACTCAAGGAAGTCTGTCCCATGTTTAGAGCACATCTGCAAAAAAGAGACACTTTTCAATATGAACAGAGATATTTATTCTCTCTCCAAATAAATAACTATATGGTAGAAACACCATAATTATTATATACACTGCTGTGTCAGCAGAACAAATGAAACCCACATTCTACCAACAGTGTTCTCATCAGATTCAGATCGATGACTTTGACTGGCATTCAAGCAATCATTGATTGTTATTAACAGGCTGAAAGCATTACACAGCCCCCCACCCCATTCTTTACTTTCAACTATAACTTTTCCAGGTTACTTTGGAGCATTTCTAGTTGGTCTATTCACCACAAACTGTTGTCACAATGTAAACCACAGCTGTTGTGTTCAAATGATGTATAAAATGAAGGGGAAAAAAAGATATATGTTTATGCCATGCATACAGATCATTTTTCAGGACTTTTTTTCCCACTAACCTGTGCCCTAGACACATCTGAGCAAGCTCCACAGATGAGCTCACTGGGGTCATAGTCATCGCCCTGTCCTGCCTCTGCGTCACAGCGGGCCTCTCCCCCAAAATAGGCCTGCAGAAGTCAACATACAACTTTTACTTTTTGATAAAGCTGGTGGGGACTCCTTATATGTAAACTGAAGAATCAGGTTTATATTTTCCTATATATTTATATTTTCTTTGCTTTATTTCCTACCAGACTTTACAGAACTCAAGATGCATTGCAATAGTCTTACACACTCCTGGTCTTATTAACAACGCTACTGGAATACCAAGTATATGTTTAATGACATATGAAGTACAAAGACTAGATAATATATTTACCATTAATAAATGTATACTAATTTTAAATAAAAATGAAAACATGTTTATAACTTTTTGAGCTAACCTTTTTGCACTTGTAGCAAACATAATAAGCGTATCTATTCATAGCGAATCCAGCAGGGTCATTGTAAAAGCGGGCTCCAGGCGTTGTGATGGCCTCACTCTTGTGTAGGCCCTCATATTCCAGTCTCATTAAAGCTTTCCTCCTCACGTCATCATAGAGTTCTTTAATGGGATCCAGCAGATCCTTGATCACTGAATGGTTAATTTTGTTCTAGAACAGACAAAAACAGTGTTAGCAAAGACTGCAAAACCCTGACCTTCTGCTTGACACCGTCACTTTAGGTTTGCAGCTCCTTTAAGGGTGCGTACGAGATTACATACCTTACAAATAGGACACGACATGAACCCAAAGGTTATCCTGGGCCCGAGCCAACGATTCTCCAGGACTCGGCGTGTGCACTGGAGATGGAACACATGGCTACAGTCCAGCTGAGAACAAACAAAAATAAGTCAGACCTCAGAACGGAACTTACATCTCATAATGGGCCAACTGTTTGTCCTGTGGCCACAATCACTGTTTTACTCTGCAAAGATATTTAGTACCTGGACGGCAGGGGCCGCGGACAGAGCCTCAGTGAAACATATCATGCACATGTCATCAGCATCTTGTTTGAGACAGCCAGTGCTCTTATCACAGCCATGAAGACAGGGCAAGCACAGCTCCTCGTTCTTCACCCCACCACAAGGGTGACCACACGCATGGGTCTTACTGCAGGCCAGTTTTGCATACTCCTATGCACATAAACACACACACACCCCAGCATAAAAACGTGTCCCGTGGTCACACTACAAATTAACAGTATATTTGCTGCACTTTAATTTTCGTGTATACTGCATATATTCTCAAACATGCAAAGCTTTGCACCTGACAGTCCGGGTCTGAGCACACACTTCCCACTGCAGACAATTCTGTGCCATTCCTGGTTCCACAAAAGCGGCAGGCATCCGAACTGCTTGAAGCAGGTTTACCTGAAAGATTTATGACCACAAGGGCAGATGTTAGAATTAATATGATCAAACCTAACCATTTAAATAACTGCAGACAATATGCACCTTTATTTCTCTACAGGTTATACAAACAGAAGAAAACCAGTTCATTAACTACACACTTGAGCGGCACTGGGAAAAGTTTGCCAAGTTCTCTAACTGGCCAAGATTTTTGTACCCGTTCCAACAGAGTAAAATTGTGCGATATTGACAAAAAATGGTACCTGGATATTTTCCGTAGTTTTGCTGATAACGATAATAAATTATATTTTGCAATGTTTAGAAAAATATTTGTAAAAGTCTTATATTTTACTAGTTTGCACTTCTTAAAAGATATTAATATCCATCCATCATCTTCTGCTTCATCTAGTCGGGGTCACGGGGGGAGGGCTGGAGCCAATCCCAGCATCATTGGGCAAGGAGCTTTTTTAGTAAATGACTCCACTGAAGGTTGCTGAATGTGTTTTAGCTGATTTAGGTCTGTTTTGGACAGTAAGCTTCCGCAGCACTTCGTACTCCTCATACGGAGTATGATGTTCGGAGATGATGGAACTGGTTAACTGTTCGATCTTTAACTGCTGTTTTTTTACTAAGTCTACAAGCTGTTGTCTTTTGAGCAACGTTCGTTTTTTCAAATCCAAACCAGCTCCACGTGAAGATGATCCTCGCCTAGGAGTTAAGGTAGACTGTGCGGCTGGTGATGTCTGAGTTTCTTCCCCTGCAGCAGTGCTTTCACTTATTTTCAGCTTTAGGTGTGCATTAGCTAGCTAGCACACAGTACGGGCATTCGCAGCAGCCTGTACTAAAGCGTGTTGAGGCGTTCTGATTGTTGTTTTTTCCCCCCAATCAGTAGTACACTCGATAACGTCAGCGTGCGCATCTTTTACGCAGCAATTAGGATATTATCATAGATGATATATATTGTACACCTCGACCCACCAAACCATTTTGATTTCAAACACACACAGAGATCTATTGGATGTTAACAGTGTTACATGCCATCTGTGCAGAACTTAGCTGTTGTAAAGTATTAAGTAATATTAGAAGCTAGCCCAGATGTTAGTTTTATACTATTTTTGGATATGAATCATAACAATACTGTTTGTAATTAGTGGTAATTCTGCAGATAATAACAAAATCTTTTGTTAGTATTATGTCATTCCTCAATAGTAGTATCCACTAGAAATACAGCACAAGGCATTTCCGCTTGCACTGTAAGTGTACGGTCACCTCACCTGTGTGTTCTCTGAATTCCACCATTGCCTTCATAGTCTTGGAGTCTGCCAATGCCATCAGCCAGAAGAGTTTAGTCCTTCCACAGCCCTCATGCAGGTCAACCTTTATGGCCTCCTCTTCCTCCTTAAAAACCTGCAAACAGCCACAACAGCAATATGATGCAGAGCAGGTTTCTTGATGTGTCCCACTCAGCGTGAATTAGGACTGCACAATAAATTGGTTGTTAATCACGATCACAATATTGACCTTTGTAAAATGCAAAATACACTCTTTGAGCATCTTGACAAATCACTGATGTTCCTGATGTGTGATTTTCTGTGTGTGTTCTGAAGAATCACTTTCAGTGTTTAATTACAGTAATCCCTCTGAGAAATGTGATATCTTTGGAAAAGCAGTTCACCACTGCAACATGTCTGTTAATCAGTCGTTTAGCACAGCACTCGCGTGAATGGGAGTGTACCTGGCGTTGATGGGAGCGTGTGCGGCGGTGCAAGTGGAGAAAGCGATCACAGTCAGTGCACAGGTTTCCACACACATTACACAGAATGATGGCTGCGGTCTCTCCGTCGTCATGGTTATCACACATAGGCTGTGAACAAACAGTAAAGAGGAGAAAAGGACAGTCTTTCAGCAACAGACTCATGAGGTAACTGTATGGCTCTTGATTGTGTCCATAGGGGCCTGTTAAGACTCTGTATGAGGTACCATCTGTTTTTGCTGGCCGTCTTTGCCCATCCAGCGGCCTGAGGACAGCCGGTCCACATGGTCTTGATCCAGCACACACAGAGAGGCGAGAGCCAGCCAGAGCTGTGAAGAAACAATATATATACACAACAGATTTAACCTCTTTTTTAAAAAAATGATAATTTGCTTTCTAGTAGAACGACATTTATTTAATGTATACTATATAATGTTCAAAAATATTCACTGCTTTGACTAAAAAACACAGTCAAAAAGAAGAAAGCCCTGGATAGTAATCTCTCTTTCCATCTGAACATGCTATATTTGCTGAAAAGATGGCCTCTGTTTTTATAATTAAGTACTTGATGCTATTAAGAACTGCTATTAAAGTCTGTTTTAAGAACCTTTGAGCAATATGTTCCACCCCACCCACAGTTGACAGCTCAGTGGCCAGATCAGCTGAAAAGCACTCACTAAGCTGACCGGCAGTCAAGAGGCACAGAAGGGAATGACTAATGAAAAGCTTAGTCATACCCGCGTGGTAGCAATGCAGCGCACTGGTGAGCGGTGCTCCTCCTCCATCTTAGTGAGAGCAATAATAGTCTCAGCAATGGCGTTCTTGGTCACTCTGGACCAGGCATCTGAGAGATGTCCCTGCACAGGAGAAAGGATTGGTCTAGACACAGCCAAAACTACAAACTACAAACCCATCGACCCATCTGTCAAGACAGAAGTGTGGAAAAATCATTCTGAGACTAAATACTAACAGCAGCCATATCCTTAACCAGCTTAATGATGATCTCTGCAATCTGGGGTGGAGTTGAACCCTTCATCCACCAGTGACTCTCCCCTCGTCGGATGTAGCTACACAACAAAAGGAAAGGAGGAAAGGGGGAAATATGTTTACTAAACAAAGTCCAAACCCTGTTCTCAACAACACCTTCAAGCTCATCTAATTCTAAAGTGAAAATTTCTTCAGTTTACTCTTGCAAATCAGTGCAATCTTACCTTGAGTTGAAAATCATAGGCAATGTGACCGTTGTTACGCCTTTTCCTGCTGCCATCCCAGCTGTGCCCACAATGGTGGTGCCCTTGGCCTTCAGCTGTACAGTAAGGGCCTTAGCAATGCAGCCCAGGAACATATCCAGGATCCCTAGTTTGTTCCAGTCACCCTTCTCGGTAGAGTGGATGATGTCGCTGATATCTGCTGGGGGTAAGGCCTTCACTCCGATTACACTGGCCAAACGCACAGGAGTCACCTCAGGTAGCACACGTCTGAGCAACGAGGTCACCTGTGTGAAATGCATGGCCGTTAATCCTAAAGCTAGTAAAGACTACGATAGATTCAGCTGCGTGTGACAGAGAAGAAGCAAAGTGTACATTATACACACAGAGGTAAGCTCACCTGTCTCTGGACGCGTGGTGAAGCCGTATGAAGGAGGGAGAACAGATCCTGTAATAGGGTGAGTTGTTGAGCTAAATATTGCCTGCCCACATTGGACCCACTCAGGGCAAGCACCATCGACAGCAATTCAAAACAGTATGCATCCGAGGAGGCGTCATCATCACTGGGCTGGGAATTGGCGTTCTCCTTACTGGAGATAGCGTGCTCCCACTCCTCCCGCACACGTGTAGCCTCCATGCGAATGGCCTGCACAATGTGGGCACACACCTGAGGACGAAATACAGAGAACAAAGTGAGGATTTAAAGTGGAAGTGTTACAGCATTTTCTGATGTTGTGGTATTTAATAACCAGATATGCATCTAGATCTCGTAACCTGTTTCTGTAGATTAGTGAGCTTGCTCCGGCTGAAGATGATGCCAACCATGTGTTCTTTCAAATCAGCATCAGATGGAGCCTGAGAAGAAAAAAAAATTAGTAATAACAGCAATTAATGGTCATGAACGTGTGATTGGTCTTTGTCCATTCGTTTTTGTGATTAGGAGACCGACCTTATCTTCACCCTCAGGAGATGACAGCAAGTTCTTCTCCTCCTGCTCTGGAGTAGGTTCTGCATCTCCACAAATCAGCTTCCCAAACACCTACACAAACAATATGCATCATTTCAGGTGTATGTGGGAAGATGTACTTTAATATGATTATGATAAACAGCTCTAATTCAAATCTCCTCCAATAGAAAGCCACATTTATTCTATTATCATTTCTTTGGCTTTCAAAAAGTAATTGAGTATTTTAACACACTGATGAAATCTTTTTGCATTAAAAACATTATTTAACTATTAACGTGATAAGTATTCTGGCTTAAACACATACACAAGAATGAGTATTATGCACAGTGATGGCGTACAACAACGCATCACTATTTATAAGTAGGTATTATTGACAGCAGTTAACTTAAAGACTTTGATTTCTTCTTTGGTGCCATTCAGAACACTACAAGAGGGAACTTCTTGCCCATGTCCTACTTTAAAAGCTTTACAAAATTAATAACAAAAAAACCTTTGAAATCTGGATTATAGTATCTACAGCAGGGGTAGTGAACTCCAGTGCTGAAGGACCAGATTCCTGCACAGTTTGATAATGTACCTAATGTAGGCATGCAACAGTTCTTGTTTTTTTAATCGAACCGTTCGGTTCGGTACACCCGGATGGACCAAGGTATTTCGGTGCGCGCACTAACAGAGTTTCTGCCCCCTCCCTCCTGCTACTTTTCACTCCGTCTCCACCCCCCTCCCAACCGCTTTTTCCTTTCTACAGAAGAAACTTTAATTTGAGTTTGTTAATTCCCTGTTAAGAAAATAAAGAGTTTAAGTTTGTCCAACTGTCTCTGTCTGGTTCTGGTCCATATCTGGCTCGCTGGTGAGGTGACAAAACTTTAAAGTTTCATTGTGGTTATTGATTGGACACATTCTGTGTATTGGGCGATAGTTAGGACTGCTTAGGACCCAGGGGAGACTTTTTTTATATACTTTCCTCTGCGTGTCTCTTTGCAACCATGCAAAAACCAATCAGATTTTTTTCTGAATTTCCCAGGAGCAAATCAGCGCTCTGAAGGCAGACGCTGAAGATTTGAGGGCTAATTAAACCGAACTTTCTCAGCTGCGTGATCATGGCGAGTAAAACGGAGAACAGGAAATTTGAAGAGGCGCCGTCAACTTATAAATCCGCTGCTTGGGACCATTTTGTCTTCAGCGTTGAGTATGACCAACAAGGCAAAAAGACAGTCAGCAGTCAAAGCACAGTGTGCAAGCATTACTTTACAACTATCACCTGCTCGACAGGTAACACATTTTCACACATCTTCACATTTGTGATTCTTGTTGCTTGTTTTGTTATAAAAACGCACTGCATCTTGGAGCTAGATAATATTGATATATCGAAACCGAACCGATACCGTGGCCCTGTTGCATCCCTAGTTCCTACTAAAGTACACTAAAAACCACAGCAGGTTTGGTTGGCGTACTAGAGCACTGACTGCACCAAATTCTTCTGGACACTGACCCGCTGCTCCCCACCCCCGATCTAAAGACAGTCACACTAACCTGTGAGGTGATAAGGCGGAACACGCGCAGGGTCTCTGCTTCACAGTTCTTCTGCTGGGCCACACTGGCGGAGATCTGTCCAGCGATTTTGATGCTCTCGCCCTCCTTCCAGCCAAGCACTTTGACTTGCCTCACCCTCAGAGTGTTCTCAGGGCCCTTCATCTCAATCTTGATTACATGGTGGTCTCCTCCAGGCAGTTCACTGGTCACCCATCCCATGTGTCTTGAGTCCAGGTCAATCTGCAACAGCAAAGATCATCGAATAAAAAGAACATGGAAACCAACAGATTATGGAAATTGGTAGTTGGCCACATTGTTGGTTGTCTTAACAGTTTGCTGTTAAACGTTCAACAGAACAATAAAGCCTTGTTTGCTGTTAAGATTTATATTGAAGTGGCATTTGAGTCAGACCTGTTTGATTCTGCAGAGGTCTTCCACTGCCTTTCCACAGAGAAATGTCATCGATGTGACTTTGTTCTAATGAATCAGAAAAAAAAACAACAGCATAACATGAATCTGGATGCAAGTGTTAATTAAATTGTGCGATACTATCTACGAAGTGATGATAACCATAAAACAGATGCTCCTCAGTCCCAAACTCACCCCAATGTCACGGGAGTTGTCCACATGTACAGACACGTAAGAAGCATTGATGCCTTTCACACAGCTGATGGTGATGCTCTTAGTCTTGTTCTTGTCCTCATCCCCTGATTCCCAGAAAGTCTCAGTAGAGCCATCTGTCAGGCTGCCAATCATAGCTGGCCGACTGGAGGTTTTTATGTCTACTACACTGGTCAAGTCCTTCAGGCAGGTTACCACACACAGCTCCTGTGTTTAAAGAAATATGTTAGAACGTGCATGACACATGTACTGCTAATAGAGGGGAACAAGTATTTTGGGGTTTGATCTGAAAAATGTTTCTCTAGAGCTTAAATTATACATTACCCATACTGATCTGGCAAATACAACAACAAACCATACAACGCACAAACAGTTTCACACAAAAGCCCTTTTTATTTAAGCAAAAGGCCTGCACCATTCTCCTCCAACTTTAAACATCCAAGATCCAACCGGTGTCTAATTCTGATGAATGGCTTCCATGAAATATGGCAAATGAAACTTTGGAATTGAAACTTGATTTTAAACACTAACTTTATTTCACTAGACACATATTATGTAGTAAGGTGTATTTACTATTCTAATCCATAACTTCCTGCATCTATATGTAGAGACAAATTAAAGGGGTTTCTTAATTTAAACCGTACAAACTTTTACCTTCATTTTGCTTTAAAACTGCTTAATATAGTAACTGTTTCAAGGGCAATGAGTTTGACTAGTGAGGAAAGGTAAAAATTTAAAACTCAGAAAGTAAAACCTGGTTGATGGCTTCATATCCCGACTGCACACTGATGTTGAAGCTCTCCTCGCTATCCCCATCATCTGATTTGGACAGGATGTTGTTGATGTGATGGAACACATTACTCTGATGCAGAAACTGGTGGTCGGACTGTTTGAATTTCAGGCTCCAGCACCTATGGCAAGTTTAAACAAATAAATAAATCAGTTACACATAATAATACAGGGGCCCATACTCCAGTATTTCAAAGAGGATCAGGTACCTGAGGGCCATCTGTTGGAGGGAGCTTCCTCCAGGTAGTGACATCATCAGGTCAGAGATGGTCTGAAGGAGTCGATGGAAGGTATGAGGCAGTGGGTGAGCGGCCTCTCCAGCAATGACGATATCAGAGAGTGGATGCTCACACACACCCAAATCTTTCTCCTGCCGCACAACAGACCAGACAATATTCAAAGGCATGAAATTCCTGCTCTAGACTCCCAAAACAGGCAAAGACAACTGCAGGGTCCTGAACAGGACACATCTGTTTATAATTAATGTTAAAAGAGCTCACACAGGAAGCATGTTGCTAATTAACCAAGTTAACACAATGCCACGCACCTGCTCCACTATTTCTTTGTTCCCCTTGTTGTCCTCTTCCTCCTCCTCCTCTGGTTCACAGGGAGATGGGGTGAGAGAAGCCACAAAGTGCCAGAGGATATCATGCAGAGATGTGGTCTGAATCACGTTGCACAGCAGCCAGTTAAAAGCCTGACAGAAAAAACAGAGGACCTTTGTTATGAAATAAATACTGTACAGTGCAAAAGCACAAATAAGGACATGCTTTGATGATGACACAAAACAGGTACCACTACCAGGTAGCGCATGTGGCCAGCTATCACTAACCTCCATGGCAAACACTCTGCAGGCTGATTTGCGCAGAGCATGTCTCATGGCTACTTCCAGGCCCTCTAAATCGTGGTGCTGAATGACAAAGGCAAGCACGGGCCACTGGAAATTCCTCTCACCCTTACTCAGGGAGCCATGGGCTGAGATTAGACGAGACAACTCGGGAGAGGGATGCCGCAGGAGGGAGGAGCCCACTTCTGGAACAGAAAAAGAATATAGGGCACTTGCTTCACAGGAATAGCTTGTCATGTAAAGTAGTAAGCACATAAACTGTTTCATACGTTTGATGTACACTACCGCTCAAAAGTTTAGGATCATTTTAGAATTTAATTTTATGCAATTTTCATGCAATTCACAAACAATATTGTCTATTTCACAGTTAATTTAAGTGTATCAGATGATTTTTAAAGAATAAAAATGTTTGTATTAAAGACTATTTTGTATAGAGGCTTATTTTGCATATAATCCTATTATCAGCAATTCTCAGTCCTCTGTCTAAATCTCCTGGTATGGCCACCAATCCAAGTTAAGGATGTTATTGGACTAATTGGTTGTTAGGACACTCAATTGTGATGCACAGCTGAAAAACATTCTACTAATAAGTGAGTATAAAAGGGAGAACAACATTCTAGGTTAGTTTAGTATCTGAAGCATCAGCAGTTGATGGCTTGCTGACAGACTCAAAATGACCAGAAAGAAACAACTTTCTTTCGAGACCAGTCAGTCCATTGTTGTGTTAAGTAAGGAAGATACTCCATTGAAAACAAGAACATTTCACTGTGATCCCAAACTTTTGAGTGGCAGTGTATGTGGACATATTAGTACTTGATCTTCAGTTAAACATTTTGCATAGATAGATGTGTAAATATTGAACACAACAAAGACCAAATTTGACTATGCCATGAATTTTACTTACTTTTACTTTACTTCTGTCTTTTAAAAAAGTGAGTGCACCTCTGGCTTCATTAACTGGTACTGCCCTCTTCTGGCAGAAGCAACTGTATGTAGGTATCTGCTGTAACTGGCTAAGAGTTTCTAACATCTAACATCTATTTTTTCCCCCGTTCTATGCAAGAATTCTTTTAACTGTGCAATGTTTGAGGGATTTTGTGCATTCAATCTGAATGCGATTCAGATACAGGCTTTGACTAGTAACCCTCCATTTCTTCCTTTTGAGCCACTACTTGGTGGATTTACTAGTAGGTTTTTTAAACAGATGGTCTCACATTCTCCTAAAGCATTTTCTGTAGTGAATGAATTGTTTGACTCTTCTGTCCATAGCACACATTTATAAGCAAACATTGGTCTTGCACCAGTTTTCTTTTTAGACAGCGAGTCTTTGTGAACAATGAAGCCTAAATGAGGCTGAACTGATTAATTGATTGACTGCTTGAGGTTAATTAATCACATATGTGGTAAATTGTGAAAAACTACCAAACTATTTCAGCAGTTTCAGTAGAGCATCAGAGAACTCTGATGCACACAGCTAACTGTATAACCAACTTGTTATTATTTATTTATTTATTTTTACCACTGACCTAATAAATATATATGTAATACATACCTGCATCTCCACTGTGTACCCTTCGTCTGGGCACTGCTTTCACTCGTGCAGGGGACGCCGAGTGCTGCTTGTCATACTCAGAAGCTACTACAGAATAAGAGCGCTGGAACACTGTCCGCTTGGCTGTGTCACTGTCTGTGATGGGGCTGGTCTCCAGACTATCAAAGCAAAAAGTGAAAGAGGAAAAGCAAGTTATGTGAAAAGCTCATCTCTGCCGCAGTCAGTAAAACTATCACCTATGGTGGACTATGGGCTCCTACCTGGGTGGCATAGATTTCATGTTGCTCTCTGGCTCTTCGAACACATTAGGGCAAGCATCTGGTGTGACAGAGATATAAGGCGCAGGAACTGAAGTGGATCTCAGGTAGCGCATCTCATCTTGAAACAGGTTTTCGTCTTGGTATGCTCCGAAATTCTCAGTGTGTTGACTGCAACAAAAGAGAACACGCTCAGAATAACCTCACGTCAAATGTTTGAATACATCACGAAATAACACGACTGTGCTACATACCGAGCCAGGGTCTGCAGATACAGGCAGCCAATTTTGTTGGGCAGCTCTTCTGAAACGCCCTCCTTGAGGCTGGGCAGATGTGGGTGGAAAGGTTTGGGTGGGTGGTGGCACAGCAGGCTTGGTTCAGCTGCGCTGCTCAGGGACAGTAGAAATAGGGCATTGGCGCGGATCACCTGGTGAGCCTCCATGGTGGGAAGTGCTCGAGGAGTTTTCACCTGCAGAGGCTTCTTCCTGGATTGCTTCACCTGCACCAAAAAGGAGGAATACACTTAAATCTGGACCAATTACTTCAAAACAAAAGCAAAGTATTAAAGCTACATGATTAACTGTGGATAATGCACCATAATTCCAGTAACACAAATACTCGGCAAGAAGATTCCTGGAGGAGGTTTCATGTGAGCAGAGTGATTACTAACTCTGGTGGTAATCCACTATATCAGAGTTACCTTTAAAACTGGAGCTCTAATTCTTTCGTTTTCATAGCCAGTGGTGCAGGACGAATACTAAGTCATGGGGGGTCGGACTCACTCACTCAGTGAGTCCCAGTGTGAGGTTGTGTTTAAAGGTTTGTGTATACAACCTTATCTAGTGTTTATTTTGGGGTATCGACAGGGTAACACTGTTAGTGTTGTAAGACTACTATGAGGACCTGATTAAACCACAACACCACTCTAACTTATCGTAAATATACATTTGATACATGTTTTGTCACTCCAAAGACCCAGTTTAACTACTCCACAGCCCAGGGCTGGGGAGTTCATATGCTTACAGCTGAAGCTTAACATGAGTATGGTGCCCTTAGGCCTGTGTGGCATCTGATCCCAGAGAAGCCTATTCTATTGGCAACATTCCACTATAGCAATTGTGCAAGCTCAGCGTATATAATTGAGTACAAGTGTAAGCAAAAGGCCCAGCTTAAAGGAGCTGGGTAGTAGACCCTTAGGGAGGCCACAGCGATGCTTTATAACCAGAAAAACTACTTTTATATTCGAGACAGTGCTGAGACTGCATGGTGGCTAGAAACTGATTCTGGTGTCAGATACCAACAAGATTGACATGTAGGTCATAAAGATTGCCTCCTATATGGTTAACACTGACACCTAAGTCCACATAATGCCTCAATGCCTGTCCCGTGAACAACAGAAAGCAGATAAGCATGTAGCTTTTCAGTAACACAAAAGAAAGGTCTATAACATGACCCACACTGATTATTTAAGAATTTGAAAGCCCTTTTTTTAAGTGGGCAATATGGAGCCTAAGGAAATAATCTGTAGCACCAAAGGCTACGAGGGAATGAAGACTGATCTTTGGGCTTTAACACACATCTTAGACCAGTAACAATATCCAAAACAACCCTTTGATCAAGATAACAGTGTGACTCTGAAAAACAGCAGCATGGGTACAAACCAAACAACGAAAGCTGGTAAGTCAGTGCTAGCAAGGGACTGCTCAGATAACTAGCAGCAAGATACATAGACATGTCAACACACATTAGGGTCCTGAGGTCACTGTGCAGTTTGCATGCAACATCAAATGCAGTGTCACCGTGAGGATGGGAACGTCTCATGTGAGCAAAATATTTATATAACTGCCTGCATTATTATTATTATTATTATTATTATTATTATTATTATTATTATTATTATCATTATTGTCATTATTTATTATTATTATTATTATTATTATTATTATTATTATTATTAACAACATGTCATTTGAACAATGTAACATAAGACATGCAGATGCACAAGAACCATAAACTGTGTTTCACATGACTTCTGACTGTTGGAAGAAATGAAACAGAACCACCTTTGTGTGTAGTATGTGTGAAAAGCACTGAAAAGCAAACTAAGCTCTACCTTTTCCCTGGCTGCAGTCTGCTTCTCTCTCAGATACTTTTCTCTACAGCGATCACAAACCAGGTACCAGGTGCTCCCTCCTATGCCTCCATCTCCACAGTTCCCTGCCCACCCACCGCAGAAGTGTCCGATACTGTTGTAGCCCTGGCCTCCAGCATAACGCCCACAGCCTGAAACAGCAGAAAGGAAACCACCCGCAACCCATGACATCCACATGTACTCACACTTTCAATTTTCCAAGTTAAGATAGTAGATAAAATGTAGTATGTAAAATCTAAATTAATGACCTTCAACACATTTTACAAAAGCTGTGAATATTATATAAAATATTTTAAAAATATATTATATAAACTAGATCAGTTTGTGCTGTATACACAAATACTCTCACTTTCCAACTTCTTTGGAATGTGTTGCAGGCATCAGATTTGGAATGAGTGTTTATTTACAAATAAGTAAAACAAAAACATAAAATAATAAAATTCTGTGTTTTTAATGAAATATATACAAATATATAAATACATCTGCATAAAAAGCAGCTGCTGTACCTGGATGAGCTTGCCGCATATGGTAGGTAACAGGGTATGGATGAGACTCTCCGCAGAGCTCACAAATGGTGTCTTTCTCCGGACCTCCCATGGCCAGCTGCGCCATCTCCCCAAAGAGGTTCCCTCTAGGGCGCACCTCTGCTTTCTCTTTCTTTTTCTTCTCCTTCTTAGCTTTCTTGCTGTCTTTTTCATTCTCCTTCTTCTTCAGAATGGCACTGGAACCGGGGCTGGGGAAGATCATGTTCTGCGTGGCAGCTTTGATAGTGGCCATAGAGATGTCCTCCCAAAAAGCCACCAAGTGCTGGAGAGTGAGGGGCAGGAGAGACTTTGATCTCATGGACGAGTGGCTGGTCATTTCATAGGAGACAGGCTCACCTTTGCCATCCTCACACTTCTCAGGCAATGGTGGCTCTTTAAGCATGGAGAGAACCTTGTTCTTGTTGATGCTTCCCATCTTTGAGATGTCTGGTCCATGTGGTGAGATGTTGAACATGTTAAGAGCAGAAGAGATCTCCAGGGAGTGCCGGTTTTTCAGTTTGCTTTCCTTCTCATCTAGGCCCTGCTGGCAGCTGAGGGAGCTGCGAATGGGTGCATGCTCTTTGGTGAGCTCAGGGTTGAACTTCAGGAAAGAAGAGCAGGCCATGGCGTCATGCACGATGCCCTCGTGCCACAGGAAGGCTGCAAAGACAGCTCGTGCACATTCAGCCACAGAAGGGGACATGGCCTGTTTAGCTGGCTCAGCGAGACGCACGCTTTCCCCCTTAAAGAGGGGACCTGATTTGTCCTTCTTGGGCCGCACATGTCTGCTAGAGGTCTTTCG
Organism: Megaleporinus macrocephalus; assembly: GCA_021613375.1. NCBI lineage: Eukaryota > Metazoa > Chordata > Actinopteri > Characiformes > Anostomidae > Megaleporinus > Megaleporinus macrocephalus. The sequence goes on along the minus strand of CM038709.1, from coordinate 24,303,702 downwards.
GCTAACTTTCGGTGAGGAACGGCTCTCTATTTCCTCCTTGACTGGAGCCTTTCCGATGCTAAAATGCACTTTGGAGGCGCCCTCTTCAGAGTTCTGCAATTCTGCATTTTCGTCATTGACATCGTTCGAGAGCAGGGCACTGGAAGTGCATACCTCTACCACTTCACTGTGGAGGTTCTCCTGGACAACGTGGGGAGATGGGGCACGGTTTTCAGCATTGCTGCTTCCCCCTTTTCCCTCTTTGGGTGGGAGTTTTGGTTTGGGTGACGTAGACCTGCCTCTCAGTGGCTCTGTTAGGGGTACCTTTTTCTTTCTCAGAGTGTCAGGGTCCAGGGTGTAGGAGTCCGATTTGGATCTCTCACGTGGAGGGTCTAGATGAGCCTTTGAAGAGGGGCTTACTTTCAGTGGCAGGTTCTTATCATGCGGAGAGGAAGAGCGAGGGGACCCGGTGCTAGAAGGACTAGACCTGCCTGAAGTGAGGGTCTTTTGTTTAGGTGAGGAAGAACGGGAACCCGGGTTTGGAGACTCTGCTCGTAGGCCTGACGTTCTACCATCTGCTTTTAGGGCTTGTAAGGTATTATGGTTGGGTGAGTGTGAGCGGCTGTGGGAGTCAGAACGCAGTTTGCCCGTATCAGATTTGAGAATAAGAGCCTCGCTGGCAGACAAGCTGTCAATGGTCTTCATCTTCCCCTGGTCGGCACTGCGGATGGAACGGCTATCAAGTTTGGGCGAGCGGCTCTCCTGGTGATGTTTGCTGGCTGGAGACGAGGATCGAGCAGCCATGTTCCCTCTTTCGCCTAAATATTAGAACACACCAGCGATTAGCAAAATATACAAATACCATATGTAGGAAGGAATCCCACAACGTAAAGCTTTTCAGAGTTCATGAAATTATGTGGCAGAGGAAGGAAACAACTATACATTAAAATAAAACGTGACACCTAAAAATCAAATGGGTAAGACTGTAAACAACATGGACATAAAGAATGAAAAATCTGAAATGAGAGGCGCATGACAATATACCACTGAAACCCTACTTAGCGATGCAGTTCATTAATTCACACTTAATCATGGCAACTTTGCAAATCTAAGTAAAAAATAATGTAAAAGTATTCCTAAAATCATGTGTGTGCGTTTCCTGCCAAAGCTGGGCATTTCTCTAGTGCTGTAGAACTGAATGGGCTATTTACTCCATACCGATATCTAAAGGAAGTACACAGATCATGGAGCAGTGGATGAGACTAATCCCATCTCAGTTGTGAGTCTCCTGGGTGCTCCCAGGAAAGGCATGCTTTACCCACCCTTTTGTCTGAGAGCAAGAGATGAGAGAGCGGTGCCAGGCCCAGTCACACTGCTTTTGTGCACACGCTCACGTGAAGCAAGGCTGCGTGATGAAGCATCTACAGCGGAAAACAGTTGCAAGGAGAGTAAGCAACAAGAAAACTATCAGACAGAGAGAGAGAGAGAGAGGGACAAAAAAAGAGTGAGAGAGAGAGAGAGCGCAAGAAGATGATGGAGAGGGGAGATGTGATACAAGGAAGAGAACGAAGAAGGGAAAATAAAGGAAAACAAACTAAGGAAAGAGAGAGATACAAACATAAAGGTAGATAGATACATAGAGACAACAAAAGAGAGAGAGAGAAAGAGAGAGAGAGAGAGAGAGAGAGAGAGAGAGAGAGAGAGAGAGAGAGAGAGAGAGAGAGAGAGGGAGGGAAGATGTGATACAAGGAAGAGAATGGAGAAGGGAAAATAAAGGAAAAAGAAACTAAGGAAAGGAGAGAGGTAGATAGACACATGGAGACAACAAGAGAGAAAGAAAGAAAGAGAGAGAAAGAGAATACAAAAGCAAGACAGACAAAGACTGATAGAACAGAAAGAAAGAGATAAAAGAGAGAAGGAGAGAGCATGCAAGAGGAAGATAAAGAGGGGAGATGTTATAGAAGGAGGATAAAGTAAAGGAAAACAGAAACTAAGCAAAGGAGAAAGGAAGGGAGTGAGAGACATGGAGACAAAGAGAGAGAGAGAGAGAGAGAGGGAGAGAGAAAGAAGAAAGTGCAAGACAAAGACTGACAGAACAAAAAGAAAGATACAATGAGAGAGAGAGAGAGAGAGAGAGAGGAAGAGAAAAATGCAGTCACTAAGGCCAGGTGTTGGGGGGGATTGAGGGTGGGGGGGGTAACGCTGGTATCTTTGGGACTACAATGGCTTAAAGAGCTAGCGATAAATACAGACCCATACTGTATTAGTATTCTAGCTGATTAATATATTCACATGTGTACTTTCAACCAACTGTGTTCTATTATACACCAGATAATTATAGATTTAGTAACATGAGTAACCATGTTAATTTATTCTCAGCTGTTTTAGTCCAATTTCTCATCGTCTTAAAAGCTATTAATAAAACAAAGAAAGAATGAAAAAGTAAATGCTGTAAATCAGACAAATATGACGTGTGAAAAGTAAAATGAACAAAGCATTTCAAATAAAAGCTGATATAACAGCAGCAGAAATTTAACAGAGATTAGTGGCTTAAATGGTTACAGGATGAGGAAATAGCGTACAGCAGATACAGCAAGCGAGTATGGGGAAAGACAGGCTGAAGAGCAGGGGCCTAGGCCTACACACAACACAAGAAACCAAACCAGTAGATAAAAGAATAAGAATACAAGCAGCACCTGGGCAAGCAAGCACCACCACTGTCAGACAGACAGACAGACTTACTCAGAAGCTGTGGTTGTGGCTGAGGCTGCTGGGAAAGGGACTGTCCAAACACAAAAGGGCTGTGGACAAGGGAAGAGGGAGGTTTGGCGGCTTGCTCAAATACGGAGGGAGCTGGGAGGAAAGGCCCAGACTGAATGGAATTCAGTATGGCACTCAGCCGGTCACCTGTAATGTGGAAGACAAGGGGAAGACTATAGCTTTTACGATCCTCGATAGGAACCATAAAAAACGCTAGTCTGATCAACGGCCCACCCAGACACACTCACTGACAGTACAGAGGGGTGTCAGTAGGTCAGTTGAACTATGGGGTGATAGGTAAAGGGTTTGGGGACAGTAGGTCGGGTTTAAAACCCCACACCTCTGACAGTTAAGGTGTAACATACCAGGCCGTGAATAAGGCACTGGCTTTGGCAATACTGCCTTGACGTTTCTTTCATCACTTCCGAGATGATCACAATTCATGGCTGGTTTGCATTTCTTGCTAAACGTGATTAAAAGGATACATTTTAAAAATATTAATCGGGTGGAACAGTCTCGTTTAACTTCACCAGCTTCACACCATGAACTGTAACTCTAACGCCTGAGCATTAGGCAGTGATGAAAAGCCCATAAGACACCAAAGTATGCAGCAGGGGTCTATGGGAGCACCACTCAGCAGCAGTAAATGAAGAAAGTATGGCAAGAGTCAGGCCTTAACCCAAGTGCTTAGCGGCAAGAAACAATGGGGCAAAGCTTGGTAAGACCTGACTGCAGCACACAGAGTTTTGCCCATGCATGCTATACATGGTACTGACACACAATGAGACATGAGCATGCACAACACAGGTAAAAGATACACCAAGTATCCCAGAAACCTAAGACAACAGTCTGTGCCTTTTGCTTTTCTTATTTAAAAAATGCTTCAGAACCCTCCTTTATTTAAAATTATGTGGCATGAGGGTATGTGGTATGATATGGTGGAATTTTAAGCTATTTCAAAAACAATGAAAAGCATTGATAAATTCTACTTTACTTCTCTCTACATAGGAATGTAGCCATTGGAATCCATTTTAAAAATATATTTATATAAAGACGATATAAGAGAAAAATAACCCAACTAGGGGAAAAATATATTTTCCAGCAAATGCCGTAGATCAGTGTAGGAACTCTTTAAAAAAAATGAATAATTATTTTAAACAATTCAATGTCAAAATCAGGGTTGGCAAACTGCTTGGCCTGCCAGTGCTTTGCATAGCCAGTGAGTAGTAAATGATGATTAAGTTAGGAGTTGATGCAAGTGCGTGACTGAGTAAGTGCTGTGATCCTGTACAACTGTTAGCAGTTTGGCAAGTGTGATTTAATTCTTACCTACAGATTTTGGAAATAAAAAAAGATTAAAAAAAAAAAAAAGAAAAGAAAAGAAAAAAAAACAAACAACAAAGGAAAAGAAACACTTTTAATATGTTACTTCAGTGTGTAGTAATGCATTTATAAATGGAAAAGACCCCTAAGATTCTAACAAACTGCTGGAAGTCTGGCATGCCTGATTTAACACAAACAAAATATAATCATGATTTTACTAAAAAAAAGGAAGAAAGATAAAAATGATAAAAGGAAGATTAAAAAAAACAACAAAAAGCTGAAAAAAGCTGTTAGCTGTTGTCCTATAGTAATGTGTTTTAAACAGAAAAAAGACCTTCAGGGTACAGCATTGTGTATGAAAAATAATAATAATAATAGAAAAACAACAACAGGGGAAAAAAAGCATTTATCAGTCAGTCACTCACTGTTCAGTCATTCTCTAACCTAAACCGGCAATAAGCAAGTCCAGTAAATGCAACATCAACACATATACAATATACAATCACTTTGCTTACTATTTTACACAACACTGATGAAGTAGTTGGTAAGTTTATATGTATTACTAAATCAAAGGGTCTGTGTGAAAATACATGCATTCGAAGTTAGCTGTAGGTTTTCAATAGATGCTCACAAAATTATGACGAGATTTTCCACAGAGATGTCATGAGAGAACATACAAGATTTGAAGAAATGTTGGTTATATTATGCGGTGTTATCAAGGCAGAATGGGAAGGAAACCCAGAAACCCTTATTTTTTACTTGATATAACTATATATTCCTATGATCCCCTACACTCACCTTTGTTATTGGAGATCCCATAATCAAAGCCTTGGGCTCCACTGCTGCCCACTGCTCTACTGAAGGCCTGCACTGAAAATGGACTGGGTGGAGGAGTCTGAGCACCATGTTCCAGGATGGCTTGCTCTGTTACAGAAAAACAAAGCCAGTTCAATAAACGACAATACTTCTCATCAGCTTTTGATAATGAATGTCAAGGTGTTTTAAGGCAGACTGGTTGAAACCTTTGGGAATTTCCCTTCTAAACATCGTTTTCTCTGTGAAGGTGGTATTACCTTCATCATGGCGCAGATACTGGTTTCCTCCTCTATCCCTGGCCAGAGACCAGGCTTCTCCCTCGTCGCTCTCACAGAACTCCACCACACTATTCTTATCCAGCTGCACCCACGTACCTTCAGAGTTAATGACCTGACACACAGAGAACAACATTTATTTCTTAACTCCTCATCACAGCTCATAGCAAAAGATCATTAAAACTCATGTGAAAGGTGTTCCTCAGAGAACAAATCGACACTGAAACTTACAATCAAATGTATTAGGATTAAGTTAAGGTTACTTGATGTCATTCACTTGGTATCATTGGCATTTACTACAAATACAGGTGTGAAGCACTTAATCGAAGACCGAGCACATAAGTCTACTGTCAATGTGATTGCTAAGGGTAATACTGGTGAAGCAGTTGTAAGTGCACACTTGAGAAGCAGCCACTGGTTCTGAGGAGGGGTATTCAAAGGACAGCATGACACACCACACCCTCTAAGGAGAGACTGAGAAGGAAGAGGCACATTCTGCCACCTCCATGGCAGAGCATGGAGAGCATTAAAATGTGCTACAGGAAGAAACACTCAGAGCGGGCAGAGAAGGTCATTTGGGTGATGACTTCAGCCTTTTTGTAGAGAAGCTTTATATCACAGGAATCACAGAATGTAGGTTTTATTTGTGCCCACAGTAGAAGGCTCATAGCAGTAGAGCCCACTTGACGTACCATATCATTCGCGGACCATTCCAAATACATGTGATAGGACAGATTTAATAAGAATGTGAGCAAAAGCTGAAGCCATGCGTGTTACTTATGAGACAATTTTAATATGCACAGAATGATCACACACCAACACCAGAGGCGTATTATGTATTGTCTCTTTGAGAGGAAGTCACATACAAGAAAACGTCTAGTCGTTTAAAGGGACACAAAGAAGAAAAGGAAACTGGTGTTGCAGTGACTGCAGCACTGGCAAGACAGTACGCAATCTGGGTACTAAGTTATTTACTAGCAGCCAAAAGAACACAGTTGGGAGTCCATACCTCGCCTACCGCCTTGACTTTGTTCCCCAGAACTAACATTCCAATGGGGATACCTCTAAGGTTTGGGCAGCTTCTGATGTTGTGACCCGAGGGTCCCGTCTTCACTACCTTATAAAGACCTGGTCCGCCACCCAGGCCCACCCTGTCCAGGTTGCGCATGGGGGCTTCGTGTGAGGGGCGGCCATTGGTCTCCCTTATACACTCATCTGACTGGGGCCTGGCCTCCTGCAAAACCAAAGGTCACAAGTCAATCTCCAAAGCACACGAGCAGCTGGCACAGTGCTGTACATTCATGCAGTTCATATGGGCCGTCAAATTCTAGAATATTTGTCTTTGAGTTCAAAGGCTGACCTATATATTTTTTATTATTTATATTGTATATACTGTACTGTTTATGTATCTATTTTTTTGTACTGAGTGCCTTGCTATCCCTTGGCTGCTGTAACAAGATGAATTTCCCCCCCTGTGGGACTAATAAAGGATTATCTTATCTTATATTCCTTAGCGGCAATATCACTGTACATACTGTTTAACTGGTATCCATACATGACAATATATGCAACAAACAAATCATGAGTAGTAATGTAATGTATCTCACTGCTGTTCATGAACTTCGTAAGCATCACAACAAGATTCACATAAAGGCACATAACTGTACCACATTAGAGTAGCGTTGATTGTCAGGTAGACATGCTGGTTTAAATCATTCTGAATTATTCTAGCTCATTTAAAAAAAACAAAACAAAAAGACATGCTACCATATACTATATGTCCAAAAGGATCCAGAAACCTCATCAGTATCTGACCTTACTAACGCTTGTGTTGCTGAATTCAATCAAATGCTCACATCAAATGTTCCGACATCTAATGTAAAATCTTCTGAGACACTGTAGGAGAGGGAAAACTCCCTATCAATACCACTGGTTTAGAAAGAAACATTAAAAAACAGGTGTCTTCAAACTTTTGGACATGTAGTGTATGCTCGTAATCTCTTACACTAATGAACTACCATGCAAATGACACGTGAACTACTGATTTATAACCTCAAAGAGTTTCATACGACATTTCCGTTAGCTAAAAGCGAAGAAGTATCACTAACAAAAGCCTTCATCTGGCACGTTCTACACATTATCTTGAGTGACACAATCCACAAAAAAATAAACCATGCATTTGTGTTTAAATTCATTTGTGACACTACACACGAACTGTAGAAATTCACAAGAGTTCAAGAGGACACATGATGACAAAACACTGGTGGGAAAACAAAGAAGCAGCCAAGCCAAACACATCTCTCTCTCCTTGTGACAACTCACCTGAGGGAAACAAGATAAGGTCGTCCAAGACAAAAAGTCGATATCCCTGACTCCTTGGCTAGTGCTAAAGGTACTCTGAGCAACAGATTGTAAGAAAGTCAAATCATGGTTGGGAATTACTCAGACGAGGAAAAGGCGCTGACGGGATGGAGTTTCTTTTTTTGGAAGAGAGGAATCCGTTCCTTTGATGCATTTTATTTGCGTGGAAATGCAATCCTTACGTAAGGACTTAAACTAGAGGTTAGACCTAATTTTGGAATACTGAATCGGCTGCAGCTGAATCGGGTACCAATTGTAATTTCACAATCCATTCGTTCCCACATTATAGAAGGTAGATGGCAATGCAAGAAATGTTACGAACAACCAATTACACCTTTGCAAATAATCTTCCAAAAAAGTTGTGGTGTGTCATGCTGTTCACATTGAGACTATTCAGAGTTCCTCAAATCCACGAACAGACGTGCTTTCAGAATCGTGGCACACTGTCCAGCAAAGCAGGCTTCTGAACGGCAATTGTTTCATGGCAGAAGACAACGTGCGATACGCTCCTTGGTTTGACGACTAATTCTTGAGCTTACATACTTAGAGGTCGACAAATGCCGCTAATCAGATCTGATTTAAAGATTTCTGTGCCATGAAGCAAATGATGCAAATACACTTTCATCTGTTAAGATGACCTTTAGATACACAGTGCAGTCCTGAAGTAACAGAACAGTGACCAGTGTGTTGTCATTTTTGCTCTGTACTTCTGTACATTGAACTCAAAATGCAACATAACCTATGAAGCTGAAGTGCGGACTGGGTGCTGAGCGTAAAGCATAATGTTAATGTTGGGTGAACTTTATGAGGGTGTACTTGTTTCTGCTTCGTTATACTTCAGAATACATCCTGTTGCTGCCACCAGCACAGTCAACAAAGAAAGGTTAGGGTCAGTTCTGCTAGTAGCCATTCATATCTATGCCACCATGATCCACCTATGAGGTGGCATGACCTGGATCATAAGTAATGCATTAATTCTGTTCTTGTGGCATATGTGGAAAAAGGAACTGGTTTGTAAAAACTGAAACACCATATAAAACTGAGAGGCCTAAATCATTTACTAGCAGTTAAAAGAACACAGTTGGGAGGCTGCGCTCACTCTATATCAAAGAGTGAGTTTTACTTTATTAAAAGTCACTTAATATTTAACATATTATTCAATTGTGTATTTGATTTTTAATTACTTGAAACCCATTACATTGCCCACCCATATTCAAGATCTTCATTGGACATGAAAAAGCAAGAGAGATATTTTTCACATTTCAGCATGTGTGGCTATACCTGTCAGGTGGCAAGTATTTGAGCTGAACACAATTATTTAAGCTGACCGCTATCACAATATATAGCTATTTGTTAATAACAAATAGCTATATATCAGTTATATATCACTGTATAAAGCTGTTAATAACAAATAGCTCTATATCAGATATATCACTGTATAAAGCTGTTAATAACAAATAGCTATATCAGTTATATACCACTATATAAAGCTGCCAATAACAAATAGCTCTATATCAGATATATCACTATAAAGCTGTCAATAACAAATAGCTATATATCAGTTATATATCACTGTATAAAGCTGTTAATAACAAATAGCTATATATCACTGTATAAAGCTGTGTAATAATAAATAGCTATATATCAGCTATATATTACTGTACAAAGCTGTTAATAACAAATAACTATATATATTAGTTATATATCACTGTATAAAGCTGTGTAATAACAAATAGCTATGTATCAGCTATATATCACTGTATAAAGCTGTGTAATAACAAATAGCTATATATCACTGTATAAAGCTGTTAATAACAAATAACTATATATCACTGTATAAAGCTGTTAATAACAAATAACTATATATGTTATATATCACTGTATAAAGCTGTGTAATAATAAATAGCTATATCAGCTATATATTACTGTACAAAGCTGTTAATAACAAATAACTATATATATATTAGTTATATATCACTGTATAGAGCTGTGTAATAACAAATAGCTATATATCACTGTATAAAGCTGTTAATAACAAATAGCTATATATCACTGTATAAAGCTGTTAATAACAAATAGCTATGTATCAGCTATATATCACTGTATAAAGCTGTTAATAACAAATAGCTATGTATCAGCTATATATCACTGTTTAAAGCTGTGTAATAACAAATAGCTATATATCACTGTATAAAGCTGTTAATAACAAATAGCTATATATTAGTTATATATCACTGTATAAAGCTGTGTAATAGCAAATAGCTATATATCAGCTACATATCACTGCATAAAGCTGTTAATAACAATAGCTATGTATCAGCTATATATCACTGTGTGAAGCTGTGTAATAATAAACAGAACAGGTGTATTTTCACCAGTAGAGTCGAGACAAAAAAAGTTGGATTTATCTTGATGAAACAACAAAAGTAACATTTTTACTCGGTGCCACATTTGGAGGTAAGCAGTGAGTCAAATTTATTCACTTTAGTTTAAGCTGGTTCAGTCTTTATTTTGAAGCTACTAGAAAAAGTAGGATTAAAGATGGCTAATCAGCCTCTTTCAGCATGTTCTTAATCATGTGTGTTAATATGTTGGCTAAAACATTATTAAAACATAATGACAAGTGCTTAGTAGTCAGAATCTTAGCTTTCGTTTAGTTTATTCCTCTGCTTATCTGCTTATTAACAATACATGAAACAGATTTTGGCTATGTCTCTCCAGTTCCAATTCCAATTTCCAATCTCTTCTGTTCAAGCAATGCTAATAAAACAACACACCTGGCAAAAAACAACTGGGCATGTTGCCTATATTTGATTTTCATAAAATGGTAGGACAACATACAAAAAGTTCAGTATATAGTCAGTGTAAGTTCAGTGTTATGTACAATGTACACACACTTGAAGCTGACAGTCTACAACTGAAGGGGTGCATGGTTTTCATTTCAGTACAATGTGCTGGGGTACAAAGCCAAAACAACAAATTACTTGAAGACTGCACTGTACGCAGTAGCGTCAGGCTCTGTGAAGTGAGAGGCAGTGGGGGTTCATTTGAAGGGCAACTTGAGTTTTGAGATGCACTGACGTAGCTCATCCAGTGGGTCACTTTATGTGATCAGGAAACACAGTGCACTGTTTTTTCACACCACACATGATGGGTAACATACCAGGTATGCAAGTGTTAGTATCTTTAATAACAATTAGTTGCATATGCATCTGCCCATATGCTTTAATTTCTAGATGTCTCGGTGAAAGGCTTCAAAAGAAACGCCATAGTGTTGCACCACTGAATAATAACATGCAAGTCAATATTTTGCCGACGTGTTAGTTATCAGCACTTCATGCTTTAAGGCATTTGGGACTGGGCTACTGTGCGCAATTGAGAGTGAATTTCAAAATTGGGACGTGGCTGAATGCACTGGCACAGTGTTCCAGTTAACCCTGCAGGTTATGAAGCATAAATCCCGATCCCAAATGGGCAGCACAGGGGCTCCAGCTAGTCTACAAAGGGGCATCCGTTACTTACGTCAACAGGGACCAGAAGGCTTCTGCCCAGATGCTGGTTAAAAGAGAGGCACCAGGCTTCAGTGTACCCATTCATGTTGGGAACATACTTCTTAACAGTCTCATCATTCAGCCTGAGCCACACACCATCATCATTGTGGATCTATGGGAAACAAGCAACAGAGCGGAGCCATGCCCTCCTGTAACTGCTAACAGGCCCTTGCATGATCCTCAGAGGCTGCAGTACATGGATGCTACAGTTGATTCTGTATGTAATATGTACAAAGCATGTTAGTGCGGAACTACAATGGATGACATTATCTGCAATATTTGATTACATATCTCCAACAAAGAAGTCTCAGGAGAAGACCTAGAGCCCATCATATTCATTTCTAAATGAATATATCACTCACTTGGACTAAGGCTTAAAACAGAACTACAGCCTCAAAGTCTCTTGCATGTGTGAAGCAAAGGAAAAGCAAAAGAAATGTTTCAACCAAATCAAAAAATGTAAGCTTAGAGAGAGTTGCAGAACTAATTATAAAAGGCTTATTACTATTGGTGATTGAAGAACAGAGGGACCAGAAAAGAATTAAACATAATTACTGTCACCAGACTCTCTCCGATTAAAGAAAGAGGAAATACAAGGGAAAAGGACATAGTACTTGGAAACATTACAGACAGATTAAGTGTGTCCCTAGTCTAGCGTGATTTACCTCGTCAATGAAAGTGATGGTGCCATTGACTTGGACTATGCCTATCTGTTCGCTCTGCAGAGAGGGGTGACTACGCACGCGCAGCCCTGCGCTGTCCTTGGCGACAAATTTGCGCACCTGAGAGAAGCAGAGAGGGAGAGAGAGAGACGGGGAGACAGTGAGACAGGCGAGCAGATGGCAGGAGAAAGCAAAAGCACCGCAGATCACGAGAGAGGGAGACAAACACACAGCAGGGATATGTAGCAGAGAAAAATGAGAGGAGAGCTCCGACCTGGCAGATTAGAACCTCACGCCATTAAAAGGAAGATTGGAACGTTTTTGGACAGAAACATGGGAGCCCAGCAGCAAAGGCACAAAAAGCTTGCATGATTTTTTAGCGCAGTATGTTTGTGTTGCTTGTTTCCCAGTTTTAACTCACAGTAACAAGCACATTAGAAAAAGGGATGAAAAAAAAAGTGACTTTGTACGTCAACCCAGAAAACTCCTTACAAGTACGTAACACGACTTAAGCCTTACGATCTAATGAGCTGACGATAAACACCTAGTATTTTAATAAAAAAATAAATGTCAACAAATAAAATAAGCATCAGACTTTGACTGTTGCAGGTGCAAATCTCACCTTGCTTGGTTGTGGCTCAGCTTTGGGTTTAACCATCTGCGTGCCTGGAGGGATCATCCCTTTGGGTGGGTCTTTCACTTCCACCTCCAGGCCAGCGTCTAGAGAAAATTTCATGCTTTCAGTAAACACTTAGCATATATACAGTAAACTGTTCTGTAAAGCTTATTTAGCTCCTGAAATTAAAAACACTTCTATGAATTCAGAAGGCCCACTCTCTTTGTCTTCCACTGCTGCTAATGCATCTATTCATGCTACGATAACTCTAAGACAATTTACCAATTTCAATGCCGTCTATGGTAACATGGATGGTGTACAGTCCAACAGCACCGGGAGTCCAGTTGGCACTGTAGGTGCCGTCTGTGTTAGCACGGATGAGCATGTTTTCACTGGGCCTGATAAGAATAAGGCACATGCTGTAAGAACAATACTTAGATTTAAAAGAATAATAAACACAGCAGGTTGCTAAGCCCATATTTACCTCTTTGGAGTGGGTGAGGCAAAGCGCAGCTCTTCAAATGAATAATTCTCGTATGCCTAAAGTTGGAGAAACCCATGACATATGAGTGAACGCATGTAGATACATGAAACATATCTATTCTACTTGCCCACAAACAACAGCAGTAGCAGCAAACCTTCATCATGGTGATGGCAATGTAGCGGGCTTCCTTGATGATCATGGGCTCATAGGTGGCCTCTAGTTTTGGTGCTGGCAAGCCACCAAAAGTGAGGTCTGTTCCTGATGCGGAGTTAGAAGGGCTCCCTGGCAGTCGCTGCAGCTTCTTTATGTTGTCTTGCTGCATGGACTTCTTCTGAGACACAGGGACAGCTTTCACTTCCACCTGTGAACCAAAGACAATAGATTTCAAAAGATTTAATGAAGAGTTAAATAATTAATTTTGGACAGTAAAACACAGCTGCTCTGTGTGATTAGAAGGCTAACCTTCATATTTGGCACGTGTACCACGTCCCCGTACTGGTCCTTGGTCTGCACCACTACAGTAGTTGGCCAACCACAACGGATGTCATCTTTGTTGAGAATGAGAGAGGTCTTCTGAGGGTCTGCATAGGAGTCTGGCTGGAGCCACCTGAAAGCAGAGGGAAGATAAATAAAAAAAAAAACACTCATCTTTCTTAGAGATGTGTTGGTTTTATATTGTATTTGTTATCTTCATCAGAAGAAACCAGTGCTGTCTAATGAAAAAATAATCATGCTTCATTGCATTTGCAGACCTGCCAAGCTGGGAATTTTTTTTTAACTTCTTGCAGTTGGCTGGCGTGGCACATCACGGCGCGGCACAAGGTCAGGTACATTTGCACCCAGGCAACGGGAATCAGTGAATGCAATCCAATCCAATACTTGAGCACAAACATTTCACCCGAGCACAGGGAGCAGTCGAAAGTAATGATTTGATGATATGATATGATATATACGCACGTAGGACTTCTTTCTGTGCTCACGAGTTTCACATGCACGCTCGTGGGAGGGATATTACACACTCCAATTGTTAAAACTTCCAAGTTTATATTTCGCATCTTGTTTTTGAGTCTCCTAGTTTAGATATTAACAATTCACAATTCCCACACCCTGCCAGTTACCTTAGAAACAGTGTTTAGCACCGCCCTCACTTTAAAACCAGTCCCAGTATGAAGATGGACAGAGAGAGATTAAAACCAGCTTCGTTACTGTTGTTCTGACGGCTCTCCACTTGTAGCCTGTTTGAGGAGTTTAAAACTAGCGCTGTAATTGGTGGAAGTCCCACTGTGTTTCTGCCCAACGCAGTTACACCCAGAGACAAGTTACTTAATGCGTGAATTCACCGACAGCTGAACTCAAAGCTATCCATGACTTTTCTCGTATTTTGAACAGATAAATCGTAGCAGCATAGTTTGATGTCTAAATGCGTATCTGCTACGCAAAATGCGGAAAGGTTGGCAGGTCCGCATTTGTTTGTGTAGTGTTATATGATTAATTGCAATAGTCTTATTATATCTTATTGACATAAGAGTGGACAAAATACACTTAATGAGAACACAAAGTATTTTCAGTGGTAAAAAACATAAAAAACATAAAAAACATGCAATATCTATAGGGATAAAATGCAGTTTCCAATTTTCATTAATGCTGTCCAGTAAGACTCAAAATAGCTACAGACTCTGGGTTAGAGCTTATGAGTGTGAATATCATGCATTGTACACTTATGTTCTTACAGATTTTGGATTCTTGTACAGTGGAGGCTCTAAGGGGTAAAAAGTTGCTTTCCACTTTACAACTGTTTAATTAATTCACTGGTTACCTGCAAGCACTGTCCACCACAGTCTGGCAAAGACATTGTTTTAAAAGATGCCTAAAGGCTGTATTTGAACAAGAAGTCTACAATCAACATACCGCGCACAAGCAGCTGGGCTACTATCATTTCTTCTTTAAGACTAACCTGGCTAGGCGGCCACCACTTGAATTGGGCACACAAGTGATGAAGTCTTCCAGGAAAGAGTGCTCATTACTCTGTAGGTGCAAGGGCAGGTTGCCCTCCAGCGCCTCCAGAATGGTGGGGGAGTGAGAAAGAGCCAGCCCCTTCCCCAGGATCCCTGAATGTGCCTTGCACACCTAATATACACCATTACAGAGAGCAGATTACAACTTCAATGCATTTAACACCACTTTACCATACTGAACCTACATTTACCTGCAGTGAGGCCTCTTCGAGAATTTCCAGATCTTCCTCTAGCTCATTACCTGTGGATGCGGAAGAAAGGGTAAAACACTGAACAGAAACAAGTGGAAGTAATTAGCATTGTAAAACGTCCTGAGTGAAAAAGAGTTTTTACCTATAGGCAAAGCCAGATCCTTTTTCATTAGAGCAGCGGCGCACACACTTCCCAAATATGCCAGCTCCTTCTCCAGCTGAATGATACCCTGAGAGACACAGGCAAGTAAACATCAGCCATACATGTAGCCGCCTTCATTAAACATAAGAAAATTGAATGAGAAACACTTTATCCTGAGAGAATGAGATTCAAACTCATTCAGAGTCGCACTGGTTTATTAGAAAGAAATGTACACTACATCTGCCTAAGCAGAGCGCTTATAGGATTACTTACCTCATCAGGACCAGGGTTAAACTCATATCCCACAGCCACACATTTGAAGCCATAGAAGCAGGCTTTCTCATCTTTGACGTAATCTGATGCTGTTTCCAAGGAGAACAGGGCCTCATTACCTTATATTAAAGAAGAAAGATATATATTAAAGGTGGCAACAGTGGAATAGACCAGAAACCAACTCTCATTCTACAATGACACTTGTTAAAGTTTGTATCCACTTGTTTAAAACCATTTTCTTCCAAATGGATAGAAAGATAGATAGATCTTATGATCAGACCATCAGAACAGACAGAGAAGAAGACAAATTTAGATACAGCCATCTACAAAGAGATATTAAGTGATTACACCAAAGTTCACTTTAAAATACAAATAAACACAAAATTGTCAAGCAGTTAGAGCAGTTATAGCAGTTTCTCCAGTCAGATACTGCTACACTTACTTTCATTTCTATTACAATGGAATTAAAAATAAAAGTCTCTACATCTCTCACTAACAGCAGTCGAGACTGTGCTCCTACCTGGCAGTACAAGGACACTGGTGGGCCAGCCAGTAGAGCCAGAGAACTTCTTGAGCTCAGTCCAGGCATTGATGGTCTCATGGGCCAAAGGCCTGGCTCCTAGGCCAGAGAAGTGCAGCGTCCGGCTGGGAATTAGCAGCCGAAGCACATCTTCTGGCTGGGCTGTGCCACACTGGGGGTCAAACTCTATAGTTGTCCAGCGCACACAGTCTGGGAATGATACCTACAGAGTAAAGAAAAAACATTTAAAAAAGTTTCAAGAGAACCAAAGGGTGAACTATATATATATTCTTACTTTTACCTCAATATATTTTGTCATTACAATCAAATATACATTCAGTTAATTCTTTACGCTGGCACTAAACTCCACTCACCAGAGGTCAGATTAATGCTTTACCTTGTACTGGGTGACACCAGCCTGCTTGTAGGGATGATCACTCTCTATAACTGCATAATGGCTGGAGGTTGTGCAAGCCGAAAGGCCCTGCTCAGGCTGATTGCCGGTGGTGCTATCTGTAGACTGGTTAGGATTGAAAGCAGGTGGGGCATACTTCTGGTTCAGGGCAGACACAGCAGGAAGAAGCTCCTGCACCAAGCCAAACACCTCCACAGCAGCCTGTTACAAGGACGCACAATATTATCATAGCTATAACAGACACAGTAATATTAACTATTTAAATACACAGAAACAAATATTTAGGCAGAACACATCTAACTACCTTTGGTACTGAGGCTGCCACAGGGCCAATGTATGCCAAAATGAGAGGAAGCAGCATGGAGAAAAGACTGGAGGAGCTCAGCAACTCTGGAATGTCCTCAGCTGTACAAGAGACAACAAAACAGTTAGTCCCAAATACAGCAAACATGACAATGAATAAAGGGATATTTCTCACCATCCACAGCAAAGGCCCGGTGTAGGAGGTCCTTAGCTGCCCGTACCACAGCGCTAACCACAGAGAGAGCACGGCTACAGTTTTTATCCTCTTCATTAGCTTTGCTCAGTAACTGGGACTGCAAATCTCCATCATATTCACTTCTGTGACAGAAAACATGTAATAAAAATGTAAAAAAGAGAAAATGGAAAAAAATCTGTACTCTTGATGCTCAAATTATTAAGAAATGTATTTTAAATAAGTGCGCCTCTAAGAAGAAAATGTTTTCTACAGTAAAAGCTATAAAAGCATCGTATTATATTTGATCTCATGTACAAGAAGGATACTGCTATTTAAGAGGCTACATTAGCTTGTGAAAAGTATATGAACTAACCTATAGTAGAGGATCTGAGGAATCTGGCCTCTGGTCTGGTTGGTGCCATTACTACTGAGACTACAGGTACTAAAGGTGAATGTTACTCCATCAGAACATTGCACTGTAGTCATCCCTCCATCACCATTGGCAGTGCGACTGCCATAATTACGCAGGCGAACAGCATATTTCACATTCTCCTGTAGAAAAAAAAAAAGATATGAAGAGCTGACGTTTGTTAAATGTTTTGATGTTTGAATGTCCCGTAAAAACAAACAGAAAATACTGTCTGTGTCTGTCTGAGATAAAGCAAGCAGCTAAATCACCTTCAGAGGCACGGCCTTGTCCAGCCGGATCTCAGCGATATCACTGGGACTGTCATCAGTGCTGTAGGTGCCTTTGACCAGCTCCAAAGACGTCCATCTGTGAGAGTGTGCTGAGTCCCCAGGGTGCTCCGTTTGTGCCTGAAACATCCACCAAATAAATACATACTAGGTTATTTTCTGAAAGAACAACAAAAACAAACAAAAGAAACAGGCAGCATGAAAATGTAAGCATCACTTGAAAAAGAGATGAATAAATATTTTCCCGCTAAAATTAAGTGTGGTAAATAAATAAATAAGTAAATTAACAAATACAAAATAAATAAAGAAGTAATGCTGATCCTTTATATTAAAAATATTTCTCACAATACATGAAAAGTGGCCTCATGTTATATAACTGAAGCAAAAAAATAGCTCTTACATCATCAGCAAGAACCTCCAGCTCATACTCATGGATGCCCCCTCCCCCGTAGACGCAGAAGCCCACCAGAACCACGCCCGGTTTGTCCACAGTGAAGCAAATAGCATCAGGGGAGCCATTGCCTGTGTTCCAGCTGCGACCCTGGCTGGTCTTAGTAAAGCGGTTGGGGGTAGACTTCACAGAGTGCAGTGAATTGAGCCCATCGACCTGAGCAAGTAAATTACAACAGAGAAATTCTTTAAGAACTATAACATTAAGGTTGTTTTTTTTTAAGATTCATTGTCTCTATTAAAATTACTGGTAATAGTAAACCATCACACATACATACATACATACATACATACATACATACATATGTGAAAGACCTAGAGGTAATGGCGTGCTGGGAGAAGACATTAAATGCTAATTATCATGGCTGATGTTACATTTAACTCCCACTGGATGGCAGTAGTGGAGAAAACAGAAATTAAAGCAGGAAGCTTTTGTTATTGCTTGCTTCAATGACTAATACAGGCCTCCAGGAATTGGGGGGAAAACAGATATGTGTGTTAAGGTCATGTAATTTAACAAACTAATCCTAAATACTGCATACTATATACTGTCCACTGTATTTTAGATGAGACTGACATTAACACGGTTCTCCACGTACACAGCCAGCAGACTAACAGCCTGGCTGGCCGGTTGCCATGACAACCAGTCGATGGCAGTTTCCTAAGCAATAGGAAGACAGACTGCAGTAGACCAGACAATAGAGGGGTGACACGGTCCTGTGGAGAACACACCTGTGCCCATGACTCAGCTTCCTACAACACAGTACTTAAAGAGGGGAGAACAGCAACAGAGAGCAGAGAATATATCTGATGAACAGAATGACATCATCTCTCCGGCAGCAGCCAAAGGCTATTTATGGCCAGCAGGCCGCTGTAATAAGATTAGAGCAGAGGGGCACAGCTCACTCGGGTCTAACCAGAAACGGGAAAACGGCCACTTTTTTCCAGGAAAGAGAGAGTAGAGTGAAAGATGAAGAAAATAGGAGCAAAAGGCAGGTGGTCAAAGAGTTAGATAGAAAAAGAAAGAGAGACATGGGTATCTAACCTCAGAGCCAAGAGCAGAGGCGGTGAGCTCACTGACAATGCTGGCCAGCAGGCCACAAGTGTTGGACACCAAATGGGGAGAGAAAAGCTCCATCTCTTTCCTCAGACTCTTCCTCACTGGCAGAACCACAATTACCAACATTTTCTCCAGGACTTCCCGAAAACTCGTCATCCCCATTAGGTTCTCCTCCGTCTAGACACACACACACAAACAGACATATAGTATATAATTATGTTTTGTTTGGTTTACTTTTTTAAAAAAGTTACAATGTATGTACAGTGGCTTGCAAAGCTATAGGCACACCTGGTCAGAAGTTCTGCTACTGTGTAGTTTTATGAGACGTTTTATTTCTTTAATTCTTTCAGTTTCAACATAACTAAAAAGGAAAGCAAAAGTTTGGGCACCCTGCAAGGTCAGTCCCTAAAAACACCTGCTTCGGCATCACAGTTTGCAAACACTTTTTGTAGTCTTTCAGATCTTTTTGGGGATGCTTTATTCATTCTTCCTTTTGAAAGACTTCTAGTTCTGTGAGATTGTTAGGCTGTCAAGCGATACCCTCAAGTTCTATGTACAGATTTTTAATGAAGTTTAGGTCTGGGAACTATTACAGCCATGGTCAGAACTTTTGCTTGCGCCTCTTAAAGTAGTCTTTTGTGGATTTGGATCTGTTAAGGATCATTGTCTGGCTGACTGCAACACAAGCCCAAACCCAACACTGAATTTTGTGGTGAGGATGCATTAAAGGTTTTCTTCTGATGACTCTTCCATGAAGGTGCTAATTAGCCAGGTGCTGCTGCACAGCAGAACACTGCACACCCACTCTAGAATCTGCTTAAACTTCCTGAAGGCATATTGCAGACAAACAAAGGTTTGAGTTGTCTTTCTAACAATCCTGCAAGCAGTTCTCTTTGAACATTTTCTTGGTCTTGCAGATGTCAACCCAACCTTCACTGAAAAAGATACCTGAAAATGCTCTGCTATCTTCTATAAGCCTTCACAGGCATTGGGGACAGTCATTGTTTTCATTTTCAGAGTGTAGAAGCACTGTTTAGAGGCACCAACGGCAGCTGATGACTGGGACAAGGACTGAAGAGTAAGTGTGTTTATAGGTTTGAAATTTGCATCACATGGCCTTTTTCTTAGGAATGACTATAAACAAGTCATAGCCTTAAAAAGCTAATTCATGTCTGAAACCTTGGTACTTATGGTAAGTTATGTGACAGCGCAAACCCATTGGAGTGCCCAAACCTTTGGTTGTCCTATTCCTTTTATCCCACTCTAAAAATGTACAAAACAAATATAATAGAGTAATCTTACAGTATTATGCAGTAATACATATAGTAATATACATATACACACATACACACACACACACATATATATATATATACACACACACACATAAGTGTTGTATGTATACATTAGCAGGACACTTGTGAGTACTCACATGGCTGAGTTTCTCCATGTGAGCCACCAGCAGGGGGAAGCGGTGAGCGAGGGCCGAGTCATTCTCAGTGCTGACCTGTTTAACGAGCGAGCGCAGCAGCACCTCTCCATCATACGCGATAGGCAGAATGGAGGTCAGTTTCACTGATGTGTTACACAGCGCCGACATCACTGCAGCCAGCAGACGACTGCTTGAGGTGCGGAAGTTTGCCTCCTGGATGTCCTAGAACATAAACATTGAATTTATTTTGAGTGTGAAGCTGAAAGTGAGAACAGAGATCTGACTATGATAATCCTAATTTGCATGTGGTGCAGTGAATGGCAGGCCTGATTCTGACAGTGTACTCTAATAAGGTTCCTGAATACAGAGTCTTAGTTTTAGAGTAAATCTCGAAATTAGCACGTCACTAGAAATATTTCAGAACAAAACTCCGCCAGGCTATCAGACCTAAATCTGTCAAGTAGCTTATTTTCCAGGCCTTGAAAATGGTTCAGCTTTTCAAGGATCTATAAAGCGCTTTAAAAATGAACCATGCTAATGCTGAGAACTGGTGAGCTTTCACAACAACAATAAACATACAATGACTTTTCTACAGGACACAGGTGATTAGTGTGTCTTCTTTAAGGAGTGACATACAGACACAACCAATTATAAAAGTCTTTAGTTACTGTTAGTGTGCTGTGAGAGAACTTTGTGTAGCTGGGTCCTTGCAAAGATCTCACATGTATGTATGTATATATGTCTGTATGTCTGTATGTATCTTTGTAGGTAGGTATGTATGTATCTATGTAGGTATCTATGTAGGTATGTATTTTCTGACCTGAGTACTGTTGGTAAAGTCGGGTAATGCAGGAAAAAGTAGTACTTTGGTTATGTTTATGACATCGTGTCCTAACCAGGCATTTACCTGGTCAAGGCAGTTGAGCAGGTCACAGAGGCAAGCCCACTGCAGAGCAGGGGTAGGATAGAAGGAGTGAAAGCAGGCTGTGAAGGTGATGTGACACTCCTGAAGCACTGCCTCCAGCAGTGTAAGCGGCTGGCTAAGATAGCCCTGCGGATCATTATCCAGCTTGGTCAGGCAGTTGTCCATGCCTTCCGACAGAATTTTCTTCAGCAAGCTACGTGTCTTCCCAACGCACTCTGCCAGCTTGCTTGACTCCTCCACAACTGCCTTGGTACTAGCTGAACAGGACAAGGCACAAGCACAGAAATAAGCTTTGTCAGGATTACAGATCATATCCTGACACGTGTCTCTAATAAGGGTGTAATGAGTTCAATACAGAAGAGCTGGGAAATAACAACATTTACTTTATCACAATAACAGTATATCTCAACACGCTTTTCTGAGCATACACACTAACCCAAACACAGACAACAGTATTGGGACATCTACAAATTACAGCTACAGAAGTTTTTATGCCATCCCATTCTAAATCTACAGGCGTTATTATTACCCTTTGCAGCTATAACAGTTTACACACTTCTGGAAAAGAGTGCCTGTGGAACTTCTACCCATTCATCCAGAACAGCATTTGTGAGGTCAGACTCTGATGTTGGACGACAGGAGCTGGCTCGCAATCTCCAATGTACTTCATCCCAAAAGAATTTGATAGGGTTGAGCTCGGTGCAGGCCAGTTAAGTTCTTCCACACACGTTTCTAATGCTGCTGGCGTACAGCTAGGCTGAAGTTAATGCCAGAGGAGGTTTGGAACTCTACAGTTGCTGAGTCAGCAGACCGTTGGCAACGTTTACACACTATGCACCTCAGCACTTAGTGACCCCGCTCTATATCTCTATGTGGTCTGTGGCTCCTAAATGCTTCCACTTTTCAACAACACCACTCACAGCTGATCATGAAACATCTAGGAGGGAAGAAATTTCACAAACTTGTTGCAACAATGGCATCCTATTACAGTACCTTGCTCAAATTCAGTGAGCTCGTTAGAACGACCCTTCAGTGAAGGCAGACTGCACAGTGCTTGATTTTATACATCTGTGGTAATGGAACTGACTGAAACACCCAAATACTTCTTACCCAATACACTTACCCAAATGTTCCAATACTTTTACGATAAAGTATATCTTTGATATTGTCAATACTAAATTACTAAATACTAACACTGACTAAATACATTGGCAATTGAGCATAAAGCTACTTTAATTGTACTTAATGCAGTGCAGTTTGTAAAACACTGAATAAAAATCATTACAGTCATCATCTATTACTATTATACTATTACTCTTACTAGCATAACTGTTATTGTTATCCTATTAGTATAACTGTTATTGTTATCATTAGTCATTACCTATTACCATTATACATTTACTCTTATTAGTATAACTTGTTATCATCATTAGTCATCACATCCCTATTATACTTTTACTCTTAATAGTATAACTTGTTATCATCATTAGTCATCACATCACTATTATACTTTTACTCTTATTAGTATAACTTGTTATCATCATTAGTCATCACATCACTATTATACTATTACTCTTACTAGCATAACTGTTATCATCATTAGTCATCATCTATCACTATTATACTATTACTCTTACTAGCATAACTGTTATCATCATTAGTCATCATCTATTACTATTATACTATTACTCTTACTAGCATAACTGTTATTGTTATCCTATTAGTATAACTGTTATTGTTATCATTACAGTCATATCACCTATTACTATTATACTTTTACTCTTATTAGTATAACTGTTATCATCATTAGTCATCACATCACTATTATACTTTTACTCTTATTAGTATAACTGTTATCATCAATAGTCATCATCT
The DNA here is from genome assembly GCA_021613375.1 of Megaleporinus macrocephalus. Classification (NCBI taxonomy): domain Eukaryota; kingdom Metazoa; phylum Chordata; class Actinopteri; order Characiformes; family Anostomidae; genus Megaleporinus; species Megaleporinus macrocephalus. Next base: position 24,280,403 of record CM038709.1, on the reverse strand, counting down.
ATTACTATTATACTATTACTCTTATTAGTATAACTGTTATCATCATTAGTCATCATCTATTACTATTATACTATTACTCTTACTAGCATAACTGTTATTGTTATCCTATTAGTATAACTGTTATTGTTATCATTACAGTCATATCACCTATTACTATTATACTTTTACTCTTATTAGTATAACTGTTATCATCATTAGTCATCACATTACTATTATACTTTTACTCTTATTAGTATAACTGTTATCATCAATAGGCATCATCTATTACTATTATACTATTACTCTTACTAGCATAACTGTTATTGTTATCTTATTAGTATAACTGTTATTGTTATCATTACAGTCATTACCTATTAGTATTACAATTTTACCCTTATTAGTATAACTGTTATTGTTATCATTAGTCATCACCTATTACTATTACTCTTATTAATACAACTGTTATTGTTATCATTAGTCATCACCTATTACTATTACTCTTATTAGTATAACTGTTATTGTTATCATTACAGTCATCACCTATTACTATTACTCTTATTAATACAACTGTCATTGTTATCATTACAGTCATCACCTATTACTATTACTCTTATTAATACAACTGTTATTGTTATCATTAGTCATCACCTATTACTATTACTCTTATTAATACAACTGTTATTGTTATCATTACAGTCATCACCTATTACTATTACTCTTATTAATACAACTGTTATTCTTATCATTAGTCATCACCTATTACTATTACTCTTATTAATACAACTGTTATTGTTATCATTAGTCATCACCTATTACTATTACTCTTATTAATACAACTGTTATTGTTATCATTAGAGTCATCACCTATTACTATTACTCTTATTGGTATAACTGTTATTGTTATCATTAGTCATCACCTATTACTATTACTCTTATTAGTACAACTGTTATTATTATCATTAGTCATCACCTATTACTATTACTCTTATTGGTATAACTGTTATTGTTATCATTAGTCATCACCTATTACTATTACTCTTATTAGTACAACTGTTATTATTATCATTAGTCATCACCTATTACTATTACTCTTATTAATACAACTGTTATTGTTATCATTAGAGTCATCACCTATTACTATTACTCTTATTGGTATAACTGTTATTGTTATTATTAGTCATCACCTATTACTATTACTCTTATTGGTATAACTGTTATTGTTATTATTAGTCATCACCTACTACAATTACTCTTGTACGATTAATCTTATTAGTATAACTGTTAATGTTATACTTGGATGTTGTATATATGGCAGCACGTTTTATTTTGCCTCTAAATATCATGATGCCTATTGTGTTGTGAAAACACCTTGAAGTATACTGAAATAACACTGTTTTCAAATCACTGATCCATAAAATACTGAAAATTAAAAACAGCACTGGACAATTAAAAATGAATGTTTAAAACAACATTTTAAACTGATATGCTGCTCTGCCCCCTCCAAAAGTTTCTCCTTTGTCTTGTTTTGCTGCAAACACTCCCACATTTCTGAAAACATTGTTTAGTTTATAAAATTAAACTTTTGCCTCGAAATCCAAAATCTTATCAATCTTTTGGCGAGAATCCTATTATGACACCCCTAACATACAGAACAGAACACCCTCTTCATCTCTAGCCTCGTACTGCCTCTGATACTCCTTGTAAACTGCACTTTTTGGGACTACAAGATTTTACGCAGACATAATTCTGATGACATTCCAGAGAAAGAATTGCACTGCAAGCGTACGCAACACTCTGACGCAACAGAAGCACACATGTATATATTGTGCATAAACAATGCACTGTCTCAGCGCATCCACATGAATAGTAAATGGTGAAAGCAGTACATTAGCAGGTTAGCAGATCGAATACTGGTGATGATTTAATAACATACCGATTATAATATTTTGCCAACAGCAGCAACCACTACATGATAACTCAGAACTCTTCTCACATATAGAAATTTGGACAGTCTGCCCTGTTCTGAACACATGCATGCGTTTACAAGATTACCAGAGATGGGGTAGATCTCGCAGATATAAACACGGAGCAGGCGTAGGCAGCATGTGCCCACAAAGCGTAGGCGCTCAAGGTCCAGGAGGGTGGCTGTGTACTGAAAGCCTTTCAGTCCTCTCAGCTCCTCTACCCCCAGTACCAGTGTCGTCCAGCTCCAGTGAAGGATACTCAGCAGAGACTCAAAGCACTCCTGGGAGGAAAACATACATACAATATTACAACGGGCCACTGGCTACGAGGACAATAGACTGTCAAGATACTGCTTTTTTATTTACTTTATTTACACAAGTTACATTACAATTAACTCTTATTTCTTAAAAAATGAACTAAACTAATCCAAAGTAGTAACAAAAAAAAACAAATTACAGGCATTTGAAAAAAAGTGAGTGAGCTGTAAGGTGAGCTATAAGCAAACACAACATTTTGAAGAAAAACACATGAAATATTCTTAAATGCTGGCAATTACTTTTCAGTGAAAGAAAATTTGCATTACAGATTCATAAAACTGTTGCAATGTCAGGTTCAGCGTAGCTTTATTAATATTTGCCAGATTAACTTAAACACTGTTTTGCTTCAGCCAATCGGTAAAGCATTTCACAGCCCATTCTGTTTGCTGAATTGTGTTCTGTTTGTTTCTGGCTAATTCCAGTTTGATTAGTTGCTCTGCAGTCACAGCTGCCAAGAGGAAACCTCATTTAGCTTCATCTTGGGACTGGCTCAGGATTTAACACAGACCTGTTTAACTACTTCTCACAAAGCTGACCAAACAGCTGCTGGTCAAATATTATCCTATAAAAGGTCAATAATATATCCATGTACTGTTTTTGTATGTGCTGAAATAGGAATCAGCTGCAGCATGAAGCAAGACGTTACTGGGTGACTGGCACTCCAACTGGCACTTGACAAAATGGGGAGAAAAAAAACACTAATAAAAAGAATCATTGTAAAGAAAAAAAATAACAATAAAAAAAATAATAACACTTCTTAACCAATCAGATTGCACAATTAAAACTAACCGTTGTTGTAATATGTATTTGTTCTTGACAAACAGTCAGGCAAACATACCACAGAGACAGTCCTGGCAAAGGAGCGCTTCAGAATGTGAACCGGCTCACTGGTCTGCTGTTTTCCTTTTGCTGCATTACCATCATTTGATGGTAACCTAAGAAAATCAAGTCAAATAAGTTTAAGAGGTTAATCACATGCCGAAAGACACCATACCAGAGTTGTCTGGTCAAAGGAGCATCTGTCACATACCTGTATAACAACTGAGGTATTTGCCCAGCATTCACATCAGTACCGTTATTTGATTTCTTGGAGCTCTTAAACTGAAAGACCACGCTGCAAAGTGGAAAAGACAGACACGTTTTCACACACCAGTTCATAAATCACACAACCTAACACACAAGAGTTTACATTCCCATTGTGTTGTCAAAGTGGAAGATGCTTGTACCCATCATCAGTGGTTATAGTTGCTTGGCCATGCGAGCCACAGTCACTGCTGGGCCCAGACACTCGAGCCCAGGCCACATACCACCAGCCTAGCTGCAGCAGCACCGGCTCATCAAACATCATGGCGTACTTCTCCCTGAAAACACACATAGGAAGGACAATCAGGTGAAGCTCTTAATGATGACAAGGGTCTACATTGTTCTCATTCACAGTTACACACAAACACAAAAGAACATTCTGCATCTGTGTGTAACTCATGGACGCACAGATGCAGAATTAACACTGATGTTAGCCACACATCAGTATGGACGTGTTTGGACTAGTACTCAGTAACCAAGATCCTCCTGAAAGCTTGAATTGAATATGGATGAGTTAGAGTCTCTAGCAGTACTATCATTTCTATCAGTACCTAGCAGCACAGTCATAAGCCAGGACGTCTGTCTCAGCCAGTAGGTCCCCATCTGTCTCATGATCTCCTCCATCTGGGCCCAACTCAAACAGCTGCAAGAAAACAGCCGTGGCATTAAATCAGGGCAGGTGTTATTGTTCAGAAGTCAAATCTAAGTAAACTGAGAAGAGGCTTTAGCTTAAGTAAGCTCACAACCTAAACAGCTTACCTTGATTTTAGCAGTGTACTCTCCCCGACCTCCAAATAGCCCCAGACCCCCCAGCAATATATCAGCATCTGCACAGAAGCGAATGGCCTCTACAGAATGGGCAGAGTAACCCCAGCCTCCACCATGACCTGAACAACAAACAACAATAAAAATAATAATAATGACAAACAGCACACAATCTGCACCATTCTGTTTAAGACTGCAGTCACATTCTTGAAATAATCAATTATATAAGTCTTCCGTAGAGTCACAGTAAGTGAGAACTGACTCTCAAAGCGGTTGACCACACTGTAGTCCTCTTTGGAGTAAACCTTCATCACTGCTTGTGTCTCCTCCTCTGCACTGGCCACACCCATCTTCAGCTCCTGCATGGCTGCTAGTGTATCCAGACAACCTGTACCAAACCACACAGTAGTCCCCATCAGAACCAGTAACATGTCACACAGAGGTTTTCATCTACATAAAACTTAGATCTGACAGTCCCTCTGTCCTCTCTCAAGCCTTTCTCTGACAATGGCCGTAAGAGCCATTATAACATAATCAGAATGTGCTATAGATAGGGCACTCGACCCGCTGGGCCTGCATCACGAAGGGGGTGAAGTGGTCCAATGTTTTTAGACAGTGTGAATAAAAAAAATGTTCAATGTGACCTCTGTCTAAACAGTCACATCACAATTTATGCTTCTTTTACATCAAGCTAACTCAACCTCTCATATTTCACTACAGACTGACAAGCAACATCCATACAGTGCCTTTTACTAGTGTTACACTAAAGTGTATTAAGCTATTAAAAGGTGTAAACAAATATGCACGACACTGTTTAATGAGAGAAATTCCAATTACAGAAACAGCTATTCATGTTGGCTTCAAGGATATTTAAAAAAAAATATGGAGTCGCAAATGCGTCAAAGGAGTCTTACACAGATCCAAGTGTCCTTAATTCTGTATTTTAGCCACTTGCCAGTTTTTGTTCCTTTACTAGCATTTATTGTTTCAGCAGATACAATTAAAGACTTAGTGTCTCCTTTCTGTACTTGATCAGCTTCCACAATCAAAACCAGCACAGAATTTCAACATTTGTACTTATTTCTGTAAACAACTTTTGCTGGGCAGCTTAGTGTTCATGCTGGTTCAGTATGGAGCGTGATCTGCTCAGACTGGTGTCAGATATAGGTTACCAAGACCAATATAAAAATCAGATTTGGACAGTAAATCAGTCTTAACCTTATATACTCTTATTAGGATTTGTACACTGGATGAATTTGATGAATGCAAAGTCACATTCATAAATTTTTAAGGTTATTTTGTTACAATTCTTATTTCTATGCTTCTCCCCCCATACTGCTTAGAGTCACTTTAACCTTGACTCTTAAATAAAACACTTTTCTCAAAACAAAAACCTGTACATGGAAAACTAATAGTAACCAGCCACCAACTCATTCAACACTTAAGCATATATCTACTCTCTGTTCAGATATATGCTGAAGGGGGGAGATTATATGGAGATCTGCAGTGACAGGGTACTGAGGCCCGCAGAAAAGAGGGACAGACATGTACACGGAAAGAGAGATTGACTATAATGACCAACCCAGGATATGCAGGGCTCCATGGGAGCGTGTGGTGGTGGCTTGGGAGCCAGAGGGCAAGGCCAGCTCAGGGCTCAGGATGCTACAACGAGACTGGATGTCCGAGGCGGAGGGCACGCGAGCATCTGCGATTACGGCGTTGTAACACCACACCTCCCGTGTGCTAGGTAGGAACCTAGAGAGGCAGAGGCAGAGTTCAATTCTATTTAAATGATCAAGAAAAGCAATAGCACAGCAGATTTAAAACCTACACTAACACCATGTCACTGTTAATGTTAAGCCCGATATCTGGTGTAACATTCTGTAGGATGGCAAAAAAAAAACTAACAAAAAATAAATAAATAAATAAAATAAAAATTAAAAAAAATAATAAAATAACTCACTGCACTCTTTATGATACAAGCCGCAGAGGACACGGGCACTGGCACACTAAACGGCTACATAGACACTGTGTATTATCTCCATTTATCTTTCTCTTCTTCCCTGCAGTCACCAACACATTCTGGCTGGTGTCCCAGACAGTGTAACTAGATCCTTACCTCCAGATGACATCATATACAGGGTCTAGACAGAGGCCAAAGCCCTGAAGGTCCTCCTGCTCTGAGTCATTAAAGGTCCGACAGCTTCCATCCATTTTGTTGATCAGCAGGCATTTGAAGGGAGGCGGTTCAGATACAGAGGTAGGAACCAGACCTAAAGAAGAACAGACAATCGGTTTAAGACTGGCAGGGACATTTCTCATCAAAAACACTGGGACGTAATGCCTTCAAAGGCTGAGGGTGAGTCATGCTGGGACAGTACCAATGATGTGTTTGCTGGCAAATATCTCTGAGGTTGCCAGAACGTGGGAGTTGATTAGGGCTTCATCAATCCTCAGAAAAGTCTGGTCTCCGCTGGCACCAATCCACGTGGCTTTGCGGCCGTATTTGGCACCGATGTTGGGCATGGGCGAAGGCTTGGCATTCCAGTAGGGCATGTCCAGAATGGGCCGACCAAGCTGTCCTTTCTGCAGACACCACATAGAAAACCATTCTTTTCTGGATATTGCTGTAAATCTTTTTAACACCTTACGTAAGTCTGTTAACATTTCAGTGCATAATCATAAAAAAACACAACACATTAATGATATATGATGGAACAGCATACCGAAAAGCTTCCAAAAGTGAAGACCTGACCATCCACAAGAAGCACTGCTGTGTGGTTACTGCCTGCTGTCACCTGAATGCTAGGGCCAGGGAGAGCCTGCACTAGAGTGGGAGACCCCCTTCATGAAACAGAAACAAAACCGCTATTAGCAGCCTGGGTGTGACCTGTTTATTTTATATTATTAGCATATGAGTAAAACATGAATAAACATTTAATTCATACAAAACACACTGAACAATCTGTCTAGTGCTTTGTTCTTTCTTCCAAAGTGTGCTGAACCATCTTTACCTGGAATTGACATCTCCATGTCCTAGCTGACCATGCTGTCCATAGCCAAAAGTGTAAACATCTCCATTCTCCATCAGCACCACTGTAGGAGTTCCACACAAACACTTCCATATGAACACTTACAATGCAAACAGCAGTAGTATGTATGTAAGCATCCAGACAGGACTGGTGTACTGCATAGAAAATTAAACCCAATGTGTTTTTTCTTTTCATTCAATGTTTTCTTTACAATCGGGCCAAAATTAGAAATTGAATTGGAACAGCCTACATGTCGGGAGCGTGCATACTATGACGTACAATGCGGCCTATGTAGACAGCTCACTAGGTTTTGAGACACACCCATGGTATTGTCACAGTACAACATTCATAGATTGGGGTAAACTCAGCATAGAACAAGGAGAGAAATTTGTAACCAGCTAAAATTTTTATCTGATGCAAAAGAAAAAACAAACACAGCCTGTCTGCCAAACACACCCCAATAAATAATCCAATAAATAATCCTTCCATGACATACATAAAACATTAAACCACATCAATTTTGCACAGGAAGCTAACCCCAACAGTAATCTCTTGCTCAGTCACAGACAACATGTGGTCAGCTGTGGTTCAAGCTTACCCGAGTGGTGGAATCCACAGCTGACCTGCACAGCACGGAGCTCACAGTCAAAGCGCACAGCTCCTGGAGGGTACGTAGTGATCTTGCTGGCATCTTTGTCTCCCCGCTCGCTGCTGCCGTCTACGACACAGAAAAGGGTTAGTTAAGCACAAAGAGGGAGAACCTGACCAAAGACAGATATCTGAACCAGCGAGGGAGGCTGAGGGCCATCAGTCACCTGGAAGGAAAGAACTGGACTTTCAAGACAAAGAATGAAAGGAGGGAATAAAGGCATGCACACGAAATGAAAACCAGATACAAATAAAAGGGGCAAAAAGGACACAAGCTACATCAAATTATGTGAGTGCTTTATAACAGTTATTTTTAAGGGCAAGGTACAGTTACTGATCTGACAACGAGAACCAAGGCAGGACGAGACAGACAGCTGACCTGATCACAACAGCATGGATGAGTAAAAATCCTACCAACAAATAACTCAGCCAGTAGTCACCTCAACCTCACTAAAAACACAGAAGCTGCATTCAGTCCCCTCTAACCGTCAAAAGAGGAAATGGATGGGTTTTTTTATCCAACCAGCAAAGAATGTGTTAGTGTGGTTGAATTAGGGGACGTGCAAAAACAGTTTCAAACATGAACATGCATTTGGGACTTCTTATTTATTCAATGTTTCCTGAAATAAACATGTGTATTACATTCTATTTATAGTGACAGTGCTTTGGGGCTTACTGTTTGAAAAACATCTGATGAAAGTGTTCAACTTGATATGACTACTTAAAAGTGAACGCTCACATTTCAGCACATAAAAATATACAAAAGAGCTTCTCACACTATTTTTAGCACGAGTGCCAAATGTGTGGACTGTAGTTTTCATAATCAACTTGTCATCTGCCAGACAGTCTTAGTCAGATTCTGCTGTATAAATCTTGGTTAAATGTTAAATATTAATTGAGTTTAACTACTATTGTAATTAATTTAATGACTAATTTGACAAAAAGCAATACGTTATTCTTTTAAAGAATGTAACTAACACAATAGGAAGATAAGAGAAAAGAAGAGAAGAGAGGAGAAGAGAACAGCCTGGTGAGAACGGAGAGGGGGGGCAGCTGGGCTCCAAGTGGAATCAATAGTGAAGACCATAGTACCTTTGAGTTTCTCCCGCATTAGCTTAATGGCCTGAAGGGGTCTTAGTCTGGCTAGGGCTTGCTCACGCTGGTTCATAAAAAGGGGACCAGGGAATACAAGGGGGCCTATGAGGGGGGAGAAAGAAACTTTCACATGCATGGGCAATGCATCCCACAAATGGAAAAACAGCACAGTATCCAACACATGGCAAATCATAGAATACACAAGCAAGGGGAGCATCTGTACAAGACAAATCCATTCACAAAGAACACGAGTGGATGTGAAGTGTGATGCAACTACAGTAGCTTTGTGGATCACAGTTCATCAGGACCATTTTTCACTAAATCAAATGTGTTTATGCAAAAACCACAATGAAGGAGAGGAACAAGGTTCTGTGGGACAGCACGCCCTTGCCTGTCTGAACTTACAACACGCATACAAGGCAGACTCAATAACTCTTGGTCGCCACTAGCCCCCCTGAGTTCAAGATGCTACTTTTCACCAAAACCCTGCCTGAACGAACACCTCCTCCTCTCGTAGGACTGAGAATAGGCACAGAGGTCAGGAAAACAAACCTAGGAATGGGGAAGGGGTTTGGGTAGGGAAGTATCGGGCCAGGGCAAGCAGAAAGACAGCAAAGCAAAAGAGATTAAAGAGATTAAAGAGAGAGAGACAGGGACAGAGGCAGAGACTCAGGGCTTCTTGGAGCAGGGATGGGAGTGATGAGGAGGAATGAAAGAGGCTTCACCATCATTCTCCTTACCATCTGCCTGGGCGCCACCTGCGGCTACTCCAGCTATGTCCAGTACTCATCAGCTTTATTAATAAGGGCATGCCACTCTAACCCGCTGGCCAGATGCAGGTGGTTAAGGGTCTGGACAGCTTTGTCCTCTACCATTGTATCTGCTTCCCTCTCCTGGGTTTCGGCACCAATGTAGCACGCCATATGCTACCCCAGGAGGACAAAGGACGCTTGAGGCGGAAGAGAGACGGTGGCAGTACACATCTAACATTTTGCTACACTCTCAAACTCAAACAAAACCCACAGAAAGGGAAAAACCAAGCAGCCAACTTTTCAGTGGCCTCCAAGTTAAGATTTTTCAGTCCCTGTCTCACCCACACTTTTCAGCTCATCAGTCTTTTTTTCTACTGCTGCTCATCTCTCGCTCTTCACTCTCCACTCCTTTTAAAGTTAAGCTGGTCTCGGTCTGCCATGTTGGACAGCATCAGCCACTAACAGAGCTGCCACCATAGCTGATAACCATAACCTGTCCAACGGCAGCATCGAAGGGGGACATAAGCAGGACGCAATCAGATGCACCTTCACCCAGACACATAGCCTGATATGTCTGAAGGAGTGTGACTGAACACCTAGCCTTTCCTTCCTGTGTGCGCTAAACTTCATCCAGCTAAGAGAAACAACAGTAGTAGTGCTTAGAAGAAAGAACGACTGGCTCTGCAACTTGACTGTGAGATGGTAAGCCGGCCCTTCTAGATCAAATAACAGAGCATAACCAGTAACTGCTGTGCGGGTTAACAATGTGCGGGGTGGGGTGGGGTGGTAATAGTGTCATCCAGTTTTACTTCTGCAGCTGCCGAGGGAGAACAACATGTCTCCAAGCTTTCCATGTGTCCAGCACAGTTAAGGCCAGGATCTCCTTCGCATTCACCTTCTTCTACATCCTAAGACATTTCAGCCTTCGAAAAAATAAGGATCCTCACAGTCCATAGCTGCTTGTCCAAGTATCTTCTCACCAAATGTCACTTAACACTTGAGCTGGTACAGAGATCTTGTGCAAAAAGCAGCGGCAAAATCCTTTAACAGCACCTTGCATGAAGACCATTCACCAATGAGAAGTTTTTGCTGATCTTGCCAAGTGGAACACTATGCGAGGTATACAAAGGATTGTGCCAACTAGCTAGTTATACTAGCAGAGGCATGAGATGAACAGCATAAGAACTGAGGGGAGATGCTGGTGACAATGGGCTGTAAGTAGGGGGCAGGCCTATCTGCCCTCGACATTAACGGGCCGCAAGCTTTTTCCTTCAAACGTGTGCCACCGGAGGTATGCTGGTCAGACACAAAAGGTCCATTTCAAAACAACTCTGTTCACCTTCATTTATTTCATATTGCACAAAAAGAATAATCAATGCTGGATAAGCTTAGTGCAAAATGCATAATAAGTAAAGCCCCAAGCACAGTACACAATAAGTCTTAAATTATAGGGCTTGAGCCGATAAACAACTGTAACTGGAATAACGTTCGTCCTGTGATCTGCGTTTTCTTTATTTGGGAGTCCATGTCATATACAAGCCATAAACTGTCCATTGTCCAATTAAGTATGTATTATTTGGCAGTAGTTAGTTATCTGCAATGAGTATGGGTTGAGATCAAATGTTAGCACGTAGCACACAATCTCACAAGCCTGTCCGCTGAATGTAAATACTCATGCTGTCCATGAGAAGAAGGGCCCTGACTGAGTGGTCCACAAAGCTCCAGCTTTTGCAAACCTAAACCCCATTTACACCCAGATAGCTTCATATGACTTGTATCTGGATTAATACCTGATAAAATTCTCCTTTTCAATGTGTTTACATTTAGCAGTCAAATGCTTCGCTGCTTAGACTCCAAACCCAGTGTTGTATGGTGTAATGTGCCAATCAGCTCAGACTGAACAGCCCAGTGTTTTCCTGTTCTGCCCTGTTCAAAAAGATGGCTGCCACAATTTTGTTTGTCATTATTCTTTTCCTGCAGCAGGCTATACACCGATATTTATAAGAAGAAGTGACCCAAATACTTAGTCTGCTGTATTAGTCATGGACTAAGTGCATTAAAATATTATATAATCACAGGAAATACAGAGAAGTTGAAGTAACAATGAAAAAACTGTCGCTTCATTTGAACTCATTCTGGCCACTGTGACCAACTGAATTGAACAAAGAAGCTGAAGGAGCCGAGGTGCCTTTGTTTAGAGTTGGCGCTCGAGGGGGCATTTTCTCCCCCATAAGCAGAACTGCACCACAGCACTGGGAGAGCTTCTGGTTTGTTAAACGTGTTTAGTATAAATTGTATTTATATCTGGCTAAGGTGCCTCTCAGACCAACTTCTGACATGGACAGAGCGATCAGATTGAAATCTGTTATAACTGGGTCCTGGGCACATTTACACCTGAATTCTATGTGGATAATCTCTAGTTGGATGTAATCCTGATCCTCAAGAGGCATGAAATGACTGGGTGTAAATGGGGTCTTAGGCGCATATCTATTATCAAGCTGTTACATAACCTCGCACTTCAGGCTCCACACTGTCTTCGTCCTGAAGCAGTGGTCAGTATGGGTGTGTTTGGAATAATGACTGCGTCTTACCTCTGCCTTCCTCCAGTCTGTGGCGGCGATTGATGCGCTGTCTCTTCTCTTCCTGTCGGATCTGGATGTGCTCCTCTATATTGACGCCTGGAGGGGGAGGGACAGGAACAGCTAAAATAAAAACGGTCCGGCATGGGCAGGGCCAAAGGAGTGGAGGAGGGGGGAGGGGGCAAATGAGAGACAACATGGGCAATGTGAATGATGAGCATGGAAAAGCGATGTAAGTCAGTGGACATGCATACGCACACATACAGACAGACAGACAGACAGACAACGCACGCACACAGTGATAGTAGGCGAACGATGACAGTCCTACAGAAACAGCAGCTCTTTGCCGCGGAATGATAAACATAATACAGATATGTTGGAAATGGTAGAAGCCAGTTACTGTAACCAGTTACGGGGCAGCATCATCATGAAGAAAGTTGGTGCTGTACCTAACAGCAGATCTAGTGGTATCATTTCCTTCACAGCATCGAAGATTCCCCTTTGCCTGGCTTCCTGACCATCCAGCTCACGAGCACACGCCTTGCAGCAGCCACACGAGGAGCAGCCAGACTCGCCAGAGCCACAGCCACAGATTCTGAAGAGAACATACACACTCGTACATAAACAAAACATTACCACATACGGAGCGCGTATACAAACAACACATCCAAATACATAACGGCACATTCAGGAAGCACAAACCAGCTTTGTGGTTTTACGCTGCAGTGTGTAGACATGCATGTTGCTTACCCTCCTGGCACTCTGTCAGGTCTTCCACTGCTCACACAGCTGGCTCCATAGCCAGTGCAGTCTCCACACACAGTGCACACCATGCACTGGTCCAGCTTCCACTTGTGCATGCCCGGCTGGCACATCATTGACTTTTCTTCCTTCTCGTCTAACTCATCCTCCAAGTCTTCATCCATTGCTGTGGCCATGTTCTCTACTCCAAAAGCTGTGAATGGTGAAATATGTGAATCCCAAAGATATGAGCAAAGAATCTTTTCCACTGAGACAGCACGCAGATGTCTGACCGGAAAACTCCAGAGTTAATCACCACTGGCTCAGAAAGGGCAACACGACTGATGTGTCTGATGATCTATGCTACCATAAGATCTTCATTCATGAATGATTCTTACCTTTCCCCGCCTGACTCATGGCTCCTGTGTCTCTACCACACTGGCCTTTGTTGTTCACTCCAAACGTCCACACCTCACCACTCTTAGTCAGTACACACGTGTGGGCCTTTCCCATGGCCACCTGAGTTACAAAGTGTCCCTTCAGGTCTGATACCTGACCTGGATAAAAAATAAAGAAAGCAGAGAAATGACTTAACTCATCCATAAGGTTTGGCAGTGAAGCACAAATCCCAGCTCAAATATAAAAATGAATCAACCACCATGGCACTTTTGGGATCAAGTCTTATCCATCAAAGAACCCTCTACACACAGTAAAGTATAACTGCCTAGTCATCTAGTTATTACAGGAGGCGGGACACTATGCTGAAAATAAGATGGATGAATAGCCCTCAGAGAGCTACGTGTCAGTCTATCATTTACAGAAACACTTTGGTTATGACACTTACATGTGCTGTCACTGTAAATGGCATCCTTGCCAAACATGTAGAGCTCTCCGTCCTTAGTTACTATGCTGCTACTGCCATTGTTGCAGGCTGTGTACACAGCTGTCTTTGTTTCCAGCTTGATCATCTTCTTGGGTTTGTAGGGCTTTGGCTGTCTCCGACTCTTTGCTGAAGAAAAAAAAAAATCAAGATATTTTTATTTTTTAGAATTTAACACATTTTTATTTGCCATGAAACTTATTACTAGGTGAGCAAAAGAACATTACTGGAATTGTGTGTTCTGATATTCACATGTTAACGTAATTGTAGTCATGCCAAGTGTGCCAGATGTTGGCTCAATTGACTATTAGAAGACAAATGTACTTCATCATTTCACTTATGATACAAACATCTGAATAATAAGGGTGATAAAGGTATATATAAACTATATTCAAAGCATGACTCTACTACATGCTGAATATATATTAAAGTGGATCTACCTTGCTTTTCTGTTTTCTTTGGAGTTATATAGCTTTTTTTAAATATATATATATATATATATATATATATATATATATATATATATATATATATATATATATGTTACAAGGTTACATCATCTTGTAATCTCTTTCAAGATCTTTTGCAGTAGAATGTAATAGAGCTTTGCTTAAAACAGCCTGTATATTATCCTATCGGTTATTTGGTTCCCTCTCACTGTTTCTTAGCCATGTTTGTCAGATGTTTGTATTCTTACTGTTCTTAACTGATGAAGTACATTCTTGTTCTTATAGTAGCTAATTTAGCCAATATCAGGCACACATAGCTTGGACTACTATAACAGTAAAATGAAAACTTGGAGTGTTTAAACTGATACAGCACAAATGACGCTATCGTAAGAACAGCCAAAGATGTTTAAGTGGGCCGCTGGAGGTCACTTTGGTGGTTAACCAATCAGAACAACACGCTTAATAAGAGCACACTGGGCTCATAGGGATGGGGGTTAAAAACACAGGAGCTCAGATGCACAGATGTACAGTAAGAGAAAATATTATGTGAAATATGTAAATCTTTTCTAGTAGACCCCCAAAAATATGAAATGAGCACAAGAGGTAGCCTTTAAAAAAGTCTTAGAAAAAAAAGAAATTCATTAAATTGGGGCACTCTTCCTTAGACAGCTGTTAAAATTCCCGTTTTAAACAGTGAAACATCTAGAGAAGCCTTACTTGACTCTCCATCTTCTCCCTTACTGGCAGAGCCAGTGAAGAAGACGCTGCCATCTTCGGCCACCAAGAGGGCATGGGAGCCATCATGGCCCACTGAAAACTGTACAATCTTGGGTGACTTGGTGACTGGCAGCTCTACCCATTTCCCAGCCGAAGGGCCACCCTGCTTGATGCCAAGGCTCTGATACTTCCCAGTGTAGTAGATCTAGAAGCAGGGGTGGTGGAACAGGTTTATGCATTTATGTAAAATCTTCTACAACTTCTGTTCTTTTCCATCATAATGAAGTGACAACTAACATCAGGTTACATCAACAGCACTCAAACACCATCTTCAACACTGTTTAAACTGTGCACATTTTAACTGTGCACCAGAAGGTTTTAAAGCATAAATACCATCGTAAAGAGGGCCTAATTCACATAATAACAACAACAACAACAACAACCATAGACAGAAGCAAGCAAGAGCATGACATCAAGAGCATAGATCTACACATGACAAAGAACAGCATGAAATGCTACAAGTTTATAGAGAAACCGTTAAGACACAAAGGGCACAGTGATGAGGCAAAATAGTGAAGGAGTGTTTTTGATGCGTCACAGGTCAACCGGCGTTTATGCAACATTCGCTGGACAGGATAATCTCCACTTATAGCCAAGCTTGAGCTTAGACCAACTTTGTGATAAACTCACAGAGGTGCTTCATTATCCACACAATGGACACACCCTTACAGGCATTACACTAAAAACATTCCCCCACACACACACACACAGTCTCAGCAAAGCTTATACACAATAACGTACTTTGTTCCTTGCATACCTCACAAGTTTTCTCTAAATTTCCAATTTAGCTACACAAAACAAGGACTTCTGAATTGTGTAAACAGTCTGGAATGTTGAGTGTTAAAGTAGGTTGTATATATTTTCTTAAAATTATTTGAAATGCACTTTCACTGGGTTCAGACTAGAGGCCAACAAATACATTTTAGGTTTTCGGCCAAATTATAAAAACACAGTTTAACAAAATAAGGTGCTGGAACTCCTGTGTATCGCAACAGCCTAAGCATTAGCCCCATCATCAGGAGACTGTGAGTTTGTTATCAGTGATGCCCAGCCATGCAAGTCCAGTTCAAGAGAGCAGAATTGTCTTTGCACTCTGGGTAGTCAGGGAGAAATAACTAGTGGCAAGAAGTGGCAAAAAAGGATCAGCACGAATAGAAAAAAATACTAATTAATACAGGAAAAATTAATCACATCAACGCTATCAGCTGTGTGAAATATTTAGCAGTTTCAATGAGAGGCATTAGAAAGTAGGGGTGTAAGAAAATAATGAACTATCGAATATTAGGATATTATGTCTCGTGATACTGTATTGATTCTCAAAAACACAGTATTGATACACAGATTCCTGGCGGACAGTGAATCATTGTGTGTTGCGCTTTAACCTCTGACCACTGTAATCCCTTTTCTGCTCCACTCCAACATTAACAAGCAGCACAAGAATGCAATGCTATTGTAAGCATTAGCAAACCTGTTCATGTAGTGGTGTGTTTTTGCAGTATATCACTTTGTTTGCAGTATCGTGATATATTGAACTGCGACCGCTGTAGCATGATACATCATGTATTGTCAGGTTCTTGCCAATACACAGCCCCACTAGAAAGGCAAGTTGAAACCATGTAAAGAAGTAGCAAAAGCCTCTATGACCGGTTTGACAAAACTTAAAACCATAATGTACTCGACACACATGACACTGCATTCAATATCCAAACCAGATCCAGCAAAGCAACTTAAAGCAATAAAGACACACCTAGATGACAAACCGTTCCCTGTAGTCAAGAATAGTAGACGTTTACTGAACGTTCTAAACATTATAGTAATGTTAGAAAACTTCACGTCAACTGTTTTTTTTTGGTTGTTTGTTTTTTATCCAGTGTGTACTGAACTGCAGCTTCTGACCCAAAATTTAATTTTGGTCTGTCACTACTTCCTTTACAGCTACCAGTGTCTGCATGTTCACACATAACACCTAAAATTGATCAGGACAGGAAAACTGTAAAGCAGTGTACCTTTCCAGAAGCTGTTTTCATCAAAGCAAACTCCCTGCCAGCTCCGAGCAGTGCTGCTTCTTCATCAAACCCTGTGCCTGAGGACATGAACGCAGACAGGAGGGAAAAAATAAACAAAACACAAACACAGCATGAGAAAGTAAGAAAATAACGTAGCGTCAGCGGGTAACTGCTCCAAATTCGGTTGCACATTTTAACACATCTTATTTAGTTGACCACTTAAAAAAGCTTATACTGGTAAAACACAGAGAGAGAGAGAATCACAGAAATAAGTAGACTCACTAATGATATGCAAGTCTTTTTCCAGGTCAAAGAGGGAGATGCCGCAGGCGTGAAGACATTTTCTAGCGAGCTTGAGCTGCAGCTCCTGCTGCAAGGCCGGGTCAGTGCTGGTGGCGTAGATCCGGACCACAAAGCCGTCCTGAAACGATACAATGAACACAGTTTATCAGCTTTCCTATATAATGATTACTGTAATAGGACCACCAGGTTTCACAGGATGTGTGCATCATACAGGCCTGTTCAGCAGTAGCTATGCTATAAATAAAACAGGCCCTTTGTGCACTGTTAAACCAGTGATAATGTATACCAGAGCCATTCAACAGATGAGAGCATGGTCCACAGAGGACCAACAATCAGGCAGATCAGCTTCTCTCTCTCTCTTTAAAATTAGGCCATCAGCACTATGATCTCACTGTTGTCACAAATTACTGTATAGGACATCTGCCAATGTCTGAAAAAAAAAGGCAAAAATTGACTAAATTTGATCCAACAGTGTTCATACGCATAAAAACTAGTGTTATAGTCAATTTAGCAAAGTGGCTCATCACTCAGCATGTATATTTCTACTGTTGTTTTGTTTACTTACTGGATTTATTGGACTGTCTGAATTTTAGATTGGACTCTGAGTTTAATATTTGGCATCTAAGAATTAATACCACTTCAATTTCGCTTCAATTTCTTTTGACTTGGTTTCTCTGAGTTTTTTCTGGAGGAGTACTAAATTACTTTCCAACACTCAATTCTCTGACACCATTAGAAGGACACAAGCAGTCGGGTAATCTCTGTACAGGGAGCGTATTAGTATATGCATTTGATTGTGCCTAAACACAACAGAGAGGAGAGAAAGAGAGAGACATCCTTCTTCCTGGCAGCAGGCCAACACACATTAGCTTCAGTGCCCTGCCATGTGTCACTGTAAAAGCAGGAGTGGGTGAGTGAGTGAGTGAGTGAGTGTGTGTGTGTGTGTGTGTGTGTGTGTGTGTGTGTGTGTGTGTGTGTGTGTGTGTGTGTGTGTGTGTGTGTGTGTGTGTGTGTGTGTGTGTGTGTGTGTGTGTTAGAGAGAGAGTGAGAGAGAGAGAGAGTTGAGATACAGTACTCTACAAAAGTCAGAGACCACCTTTCATTAATTTAATTCCCAATAAAGGTGACCATAAAGTACAGGGTGTTACACTTTCAGGAGATATTTGAGGAGATTAGAAATACGATAGATCACTTGCATATAGCAGGTAAAGGTAAAGGAAGTGAAAAAACAGGAGTTGAACAAAACAGGACTACTGACAAGTGTGCGTCACCTGGGAGCCCAACAAAGCTGTACTCATTAGATAAGCAGTACTTAAAGTACTTAAAGCTTTGACCTTAGGACCTTCGACCTAAGAAAATTAAGCTCTACTCTTCCTCCAGACCTAAAAAAACATTCTCACATGTATCTGTCCATGCTTCCACAGTAAGACAACTCATCACTATGGATCTGAAAGGATGTGTAGCTATTAGGGGTGTAAGAAAATATTGAATATCGGGATATTATGTTTTGTGATACAGTATCGATTTTATACACAGGTTTCTGGCAGACAGTGAATCATTATGTGTTGTGTTAAAAGCTTTGACCACTAGATGGCAGTGTTGTAATCCATTGTCAGCTCCACTCCAACATTAACAAGCAGCACAAGGGCGCAATGCTACTGTAAGCACTGGCAAACCTGTTCATGTAGTGGTGTGTTTTAATAGTAGGATCTGATATATCAATATATCACTTTGCTTGTAATATTGCAGTATATGGTGATATATTGAATTGTGACCGCTGTATCAAGATGCGTATTATATCACCAGGTTCTTGCCAATATACAGCCCTAGTAGCAGTCAGTCCTATAACTATAAATCAAACATCAAATCAAAGCTGCTGGTGTCCTTAGAACAAAGAACTGATCACCCCGAAGTCCAGACCTCAACATCACTGAATGTGTTTGGGATAACCTGGATCAGGAGAAGCAGAAAATTCAACCACTCCAAAAATACCCTAGAAAACCAGAAAGCAAGCTTCCTAAAAAAACAACAGAAGCGCTTAAACAATTAAAAAGTGGAATTCTGATATTATATTTAGTTGTTAAGGTGTTTTTTTTGCCTCCCTAAACAGAAAAGGTACTTATGAACCTAAAGGCATTTTGACTGGAAGCAAATGCATGATGGGTGTTTTCTGACTTCTGCACTGTACTGTATGCCCGAGGCACATTTCTGATTCGTCTACGTTTTGAAACTGCAAAATGTGCACGTCCCTCCCCCTCAGGATATCCGTCTCGGCTGCTTAAGAGGTGTGCTGACACAAACACGTGCACACAAAGTCTCTCGCTCTCGACCTCTTTCTCTCTCTTGTATCGTGCACATATCTCCTCTGCATGTAAACGCTGGTGTCAAGTCTGTGTCCTGAAGTTCTTGGAGGCACATATAAATATAAATTTCACATTCCTCTCTTTTACACTGGGTCATGCACATGACTAGTCTCTGGGGGAAGCCCACATGCTGCCCAGCAGTCGCTCCCCACACTTCATAGTCATTAAGCAGATACAAAAACTCATCATTCTTCTCTCCTGATCAAAACATTCTTTCTTTCCGATGGTGTGATCTTGGTTGCCGTAAGCACCTAAGCATCTCACCCACTCTCACTATCTGTTTGTGTGAGTGAGTGAGATGGGAACAGGATGCTGATGTCTTTTGGGCCATAAGTGACAAACTGTATGAGCTGTTTGTGTTGCATTACAGACATTTCTTTTCAGTGTGAAGAGAACGCCATGCCTCCATGCTGTTTAGCAAAGGCGTCTGAACAGACGGGCCTGCCCTAACCGGTTACATCATTCTGTCACCTGGTGTCTTAGAAAGTAGCACTCGGGATAGTGCTACAAACGATAGCACCATATTCAGGTGATCAGGTCAGTGTCGCTCAGTTAGTCTAGACTAATGACCCATGTAGCACAACAACAGTAAAAGCGTAACCTGGAATGAAAGAGAAACTTTACGAGCTGACAGAGGCTGGAATTATTTATGTAAAAGTAAGTAAGTGCCTTTGAATACGCCTACTTACATCCTTGCAGGCTGCTATCTGGTTGATATATTCGCCATCAGTGAATATGATGTTCTGCCCATCTGCTTGAAGACCTCAGAACAAGAACAAAAGACACAGTGTCATTTATGCACAGCACCGCGCTTACATGCTGTAGCACTTTTGCCTTGAATGAAACTAAACAGGCATCGCAAAACGACAGAATACTAAAGAAAGTTACGGCTCATTTATACTCCCTCTACCGTCATGGCCCTCTATGCCCTCTCAGAGGGCCTAAAATATTCTTAACACGCAAACACATATATATCATTTTATTTGATCTACTTACAGTTTGACAATCAACATCTAAACAATTACAAAAATATAGGCAAATAAATGATTCAAACATGTCTACTCAATCTGTGTTGGAACGTGACAGGGTTAAATAGAAGCCTGTGAGTCTGTGTCTCCCCCTATAAGGACTGTGATGCCTCCGCAGAATGTTGGTGATTGGTGGTCCCGCTGTTCATGTACAGAGGGGCCAGGCAGTTATCATTCAGCGCGATACCAATTTCTAATGACATGAAAACTGACCAATCATATCTTCCCTCTAAGTGGGCGGGCTTAACTGTATGATCATTTCCGCCCGCTGTGGCGACGCTAGCTGGAGAAACCGTTAGCTAGCGCTAGGCTACCACCTCTAGCTAGTTTGCTGAGTGACGATGGAAGCCCATGTCCCCCCCCAAACTGTCAAACCCACCCCCTCAGAAAACTGGAGCGCTAATATTTCTCTCGCGCACAGAGAGCAGCCCTCGGTACTGCACACGCGAGGAAACATCAAACCGCGAGAGTAAAAAAAGCATTAAAGGAGGAAAAAAAGACAGTTTGAGCGTGTTTATGGAAATTGCACGTGCGGTTCCTCTTTCTGTGCTTGCGAGTTTCACATTTGCTCAAGGGGGGTGGGGGGCGAGGCATAAGGGTCACAGTTCGCTACTGCTCTACAGAAATGTCTGCATGACTTCTCTGCATCAGCTCTGTGACATGGCTGTTCAGCAACACTTCCACTAGAGGGCAGTACGGAGTAAATCAAACATGGCAACGGTGGATGAGCTCGTAGTTCTGTATTTAGAAGTTCTGTGTCGCAGTTACATCATGGCTAAAATTTTTAACTCGCACAACCAATCTTCTTTGCTGTGTTCGTACGGAAGTTGTCGCGTCTTGCACTGCCTGCAGGGGTATTGCTCGATTCTGTACGTATCCGTACGCTTTTCAAAAACGTGCAAATTATGGACGAAATGATCGCAGAGCACGGACAGAAAGCTCCATGCGTATCCGTATCCGTATTTAACGCTGAGTATAAATGAGCCTTTAAGGCGACCGCACACTGTGGTGTGCATAGAGTCGCTTAGCACATAAGTTCAGCCCACGGCTGAACAAGAATGCGTTGCAGTGAGAGCGCTGATAACCAAATTTAATGAAACGAAACGTTCAACATCAATTACGAATTTCCCCTTTTTGGCATCAGCACTCATCACAAATCACTCTTTCTCAGCTGAAATGTTTGGGCAGTAATATTAGCTGAAGTAACAGACGATTAACTGCGCGACGCACCACAGGCAGCGTGCGGTGGCCTATAGAGAAAACAGTGGTTGGGGCACAAAAAAAGCAGTATTTAGTTCATTTTATTACAAACGAGGATGCAGCATGCAGTTTAAGAACACAACAGTCATGTAAATGTAATGTTTTGTTACCAGGCATTGTGATCATGCCCTCCTGCTCTAGGGTCTCTGGGTTGATCTTGATGGCTGCCATGCTGTGACTGTTCATGTCACGATATAGCAGGGAGCCCTATAAATACACAAAGCAATTTTTGTTTTGTTAGTAGCGACACTTCTGTGAACAGATTCCAAAAACATTTATGCACCTCAAAGCGCACAACAAATGAATTCTAGTCACATGACATTGTGATCTTTTAAAGGCCTACAGGTTGAAGGTACAGCTCAGTAGGAATTGAGGAAGAAGTCTGTTACCTGAGCAAATCCCAGCCATGATCTCTTTTCCTTTCGGTTCCTGATGCGTGATGTAGAGTTGTACACATGGCCCTGAAATAATTAAGTCTTCTATTAACACACGTACACTGAAATTCTGGTCTACCCAAAGGTGTGTATGTGTAAGAAAGAAATTAACAGCCCCGAGGGAGCACTAAAATGATCTCATTCATTCAAAAGGATAGTTCTCCATTTATCTATGAGTATATAATCTGATTTAAGAAATAATAAAGTATAATTGTATAACATATTCTTTGCCTAAGATAGAGGGCAGAATGACAGGTGGGCTTACCCTGACGGTGCCGCTGTACCCTGAGCCTATTTTGTAGAGGCCATCCTTGCAGAGCAGATAGAGGAAGGATCCATCAGTCTGTAGCAGGCAGCGCTCATCCTCATCAATGCTCACCTCCTTGAGAACCCACTTGTTCATCAGTGCCGCTCGTTTGATGCCGTTCCCAAACCAGTCCTGGATCTGGATTTTTCCTACAAGCACTGCCTGCACACTCCTTTGTAGAGCGTTCAGAATGGTTGGAACCTGTACATCACACAGATACAAGAGGCCATTCTGTTATATTTGAAACTTCATTGACATTGGCGTCCAGGCTTAAGACACAAAAAGAAGATACTCTGTCTGCTGCAGTGGTGCACACAGAAACCAAAGCAGAGAGACTGGATGAAGCTTGTGTGATTCTCATTAACCACGCAACATGACCGAATACACTAGAATTGAAAGGCATAATAGATGAAAAAGCAGCAACAGCAATGAAACTGAATAGCCTGCAAGATAAAGCAATGCAAAGGCTAATTTATATGCAAGTCATAGTTTGAAGTGTACCAATTTGCACAGTAAGAGCAAAAATAAAAAGACAAAGGGCTCAATGAGGCTTTAAATAAAGATATTACTTCAGAATATTTTAAAGCCTTTCTGGTTTGTTTTACTATTGAAATGAATTTAGTTTAAATGAACTGTGCCTAGCTGGTGAAAGTAAAGAGTCCACATTGTATTTCTTCTCCCACCTATTTTGTATCTATGAGTCACATACTCATGAGCCTTTATGTGAATGCCTTCTATGGAGCCAAAGCATCTGTGTGATCCACCATCACGCTTTGCCCACTGACTGTTCTGGAACTGTAGGCTGCTCTAGACTCTTCAGTGTCACCTTGCATCCTCCACCTCCATACTGACTACAGTATCAAGAAGCACTAATATCAGGCATAATGGACATAATCAAGCTCAGACAATTTACATGTCAGAACATGTACATGTGACTTTACAGTACATTATGTTGGTTGCTCTTATTGAACTCCATATCCCACACCATCCCTAATGTTTCTGTCAGTCTGTCGGCCTTGCTGGATATTCTCACAAGAAGGCAACATCTCTTACGCCATCCCAAGTTAGTCTTTTGCAGACACTTTTGCAAGCTGTCGTGTGTGGGCATCTACATGACCCAACTTCCAATAACAAAATGCGTAGCGAAAACAAATGCAATGATCAAACTTATATAGAAACACAACTTAAACTGGTGGCCTAACCTAACTTTTACTGGCAGGTTAGCATGCTGGCTAGCAAAGGTAGCTATCCATCCACGTTCTCACAAGAGACACCAAGAATATCTGCAACTTTCTTCAACACTTCAGTCTTCAGAATGGGAAAGGAAGAAACAGTGGTTGTGAGTCTATTTTCCATGTTCAGAACCACACTGTTGAGATTGGGAACCAAAGGTTCAGAGATTAGAAGCTGGGGACATTGGATCCCCAAGTCAACGACTGGTCTAACAACTTTGCTGGAGGCAAACCTTCAGAAAGTCGCTTCACAGCATCATAACTAATTTGCATAAAGTGGAGAATATTTCTAATTGATTTGTCGCTTCTATTTGGTTAGGAACATAGAAAACACAACACATCAGTTCAATTTAACATGTTTCAGGTCACTAAACATTAAAAGTAGTAGTTTTCCAAGCATGTAAAGCCTTTCCTTAATGATTACAATAAAACAAAGCCTAATTAACCTGTAAACTAGAACAGATGTCTATTGACTACATGACAAGCTGCATTATTATTATTTTAACAACAGGCTTTAAGATTACAAACACTAAAATTAAACTACATGTTTCCGGGCCAGAACATGTAATATTTTAGTAATCCTGTCCAAGGGGTTTCAACTCTACCTGCCCTACTAGCAGTGGACTACTGCTGATTGTGAGGCTGTTTACTGTCAATACAGTTAAGGTTAGAAGCTCACGCACACTTAAAACACACTCAAAAGGCTTGTTGTTAACACATACACAGAGATCTTTCTTTATGATACTGACCATCCTAAAAGTGCAGCTGCCAAGGCACTCATTATAAACACAGAATGCCACCACACAATTCTGAAGCAGCGATTGCTGTTGGGCACAATAAATCACAGAATCTCACAAGTCTGTTACACACTTCTGTGCTAATTATACACTCAGCAAACAACGAATGCAGCTCCGCACTTTTTAAACAAGCTTTGAATCTTATATTCGCTTATTATGCTCCAATCAAGTATCCTGTCTGCAACTGAGGACAATGAACTGTGATCTCTGTCACGTCTAAACTCTGACAATCCACCAGCCATAGGCTACATCATTAAGCCAAATTTAGCGATGCGAAAAGACAAACATAATTGGCAGAGGCACCCTTGCCAGGCAGAGTAACCTTATAAGACTGGACCTCAGAGAGCTTTGGCATTTTCAGCAATTCAATTCCTGAGATCCAGATACAGAGACGCAGCTCAGCGTCTGCCTGTCTCATTGAGGATATACGCACATCCTTCCATCTAGAAAGAGTGACCTTTCATAGAGTCTCTCTAAATTTCACTCTTTAACCATTTACAAACTAACAAGAGAAACAGGCTGTTCACTTCATAAACAAAACAGACATAACTATCACTGCAGGCATTCAGCAACTTCAAACTACTTCAAAGCACGTACACGCTACAAACCATAACCATCTATTATCTACGCATCTGTCTGCGTATCCGTTTGTGTATCCATTTGACTGCTTTGCATTCAAACATACTGCGACTCTAACCTGGATGGTCTGGCAGGCGTGGCTGCCGTTGTTTGTGAGAATGGCGGATACAGCCTGTAGGGTTTTCCCCGTGTCTCCCCAGGCCACCACCAGGCTGAACAGGCAGGCACAGGACAGAGCTGTCAGGGCCTGACCAGTGGGGTCATTCATTCCTGTACTCCGCACGGTCGTCTCCAGGAGCAGGTGGAAGAGGGATTCTGTGGTACCAAAGAAACGAAATCACGTTTAACGAAAACACACATGCGTATCAGTGTTACGTGTGTTTGTGTGCATGAGTGAGTCAGAGAGTGAGACCTACCCAGTACATCTGGAGGTTCAGTCTGGAAGCTCTCAGGCTGTTGTCCCTGTAGCATGTCCAGCAGGGCCTGCAGGCTTCTTAGACACAGTGATGGGTGTGAAAACCGCGTCTCCTTGATGAGCTCAAACACCCCACATAGGCCGATGCCAATGATCTGACAAGGAAAAGAACATAACGTGAGTGTTTTGGCACTAAACAGACAGCGACAGGCACATATATACATTTTCTGGCTGTAGAAACACAATCTGCCCATTTATCTGGGCTGCAGCTCTAGGACGTAAATAAAGTGTGGGGTAAGTGCACTCACTGTATTTGAATGCTGCTGTTATACCTGTACTGAAATGTCAAAGGATAATTGCTCATGACTCATGTGTTAAGTAGCTTGTTGCTTCTTATTTTTAATGCAGCACTTAGTTTGACTCATTATTAAACAGGTAACTGACTTCTCATTAAAGAATTTCTAATGGCAGTTTAAAATTTATATTTTAATAAATTAAAATCTTTATTTTAGTTGCACCTCTAGCTATACATTTTTGTGGTCTTCAAGTTAAAAAGGCAAATAAAAATAAGCCAACAATTTAGCCATCTACCAACGTTACATAACAGATGAAATATATAAGCAAATCTCAAAATATTTCATTTAACAGGCAAATATATTATACACAGGTTCACAATAAACAGTATGCACTAGATAAGACATCCCAGATTAACATTCTAACATACATAACAAGGCGCCTATTAAACATTAGCTACATTTTCCCTGGAAGTGAACTAAAAAGAATAAATAATATTTTTGGTAATTCCAGTCACATGGATCTTTGAGTTTGTAAAATGTCTAAGAATCTATTACTGCTCTTTCCCAACCATCAGGGCTGTGTATTGGCCAGAACCTGCCGATACGAGTCATGATTCAATATATTGCTATATACTCTGATATATTGCGATTTTTCAAATTCTAATATAAATGCACAACACTATATGAACAGGTTTGCCAATGTTTACAATAGCACTGCATCCTTGTGCTGCTGTTAATGTTCGAGTGGAGCTGGTAATGGATTACAGGTTTAAACACAACACACAATGAAATTTGTACATATAAACTGTTCATTAATAATCGATTCTGTGTTTCTGAGAATCGATACAGTATCACTAAACATAATATCGAAATATTTTACACCCCAATCACGATCTAGTCCCTATGAAAAGTTACTTTCATCCTCCATAATGCTTTTTTTTACTCTCTCTGGGTTTATCAAAACAAACAGACTCTTGTTCCCATCTTTGAATATCATCCTCTACATGACATAAATGCCACAAATTGCTCATCAAAGGCCGTCTGCCGAACTGGAGCACAAAACAATGGCAAAATATTCAAAAAGCCTCAATTAAACGTCTGCCCTTTGACCAATGAAACATTGCTTTTGATGAAGGAACACTGATCACTCTTACATAACTGTCATAAAGCCAAGCATGCATGTTTTCCAAGAGTATGTCCAAAGGGCAAAACATATTAATAAAAAGAACAAAACGTTCTAATCAGATCATAAATGATTCAGATAATCATTGCATATAGATGAGTTTAAAACACACAGCAGTGAAATACTGTTCTATAAAATTATTATTTCTTATTATTATTGTCACAGTACGTCCATGAATTTTGAAAATATTTAGGAATATCTATCATTGTTTGAAGATATACCTTTTTACCATAACAGTGCTATACCTGCAGTTTGAGAACCGCTACTGTAGATTACTTTATAAACACTTAACTGATTTTTATTTCAGAGAAAAACATCAGACTTATTTATTTCAGACTTTTAACACGTCCAGAGCACAGAGGTGGAAATGTCAAAGTATAGGGCTGTTTTTTATACAGCGGGGGCTGTGAGCATCTGTGACTGGTGTCTGTGAGATTGATGGCATCATGTGAGATTGATGACATCAAAAAAGTGTCTTGCACAAAAGGGTGTCTTTCTGTAGGATAATGATCTCAAAAACACTAGCTGCCTTTCAACAGAATACTTTGCCAAGTGGAAAATCTTTAAACAAGGAAAATAATTAGACATTTTGTTTCAGTGGCGTAAAGGTAGAGCATACGATTTCAACCCCACACAGTTTATTGTCAGATTCTGTGAATCTCTCCTCAGGGCCCACTAGCTGTCCTTTTTATGTGCATGCCTGAAAAGCTCTGTCTCGTGCCTCTATGAAAGGGACATAAACAAAGCGCCTCAGACTGAGCACCACAACAAAAACAACACAGGGTCAAAAACAGAGATGGCTGAGAAACAGCTGAATAGGTGCTCAAAAGAACAAATACTAAGAAGTTTTATCTGTTTTAACTGTTCTCAGAGAGGCTGAAGTCCATGTTCTCTCTCACCAGCTTTTTGTTTGAATGTTCCTGTTCCATCTTAAACGCTGTTGCATTCTGCATATTGTCGCTTTCAAATGAAAAATATGTATCTCCATATTTGTCGATTTTGAGTTTTCTACATCATTTGAACACACCAATGGCCACAACAAAAATAAGACTATAGATTGTCCTCCTGCCTCTACCAAACCATCCATAATTAATTTTGCTGGCTACTCTGTCACCATGACAACTTTTGTATGGCTTCATCCCACCACTAGTCACATACTGCTACATAAAAAAAGACGGACATACGAACTGAAATCATTTCACCAAGTTTATATGAAAAATTACATAAACTTTGCAAAAGACAGAAGACGAATCAAAATATGCTAATTATTCTGTGCTGTTGGAGCATGCAGAACAAAAACTTTTTAGTTTAGTTACTTTGTTCAGTGGCAATTATGTAACCTTTTGTTACAGGGACTTTTATTTTGACAGAGAGAACGGAGCACGTAGATAACCAGTGCAAGTCTGATAGTAAAGAATAGCCTATCCAGCTAGCAGCAGCGTCGAGTGCTGGCCTCGGGCAGAGCACTGTCTTCTGTTTGAGGTTTGAAGTTATGGACTGTGACCTTGTCCTGAGTTTCTTCTGATAACAACCTTTATTACAATTCTTTCAATGCTAGTGATATTTTCTTTTTCAAATATTCCTGTTCCAACTTAAATGGTGAAACAATTATGACGAACGCTTCAGGCGGCAGAATGTACCTGCTGCACTATTTAAAGTGGAACTGGGAAAAATAAAGCCTATCCCAGCTTCATAGTTTTAATGCTGGTAATTAGAATTTTTTGATTATTTGATTTAAGCTATTAAAACATCATATCTGGAATTTCATGTAGGAATCGTCTTGTAAATAAGTTATACGGCAGGACATATTGGTGCATGCTGCATCTGTGTGCCTGTGTCTGGAAGACTGTTTCTAATTTTGGTTGATGCTGGACAGTATTTAGTGGGAGTTTTTCAAAGCAAGGTAA
Organism: Megaleporinus macrocephalus; assembly: GCA_021613375.1. Lineage (NCBI taxonomy): Eukaryota > Metazoa > Chordata > Actinopteri > Characiformes > Anostomidae > Megaleporinus > Megaleporinus macrocephalus. Next base: position 24,251,231 of record CM038709.1, on the reverse strand, counting down.
TAAACCAGGGTTTTAATGATAAACAGACAATGTTGGTCATTTTAAGCTGGGAAATGTTGACTGATAAGTAGGTAAAAAAGAAAAATCACTTTCAGAAGAAACTTCTTGGGAAAGGATTAGTGCTGGGCGGTGTACCGGTTCGCACCGAAAACCGGTTTTTATTTTGTGAATTTTTCACATACTGGTCACACCGGTTTAAATAGCCTAAACATGTCCGGAACGCAGTGGGGTGGTAAATTGTTTCACAGGGGACGTTTTTCATTGTTGCGCCGCTAAACACACATGGAACGGAGTGCAAGTATTAGGAGCTGTTGAGCATGGACAGGGGAAGTTCAGAACCACAAGTTGTACCAGACATTGAAGTAGATGAAGACGACCCAGAAGAACGTTTGCAGAAAAAAAATGAGCTGTGTCTGTCGTCTGGAGTTACTTCTGGTTTAAAAGGTCGGGCGTGGACCAAACAATCACTCCGTGCAAATGCTGTCGAGCTAAAGCTGTCGCGGGAGGTGGTAACACGAGCAATATGCTGCACCACCTTAAAGCAAACATGCTTTGGAGCACCAAGAATGCATGAAACTAAAATCAGCACACCATCAGCTAAAACTGTCAAAGCTGAAGGACGGGCGAGGCTGACGTCACTTGTTGAAGCGTTTGCTGAAGATATTCGCTACGTCAGAAAAAGCAAGCGCTCGATCGAGATAACCAACTCCATAACAGTTCATATAGCCCAAAGACACGGTTCCAATAAGCACAGCTGAGAAAGAGAGATTCAGGGCGATGATAGACGCTTGATTCCAGATACAAGTCTTTACTTCTGCTATTCGACCACTGCAGGTTTGTGGTCAATTCACACAATGGAACCTTATCTGAGCAGTAATTCTTCTTGCAATCAATGTGGTAAACACGTCATGCATGAAAAAAACCCTCAAATACCATGAAACTGGTTTAATTTTGAAAAATACTTTGATATATAATTTTGGTCATACCACCCAGCACTAGAAAAGAATACATTTGTCAGCCCTATAAATACTCCATAAATGGTGCACCAGAGTCATCAAAATGCATTAGTCCTGAATTTGTTTGCTCTTGGGTTGCTGCTTATGCACGTGTGCTCTTTGATGTCGTGATCAAAAATGACACAACGTCCCTCTTCAGACAGGCTTGATGTCAACTGAATATGCATCATATTACAGTTATACAAAGCAGTAATCGCCTTCAGACCACCATACAGAGAGGACAGAGTTCTTTACGTGCTCTGCCTCCAAAAAGTCACAGCGCTGGGTTTTTCTGATGAGCTGAGAGGCTTGGCCTTTAATCCTTTCAAGCTCTGCTAAAAGCCTCTGATAGTGTAGATTTAATTACCAGACCAGTCAAAAGGAGACAGAGCTAACCTAGTGAGTTCAAAAGCACAGGCTCTCACAGAACTCCACATGAACATCTACTAGACCAGTACTCAAATAAAGAACCACTTCATAGTTTAAAAACGTACCACTCAATCTACTGGCATCATGCTTAAACTATTGATTACATAGACCAACTATCACCATCAATTCATCAATGTTAATCACAGAAGAATACAAAAGCAAGTGTAACGTCCCCACAGCAATTGTAGTCAACTAAAACTGGTACTATATGTACATTATTCTTATATTTCCATAAAAACACAGACAAAAAGAATTTATCATCTTCATATTATTATTATTTTAATACGATTTCACTGTTCACCCCTGCCCCGACAGCTTAGCACATCCAAACTGACTAGTGCAGGAACCTGACCAGATGTTTCAGGTCCTAATAAAAGACCTGTCTGCAGGAGAAAACTCTGATATTTGTTTACCCTTTGCCAGGGTTGCTTCATTGTCATAGACCAGGACAAGAGTCAGCCACAGTGCACTGATGTGTCCTACTAACCTTGGGCAGTTTGACAGCAGGTTCACGGCACTCCTCCTCCTCCTCACTGTCCGAGTCACCGCTCTGCACAGAGTTCCGAGAGGCCAGGGCCAGGGAGGCCTCCTTCTGCTGCCAATCCAGCACACAGTGCCGTACATTACAGTAGACGTTGAAAGCAGAGGGATTACTGTGGAGCTTGATGTCCGGCACCAGGAAGGCTCCATCCAGATTCTCTGTCTGCAAGAGAGACAGATACACAGAAAGATAAGACATAGAAGGCAGTGTGGAGAGACCGAGGGGTAATGGGTACTGGTTAAAATTAGTGATGTACATTTAAATGAAAGTCATAAATGAGACATGCAGCACAACAGCAAAACAAGACTCCATTATTTGCACTTCCACACAGGGAAATCCTACCACTCTGTTTGTGGGTCAGTACACTGTGTCACTACCTAAGACACATTTACACACACACAAACCTGCAGAGTGAGCAGATACTGGCTGCAAAAAACAGGTCAACAAAACAAAATGGCAAATACCACATAGACTGATTAACAGCACTAACATAATTCACAAACATCAGGAATGCAGCACCTAAACACATTCACACTGACCAGATCTAAAAACAATAAAGCACAAATCACTAGAAAGCTTAACTTGCGCCATGTGGAAGAAAAATGTTCATTCTCATGATATCTTCAGCAAGCCAGGTCATCAGTTTATCAAAATGAACATTTACAGTCATTTAAGTTTAAGTTTAGAATTATTCTGTAACTTGTGTTTGCGCACAGCAGAATTTGACCTCTGCATTTAACCCATCCATGCAGTGAAACACCCACATATATACACACTAGTGAACATACACACTAGTAATCAGTGAGCAAACGTGCCCAGAGCAGTGGACAGCCCTATCCACGGCGCCGTTGGGGGTTAGCTCAAGGGCTCTTCAGTCGGGGATTGAACTGGCGACCTTCCGGACACAATACTGGATCCCTAATATTCAGCGAGGAAGATTGGTCCATATACTAGGATCTTTCCTAAATGAACCTCTGTTAATGGTTATGAGCAAAACTTTCTTTTCATGTCTCTAACATGTCTGATATGTGTTTTAATGCTCTATGGAAGTAGGCACTGTAATGCATGTGTTCTGGTCTTGTGATAAATTACAGAATTACGAGAAAGGGATTCATCATTCTAAAAATGTTCTAAAAATATGTCTTCAGGCGATCACACTAATATTCTTTTAAGCACACTAAATGCATCCTGTTATTATGGTCAAAGTCAGAGGTCCCAACCACAAAGATGTAGTTAAATGAGATTTCCAACTGGCTACCTTTGGAGAAATTACCATACAACTTGCTAGAATACGGCCCCCTTTACAAACTTACTACACTTTGAATAGTTTAAAATGTACATGTTTGCTTATTTAATTACTTATTTATTTACTTATGTATGTATTTGCTCTTTTCTCTGTAACTTTGCTTATGTTTTAAGGAACTCCATCCAAATTCCCTACATATTATGCTACAGCAGTGGAGACCCTGTCTAGCCACTTTAGGCCTGTCCTCAGCCAATGTAATGCTTAATCCCATAAACCACTGTATTTTTGTTCTCTAAAAGTCAATAAAAAAAGATAATTACACACAATTACAGACAGACCTGAAGTTTGGGGTGTAAGAAAATATCAAAATATTGAATATCGGGATATTATGGTTAGTGATGGTTAGTGTTGTTTCTCAAAATGAATCAGGGTGTGTTGTGTTTAAACCTCTGACCACTAGATGGCAGCGTTGTAATCCATTTTTTAGTTCCACTCCAAAAATAACAAGCAGCACAAGGGCGCAATGCTCTTGTAAGCATTGGCAAATCTGTTCATATAGTGACGTGTTTTGATAGTAGGCTTTTAAAAATCGTACATCGTGATGTATTGAATCGTGACCGCTGTATCACAATATGTATTGTACCGCCAGGTTCTTGCTAATACACTGAAGAAACCAAAAAGTAGACTAACACATGGACCATAGTCCTTTAGGCACGAGCAGACAATCAAACTCACACGACAGCATATTACTAACAAAATGTTTACTTAACTGTGTTGTTTTTACTTTCACCTTATTTACAAAGATTAAGCTTAACTAGATTATTTATTCCCAGAAAGACTCCGGCACCAGCCCCAGCCTAAACACTGCTTTGGCTGGTACAGTTCCATACCAGCTCGGTAAGAAAAGAAGACTCACAGTAATCTTTCAGGGTATTTGACAATCAAATAGAAAGTCTTGTTACTTACTAACATGTTTAATGAGATGTACCTCATCACTGAAATGCATCCTAGGGTCTTAGATGATACAGCATTTTCATTTGGAACAGGGGAGTCCTTCTGTCCCCATCACACGGATATGCAGGACAGCACAGCACAATGGAGCAGTTAACATTCTCCTCTAAGTGCCCAATTGTTAGAAAAGATGCAGGTGCAAGCATTTTCTTAAGCATATCCCAGTAATAATCGTTAGATGACACGTCAAAGACATTTATAAAATCAATGCAGTACAAGATTCCTACTGGCCAGCCACCAAGGAATTAATACGCTACTATATAATCAGGCATGATATGTTGAGATTTACCTTTCTACTGTATTGTTAGTCTCTTTGGCTCACCTTCAGTACCTACATGCTCGCTCTAGACGACCAGCTTAAGAGTAAAAATCCCATGAGAGTTCACAACCATTGTTGCTTAAATAGCATTTTCTTTGGCCAACAGTTGCTCAAAGACACTGTAAGCACTGAGGCAATGACCTTGTTACACATTAGCCAACAAATGCTTGAAGGCAGAGCCAAATCATTATATTCATTAATTCCTTTTATTAATCAATAAATAATCAGAAACATTGCAAAAATAAAAAAAAGAAAACAAGTCCACAATAATAACAGCTAATCTGGCTTTTTAGCATTTTAGGACCACCACAAGACACCATATTCAATAACTACTTTTTCCACCGGCTAAACCTTTAAAGTTATTTATTTGCATAATCACTGCTAAAGCACTTAGATGGTCTTACCACAGAAAAAGAGAAAAAAGATACATTTACAAAAACTACACAAAAGATAGACACCAAGTTCATATACCTGACAGTAATGTTTACTTGCTGAAAAAAAAATCTAACTTAAATAAAATCAGCATTTAAACAGTCTCCAAACAATGAACTGTAATTAGTATAGAAACATTAAACATGACCTATTTGTCAGGTGGTCGCTTATTGGTTTTGAGTGAACTGTATCCATAAAGGGCAGTACATTCATTTATCATTATTGTCACAAATTTTCTCACAAAATGTTTTTTTTTCCCTCTGTATTTTATGAATATTAACAGTATTTCCTAACTGCATTATTAGTCCTGTTTAGGTGGACTTAGTGCAGTTAATACATGAAATACTGAGTAGAAATCATTGTATTGACAGGTTTTGATAGTATCTTTTGAAAATGACACTGCTTTGTCTGTTGTAACTTAACAAAAAACATAAAATATAATATCATGACACTGTGTACCATGAAAATAAATATTACAATGGTTCATAGAGTTAAGTATTGCAATGATGGCATTTGATATGCTAATATTCACAAGTACAACTCCAAATCAGTGGAAGTTGGGACAGTATAGAAAATGCAGATAGAAAAAATGATCTATTGTTGAATGACAGTTCCTAATGCAGTGCCGCCTGAGGGATCAGAGATCACAGACGTTAAGCTTCAGCTTGCGCCCTTTATGCACTGAAATTCCTCCAGTGTCCTTGAATCGTTTAATGATATTATGCACTAAAGAGGGAGAAATATGCAAATCCCTTCCAATCTTTCTTTGAGGAACATTATTTTTAAACGTTATAATCATTTTCTCATGCATTTGTTGACAAACTGGAGACCCTCCACCCATCTGTGCTCCTCAAAGACCCGGCTAATCATGGATACCGCTTTTGTACCAAATCATGATTACAGCCAGTTTGATATTACGTTACTGTTTAAATTTTTTTTTACTACATTACTAGCCCTTAAAACCTATCGTCCCATCCTTTTTGGAATGTTTTGCCTGAATGAAATAAAAGTCAAAGTAAACAAAAGAAACGCTGCATGCTATTTTTATTAGCATTTTCCATACTGTCCCAACTTTCTCTGATTTGGGGTTGTATAATTCTTTGTAATATTTATATACAATACACTGAACTGGTTAATACCAAACACAAAAACACCACATACCACTGACTTTTGCAAATGGTCAATCCTCCATCATTGCCAGAACACACAACAGCGGCTCTGACCAGAGACTAGTGGTACTCAGACAAATATCACTATACTTACATATTTGAAATGATCAATCAAACTAGTTAATTAAATCAAACCTCCCATATCTGAATTGTTGGTCGTGTAGCTTTAACAGCAGTTTAGTTTGGTGTGGATCCCTAGCATGACTTTACAATGTCTCTAACTAAACAATAATTTATTTTAATATTTTCCATATACTAACTATAACTGTGTGATGTGAGGGCCTTTGTTAATAAAGTGTGCTCTAATAGAACCTACAAAAAAATAGACAAAGCTTCCAATCAGGTAACACTTAATCAAATCATTCAGATATGCACTGAGAGAATCACATCGATTACAGCAAATAACTGCTTAAAAGGGAAACATGATCATCTGACAGATGTTTCAAACCAATATTTGACGATGCATTAAATTCACTCTAAAAGAGTAGAATGTCACTGGGACACTCTGCTAAAAGGTCTACAATGTATTCATTTTATTTTGTAACCCAACAAAATAAACACTGTGGTTTAATACACGTAGATATAGAACTAATTTCTACATCTTACAAATGTATATGTACAGACTTTTCTAAATATGTACAGGAAAAGATATCGGATTTCAGCATTAGTCTTTCATTTCCATATCGGTGCATCCTTAAACTGCATGACAGGACACAATGCAAGTGTGTGGTATTTCAGGCTACATTTACAGCACAGGATCAGATTAGAAAAGATCAGTCTATTTTTCACTCTGAAATCTGATCCAGCATTTTCTGCTGATATCGGCCCAATAACGATGCCTTGCACTGGATCAGCGCCATCTCTAATAATCTCCTAAAAGCCAAATCACGGTCTGGCACCCTGGATTTCCTCTGAAATGATCAAGCAATTCTGACACTCGCACATTCAAGAAGAGAAAGTGAAACTTATCATATAAGGCCACGAATTAAAGCTGCTCATAAGTGAAGAGTTGAAAAACTAAACAAAAACCACTGTACGCCAACCAACTCAGCCGAGACAGAGACAGTAAGTAACCATCAATTGTCATAATCTATTGGCTTCACACAAGTCTTCTGTAGATGTAAAATGCTAGACACAGCAAAATATCGCTGAGATTTTTGTTGAAATCTTTTAAAGAAAGACCCCGATGCAAAATAGATAGAAAATAGAGAGAAATGTATCTAGCAGGAATATTCTAATAGATCCCACTGTATCTGGCACAGGGAGCAGTTACACCACCAAAGTTATTTTAACAGTATCTTCTGTTTTCAACACAAACCCTCCCTCAGCAAAAGACTCCACCCAGGTCTGTTTGACTGCAAACAAAGCATGCCGTAACAGCGAGAGAGGGACAGACAGAGATGTGACAGAAGAAAAGCAGAGAGAGAAGAGCAGAGCAGGAGAAGCAGAGAGCCAGCGGCTCTTTAAAGCAGACAATTACTGCTGCATATGCCCACTCTGCTACAATCGCATTAATCTCCTTTACCCCTTCCTGTGAGCCATTCTCGTTCACTGGGGAAAATAAACATGCCGGACAAGGGACATCCAAATACGGCCAACAATCAGCCCCCCGCAGACGGGACCGGGACTGGAGAAAAACGTCTAGTATAAGATCTGTTAGATTTTTGCCGAAGGAGCCGCCACAGACATACAACCCTGCTGACTGGCACTCTATAGGTGATCAAAGCAGGGGATGGAGAAAGCTGTTGCTGTGGAGATGTGCAACACAAGTCGCCCAGCAACAGCCAATCATGACCCAGTCACTGCCCAAATGTCCTCCATGTGTGCAAGTGCTCGAGCAGACCAATTAAAATTTGATAATACAACCAAAGTCTCAATAATAACAAAACCAAACACAGGTAACCTGACTGTGCTTCACAGCTGATAAGTCATGATACTATGTTTACAATTCAGTATTCTCACGATACTGAACTCATACAATATACAACATAACATACTGTTTTGTATCTTGACACAGTGCCACGCCCATACTAAACATTTTTAATAACATGTAATTGTAATGTTTTATTCTTTCTTTAAAGCTTAAGCTGAACAATGATTTAGATCAGTCTTTAATTGTGTAAATAGATTACTTCACATTTCCCAGCAGACACAAACAGCTGAATTTCAGAATGCCTCCTCTATAACAACTGATGGCAGCATGTGAACACGGCTTTAGAACTCACACTCACGTTAACGGGAGCCATCATCATGTAAATCGCTACAGTGCAAGTTAGAGATGAAAGGATCAATCGGCTATGTATCAGTATCGGCCAATTTTTAATAAAAATATGTGGTCGGTAATCGGACAATATATCTCAAATTTAGCCGATCCCGAGAGCCAATCGATGGCATTAAACAAATGAGCCTAATTTCTGTACTTCCAGCTAGCCTTCCCTACAATTCCTATCTGCACCACTAGGTGAAAATACACAACCTTTAATTTTCCACAGACTGACTAAAGCGGCGGCCTCACGAGAACAGTTTATGGCATTCACGGCATATGCTGACAGAAAACATGTCGTCTGTCTGGCAGCTCTTTACCGTATGTGACGCAGATTCACCTTTTTTTTTAAATTAGTATTTTAAAATTAGTAAAATCAGCGTGTCTATTGGAGGAACCAAAGACATTTAACACTACTAATCTGATACGGCACTTCAGAGTACACCACACGGCCGAAAACAGTGAGTATCAGCAAACAGCAAAGCTAGCACGCACAGCTAGCACAAAACATATAACCCAGCACACCATAAACAGTATAGCAGCAACAACAATTCAAGATCTACATTTAATTGTTGCAGTTTTTTGTTTAAAATAACACAGAGTCTGAAATTAAGGACTGCATTTATTTAATTATTCATTAAATTATTATTATTATTATTATTATTATTATTATTATTATTATTATAAATTATATTATAAATTCTTAATTTTTCATTTTTAATTAAGGGTCTAAATGTAATGATTACAGTATTGGGGATATTTGTTTGATTTGCTTTGTTTATTTACTGTTAATTTTGTTTCAAATATTGTGCTGTTTTATATGAGCTCGGTAAAAACGGTAATAAATCAGTTTAGACCATGTTTCATGACTTGCTTGTGCTAATAACTACATGTAGCCCTGCTGTGGTATATAGCCCCGCCCTCAATCGTTATCGGCTATCGGAATCAGCCTCAAAAACACTGATTGGTCCATCTCTAGTGCAAGTCATCCAAAGAAAAAAACATGAACCTACACGTTTGCACTTTCCCATTTTAAACCCAGAGAGTATATCCAAAATTTACTAAATAAAATATTTTAATATATCTCTAGGTGCCATAAAATGGAACTGTGTACCTTTCTCTTAGTGTAATACTGTTCTTGATATGTGTCACGTGTGCCTCCCCAAAACAAATTCCTTCTACGTGTGACATACTTGGTAAAATAAACTATTCTGATTCTGAACTGAAATTCCATGAACCTTGAATTATGTTGTCTCCCTTTTTTTTTATAAACAAATCTCACATTTACAAAAGGGGCAGTGAAATATACAGATTTTAAAATCCCTGACTGTTACATGACTGTCTTGACTTGATTAATATTTATACCCCCAAAATTTACATACACCAGCCCACGTTCTAGCTCAGCAGGTATTGTGAAGAATGCAGCAACGACAACAGAGCAACTGCAACTAAAACAGCAAACCCTGTGGAGAAATTAATATTACAGGCTGCGAAAAAGACATCTGCACTTTTCATACTCTTCCAAGGAACCGAACTGTCAGAGGGTTCAGTTGATATTAGTCTTTAAATAAGGCTGAAGCTGGCTTGCTTTTCTTTAGCTTTTTAATGGAAATTCTGTTCTACCTGAAACGCTAGAGCTTGTACAGCAACAGAACGTAACTGCAGAACCATTTAAGGTGAAAGGGAAAATTCATAAAACAAGCTGGTGAACAGGAAACCAACTACAGCACTCACATCTTCAACAAGCTCCCAGACTAATTTAAACAGTTGGTTTTCTCAGCACATTGCACTTCAGACAGTTTCTGTCACACAAGTTTGGAGCAGCGTTACTCTGCATTTGACACTGAAGAGACAGAACAGAGAGGCAGGTGCACCTTTCTGAGCATGACAACACCAACAAAACACACAATAGCCATGTTTCTGACAGTTAACGCAAATCCTCTTTCATAGTGAGTTACACCTTCAATTTACGAAGCCTCCAGTAACTAGCTAGCACAGTTAACTAAATAGTATTACAACCACAGCAGACCTCATTAAATTATTTATAAGCTCACCAAAAAGGCATAACAGCTTTCATTCCAGGCCCAAATAACGAGCATTTTTCACCCCAACCAAGCATTGAGCGGTATATGTGACTTTAATTACAGTCTTTCATTAGAGCTAAAAACACATAAGCATTAATATACAAAATATAAAATAATATATAGCATGTAAAATGATCAAGATCCAATATACCTACTTTGATCAAGATCCAATATACCAAAACTTTAAAGTCTATTTCATCAGCATCAGCAGAGAGACACCCTCTGTTTAAGTCTACCCAGAAGGTAGACCAAAAATGTATAAATTAAAAAAAAAGGAAAACTTACCTTTGTTCTTGTTTTGACTTTTGATCTGACCTTTTGCCGTCTTTTCAGTTTCTTCTTACTCAAAGCTTTCTTGCCCCTAAAACAAAAACAGAAGACCAGGTGTAAGACAGAATGTAGTCTTTTTTTCTAATGTCAAGGACAAACAACAAGTCACATAAATAAATCTTGTGTAGAGTTGTGATGTTTAAATGTTCATGACTGATTATTCAGACTATAAACATTAGTGGCATTAGCAAATATTTCTCTTATACATCATACAGTGTTATGGAGTTTAGGTCCTAACCAGTAAAAGAGTAAAGTGTTTTTATTTTAAGTGGAGGTGTTGCAGTATTAAATGCTCTGTCTACACTAGTAAACATTGGTTCAACATTTGATTATAGGTTTACACTGTATTTCTGTGACTCAGGGCTCAAAACGCATTTTACGTGGGTCATCTTACGCAGCTTCTTAACATAGACTTGAGAACACTTGTCATCAACAATCAGTGCACAAGAAAAAGGTTATTACAACACAAACTGACCACATTCTAACTGATGTCCAGTGGCCAGTTGAATTAGTTTATATAATCTGTGCTAAAGAAAAAGATAAAAAAACACTTAAAGAATAACTTGTTCGTATAATGTTGGTTAAATAACTAATATTTCAGACCTGGGCTGCGAGTGTAAACAGATGTGGTGCAAACGTTTGGAACTGTTGACATAATAAGGATTCTGCGGTAAGCTGAATTACCAGCTCTTCGTTTGCACTTGTTTATATTAGTTTTAACGAAGATCCACTCTGAGTAAACAATCAGCAACATTACAAACAGTACAGCACATTGGCAAACAAGGGGAAAGAAATAAGTAATGGCGTTCACAAACTTCTACACACCCAAACAGGCCTGGTGCCTCCCATGTCCTCTGCACTTTACATAGGCTACAGTAACCTGGCACCACGTATGACTCAACCTAGGTGAATTTGTTTGGGTGCTGTCACAAGGGCAATCCCCACTAGAGTCCTTGGCTCTGCATGCGGCTTCTGTGCCAGAGAGATTTAACACGCAAGCTAATCGAGCAGAGATGGACTCGAATCCTTCTCCAGGCTTTCGGTCCAACACACACGCACATACACACACGCATATACACATACACACACTCTGCACATTTTACTGCGGGTTGTGTAGATGAGCTACTGTTGTTTACAACGCTTCTGTACGTGACGTTGTGTCTGCTGTAGCCGTGTTAGTGCTGCACCTGCCTGTACGGACTGTGGCTAAAGTCACACTGAGTGACCGGGCAGCTCGAATGGATGTGGCAGCTCGGCTGCAGCAGGAGAGCGTCGGAAGGGCCGTCGAGCAGGGTGACGTCAGACCAAACGCTCTCAAGCCTGCGCAGGCTAACAAAATGAATGTGGCCCGTACACATTGATTTCCCGGATAAATACGACCGGGCGTCATCGTCTCATTCAATTACCAGGTTTAACTCAACCAAAACCGCCTTCCAGTGTGCGCCTCAGGCAGGTTGATGGAGAGATTTGGGCCGATAAGGCACTACGAACCCACCCACCTGCATTTCAGTGATATTCTAGCCTACAGCCAGGCCCACACATCAAATGCCCCCAGATAAAATAAAAATAACAACATGCGCACAAAAAACATTAACAACAAAGGACTGGGATGTGCGTTTTTTTTTGTTTTGGTTTTTTTTGCGATAACATATTAAGCTAGCTAGTTAAGCAAGCAAGTCGGCTACACTGTCATCAAAATGTGGATCCGTTATTGAGCGCAAACCTGAAGAAAAGACGTGGCTGAAGTTAGTTTCTTATTCTGATTCCCCAGTTCCACCTTAAATAATGCACCATTTAAGGTGGAACGGGGAATTCTGATAAGAAGCTAACATCAGAAATCAAGCAGTAGAGCTTTTTCCAGCAAACTGATAACGAGTCTGAGTTTTACGGTAAAAATGCTGTTAGCTTGAATAGTTATTGACTCGCCAGACAGCCAGTCAGCTAGCAAGGTGATATGTTAGTTCGGGAACCGTCGGCCTCAAACAAGGGTGTTACCTCAGCTAAGCTTAGATAATAATTTGAACAGGATATCGAACAGGGTTGGCTCACTTAGCCCGCTAGCTAGCGTCTGCTGAATGACTGCCTTGCTAGCTGGTTATTCAATTAACTGTTGGTGGGCCGAGATAGCCCGGCCAGCTAGCTGTGCCCGCCTGGGCTGTACAAGGGTTTCAGTAACGTTAACCTGATTTTATTATCGTGTCAACACATTCATTTTGAACATAAAGGGGTTGCAAAGAGCTGGCCTTTTTTTGGTTTGAGCATAACAACGAAAATGACAAAACAAAACCTAGCGGCTGTCGTTATTATGTAGCCTATCGCAGCTAAGGAAGTTAGCTAGCTTGCCAGCCAGTCCGCTAGCTAACCTCCACAACGTTAGCACGGCGGGATTAAACTGGCTTCGCTTTCGCTTCTGGTTAGCCGTGTAGCCATGTTAGCTACGTGTTTATTTATGCAATGTTTGTTTAGGCAAAAGCAGACGCAAAGCATCTCATTTCCCAAGACTGACTCATCCAGCCGTAACTCACCTCCCCGGGTTTAAGCCTTGCTCTTTGTCGTTGACAGCAGTCGTGTAAATCCTTCTGTACTTCTCGGCCAAAGCTCGCCCTGACAGGAGAAGCTGGTATCGGCTCCGACAGTCCGGCTGAGCTCCCGGAGTGGGAGTCGAGCCCATTCCCACTCCGAACGAGGAGAAATCGTTCCCAGCTCCAGATATGACCCTGACACCCAACCCCATGGAGGGGGATGAGGAGGACAGAATCCCACCGCCGGCTCCAGCTGCCGCAGCAGCACACATCATCGTTTTGGGGAACAATGCATATATCACAGCAATATGTCACTAGCTGTCGATCAATATGTACTTCCCGCCGTTGTAAAGCACACAGTACTCCCCATATATATGTGTCCGAGACGTAAATGCAAAAAAAAAACCCAAACCGTCCGGTAGCAGTTCGCTACATCCACTAGCTCCCCTCCAGCAGCAGCGAGATCGGCAGACGCGTTAGCAACTGCGAAATTAAGCTGCTTTCCCGAGATAGCGATTTAACCCTCGCCTCGATGAGAACAATGTTTTAGGCCGAACCTGATATTCATTTTCAACGGTATAAGCCGAAGTGTCTCAAAACCGCGAGATGTCGTCCGCTGTTTTCGTTTGTTCCTTGTATGTTTCTTGAGCCCGGGCAGGCAGCTCCCCTAGTTGCGCTGCCATCTTAACTTCATCATCCTTCCCTGTTCGCTTCTCTCTGACAAGCATGCCGGGATACATTCCCATCCCAATAACAGTGTACGCTGGGCTGTAGGAGCGCCGCTCACTGCAGCACAAACACGCTCATCAAACCTCGCCTTACATCCCTTCATCCATTCATTCACTCACTCCTCTCTAAAACACTGGCTCTAATACAACCGCATTAGCATCACTAGGTCTATCAAATGTTTTTTTTTTCACTCTAGCATGAACAGATTCTAGCAGCGAAAGAGTGGTTCTTTTAGAATGCATCATTTTAGCTTACTGTTCTTCATTTAAAGGCGACTGTAGACTTCAGTATGGTGTATATATCCAATACAATTCAAATATATTGTATAAACAGAGCAAAATAGTTTATTATTAAAAATAGACACATTTTTTTTGTTGCCACAGCAAATGGGTTACTCTCTGTATTGTCCATTGAACTAAATATCTTATTTAACTCTAATATATCTTTCAGCCTTTTCAGCTTCAGCTAGAACATGACAATTGTCAGGAGAAGAACTTTTTAGATTAGCTGCATCCAAAACCACACACTACTAACTACATATAATAGACTAATGAATGGCCTATTGGTGTGAACTATTGTTTTATACAGTTTAGTACAGTATTATTATCTGTGGACAAGCCTTTGTTTTATTTTCCATAGGACTGACTGCAACAGTATGACATAATCACAGTGTGACAGCGGTGGCCTAAATATAGTGAAAATGTAGTGAAATTCTGCCTGTTTATTCATTTTCAATAATAAACATTGTAAATTGTGTCATATTTTATTTGGACATGCACACTGTCACACACACTGACATGTGTACAAGTCTTAACAGCCAGTGTTCACTCTAAGAAATACTGGTCATTTGCCTCTAAGAGTTACTGGTAAACTGGGAAATGTTTTAGTGGTCCTCTCTGGGCCCACTCATCCATGAACAAGACACTATCAACCGATTTGGGTCTGAATCCATCCTTGCAGGTCACAGACGCCCGTACATGTTGATGATCTTCCCTGGGGCGGATGGGATCTTCCAGCAAGACAATGCGACACATCACAGGGCCAGAAATGTCCCACACTGGTGCAAGCACTGACCAAGACTTCCATGTATTGCACCAGACCCATAATTGCCCAGACTTGAACTCAATTTAGCATCTGTGGGACCATCTTGATCATTCTGTGAATGCTCCCCCACATGTCCTCCAGCAGCTGTGAGATGCACTACAGTCAGCAATGGCTCCAGATGCCTATGACAACCTACCAGGACCTTATTGAGTCTCCCAGTCCTTCTAGCTGCTGCACACAGTGGCTACTCTGGATATTAGCTGGTGGTAATAATAATGTGACTCGACTGTGTTGAAACATAATTTGTCGTGATTCTGCTTAATTTTAGTTTTAAATAAGTTTGCATTAGTCAAATGTGTTCCTATGTTTTTGTTCACTGATATGAATCACATCTTTTACTGTAAAAACTGCATTTTGTTATCCTGAGGGCCTCCATGCACTTAAAAATAAATAGGTGGCCATTGATATGAACAAGGTTGGAAAAAACTGCACTACCATCCAAACAATGTTTATGGGCTTTATTTGAGAAACAAATATGTGATATACATGTCCATGCTGTGATTTCGATGGTTGATTGTATCTCAGTCAGCATCCATTCCCTGTTAGAGTTTGCTAGTGTCTCAGCCTGCTGTGGATGCTGGTTTCTATGGGAATCCACAGACAGACAAATAAAATAAGCCCTTGTTCTGAAAAGAAAGTCAACCATCCTCTGGCTCATACAAATATTGTAAGGATTTATCTGGAAGTGCATGTAGTTTGTTTAATGGCTCTGCAAAGTTTGATTTTTTCTTCATCTTAGAGAGCATTTGCTCTTTGATGGAAAAGACTCAAAGTTACTGGGCTGCATTGAATTTTTCTCAGATAGGATGATTGTACTGGTCTTTTACTGCAGGAGCACCATGGCAACTATGACCAATAAAAAATAATTGCCAGTCTTGACTGAAGATCATCTCTTGGTGGATATGTTTGAGCAAAACCCGGTTTTTATGATGTTTCCAAGGCATACAATACTCACCTCTTGGACATTCACAAGCTATGCATGCACATCCAGAGGGGGATGTGGTGCGGTGGGGGATGGGGAAGTGGTAGTGCAATAACATGGAATAACCACAAGAGAAATAAAATGTGAATTAGGCCTTACGTGTGCATGCATATAGGCTAATACTGTACATGTGCAACACTCCTGCACTCGTCCAGCCCTGTCTGCCTGTCAGTGATTGAGTGAGGCCTCTATAGATTTAGTTTACCTGCACCAAAGAAAACAGATACAATAACTGAGCAATCTACATCTCATATTAGTGCAGACGCTGTAGTATGATTAGCATCAGCAGCTATCAACTCCAGTGCTCCACACAAGCAAACCAGCAAGAAAATGGAAGAAGCACAAGACAGCGCAGCATCACGAGTGAACAGGGACCAGAGCGCTTCCCACAGGGCCAGACTGTTTGAGTAACAGCCTAACCATGGCAACAACACTAGAGCATCGCTGCAGGAACAACGGGAGAAAGCAGAAAGAAAACAATAAGACTAAATATGCTTTTCAAAGAGGTGGACCACGGCATGTTCACTAAGCATCCCGACAGCAGTTGTAATAAGTGAATTCAGCAACTTTACTGTGCACCTAGCTTTTCTAGCTTTTCAGTTGTGATTATAGTTTATAATTTTCATAGAAAAGTATTATCGTGAGAAAGGGATGCTTTAAAGCAGCAGCACTGGAACACAAGGTCACCATGCTTAATGCCAAGCATTGACTAGAGGAGTATAAGACCTCCCAGCAGAATGACATTACTCTGGATATTAGCTGGTGGTCATAATAGTGTAACTCAACTGTGTAGAAACAAAACCCGACATTCACCTTAATTTACCTCCATTCTTCTTGTTTTCTAGTTTAAAACAAGTTTACATTAGCATTATGTGTTGCTGTTTCATGTTCACTGATGTGAATAACATCTTGTATTGTAGGCACTCAAACAAAGTTGTATTTGCGGTATTCCTGTAAAACTGTATTTTGTTATACTTTGGGCCTTTATACATTTTAATAACAAATAGGTGGCCATTGATATGGAAAAGTTTGAGAGCTACTGCATTACTAATGCATATATTGGTACAAATATATATTAAACATGTCCATGCTGTACATTTGATGATTAAAAGCCATTGTATCTCAGTCAGCACCCATTCCCTATTAGAGTCTGATAGTGTCTCAGCCTGCTGTGGTTGCGAGCTCCAAGTAGAATTCAAGAAATGCTGTATAACTAATTTTATAATTTTGTTTTATAATTATAATTATTATATATTAATTTGTACACAAGCAATTCCAACCTCTCTTCATCCCATAGTATTAAACAGGCTGATATGTAGACTGATTTGGACACTTTACCCTTTACCCTGATATATGATATATATTACCCTGATATATATATATATATATATATATATATATATATATATATATATATATATATATATATATATATATATATATATATATATGATACACATATGATAAAAACATACCTCACTTTTAGACTTTTTTAAAAAGACTTTTTGTTTTTACTTCTGGGTCCTTTTTTGGATCTTTCATCATGAAATGAATACACAAGAGAAAGGGCAAAATGCATTTTTAAATTATGTCTAAAAAATTGAAAACAACAAAAATAGTCAAACCTTTTTTTCTGACAGCAGGAATATGTAAATAAGTTCTGTTCTGATTGGCTGCTCTGTATTGTGCATCTTTTTGCAGCCAGGTTCTGAAACAGTCCTTGTAGTTTTAAAATGACTGTGTGGAGCTATGTGTGGAACTGCTGTGAGATACAGTTGAAGATATATCATGACTGACTGTCCAAAGAAAAACATGTAGCTTTGAAATGGCAACTTTAATGCAAGTCAATGGAACCAGAAATTTTACCAAGTGATCCAAGCTATTGTCCAAGCTATTTTAGAGAGTTTCTATTGGTCCATTCCTTATATTTTTTTCTCAAAATGTAAACAGCAGCCATGTTCAAATGATGTAGAAGAATAAAAATCAACAAAATGGCAATACATGTTTTTTTGGGGCAGCAACATCATGTAAATATGTTGGTTTTCATGACACCATAAAAACAGTGAATTAAAAACAGGCTTTCAGCTTAGTAACTTTGAAACTTTAGCAATATTAACATACTACATACTACTATTTATGTTTTAGCATTATATCAAAGAATGTGTCTTTTAAAGATGAAGATCCAACAATCATTACAGCTGCAAATTTGTAAGACCTTCCTTTATTCAAACAGCATAGAACAACTGTAGCCGTGTCAACTCCTCTCCATAGCCTCCTCTCCATAGCAATGATACTCAAGAAGAAACAGCCACTTTACACTGGCCAAGATTTCAACACCGCTCAGTCAAAGGGAACAAATGTGTTCAGTGGAGTATGAGCAAAGACATGTAATTATCAAATCAGGGCTGTGCATTCAAAAACACAGTGAGCTCTGATAGTCCTAGAAAAACATAGACATTATATTTGCATCAGTGTAACTTCTCACCAGCTTATTAGCCAAAAGAACAATGAGCTGATCAGCAGGTATAGTCAGCACCTCAGTGGATGTCTGTTCCCGTAGAACCTGAGACAGAGACTTTATATGGATTTTGGTGGATTTTTTTATTAAACAAAAGTAAAAGTATTATATACAATAAGCCTTTTTTGCTTTTCTCTTCATTTGTAAATTGACCATGAACCACACAGATAAGGTTTTGACATTAGTTATGAAAATAACCTTTTACTCCATAAATTGCATAAATTGCACCATCTAGTGGTGGTGGGAGTGGCAAACAACATACACTAAGAAAAGAGTAGCAGCTTAAAGGGAAACTCCACAAATGTTTCAAAATTAAATAGTCAAGATGTGAAGTATCAGAGTGCTTTGGTGTGAAATAGATGAGAAAGGCTCAGATTTCGTTACAGTGGTGGGGACAGGATCCAGGGGTCTTTGTGTCTACAAACATAGCCACTTTATTTACTATCCAAACCCACCAGTGAATCCATACGTCTACTGAATTTTTGTATATCAGACAGCTACAATAGTGTAAAATCTGAACTCTTCTGCTCCACAAGCCCTACATGTGCATCACTGCCATGAATGTGTTTTCAGTATGTGTTAGGCTAGGAGTTGATTTTAAAACTATAACAAAACAATATCTAAAGCATCAGGCAGCATATCCATGACCATTTTAATGAAATAACTTTGTGTAAGAGAGCTTTTAGAGGCAATAAACCGGTTAGACGTCTGTATTCTGACTGTGAAGTAGGTTTCTCACAGCCCTGTAATTCCATTTTAATGTGTATTGGTACGTTCTTGAGCAAAGACTAGATCACTTGTAAGTCTATCTGGAATAACATGAATCAGTAGGTCTATTTTTAAGGCAGCAGTTTTAGTCCTACTGCGCTCCCTCTTTCCTCACCATCTGCACATAAAAGAGACATGAACCTGTAACACTAGAGATAAGTTGTTAAGTCTGGCTGTAAATTGTGATATAATAACATATAGGAATATCTATCATTTTTAATATGTACTACTTGTTTTTTTAGAAACAGCCAAAGTACACTGACAAAATAAAAGGTAGAGATAAAACTTATGAGATTTTTCTTCAGGCCCCTTAGTGCCCCCTCCTTGACCCCCATGTTGTGATAAGATCCACCTCACATATGCTGTAGCTTTTTTTGCTGTTGTTTTTATTTCTTCTATCAGAGGGTGTGTAAATTTCATGCGCTGTCACACCCCACAATAGTATGTGGACTTTCTTTAACCACCTGGAGATCCTCCCAGTCTCGACATCTTGGAATGTCGGAGTGGAACGTTTTAGTCTCCTTAAAAAACACATATTTGCCGTGAGCCAACATAAACCCAGCCACCCTCATTTTTTACAGTGACAGATTACTGTTTAGTATCTGCATAAAAAACACACGTTATTGGATTTTATATGAACGTAAAGAGCAACACGTTTCTAGTCTTCTTTTCATGGCTCACTGCCTGCATATCTCAGGTACAAAGGGTATTAAAAGGCTGATGTAGTGGAACAAGATAAGAAGCAACACTACACCGATGTGAGGCTCAAATTGTTTATATTTAGAAGTCTACTAACGTCATATGGGCTTTCAATGTGCTTAGAATGTATTAAAGCTACATTTTACACAGAAAACAAGCAAATGTTTACGTTTGAATAAAATATGAAATATGGAGCGATTTGTAGAACTAATACAATCACTTGCATTTCAAAGTTCCAGCAGCAGCAAAACTCCTATTAGGAAGCAGTTCCACTTCACACAGTCATGCTCATGAAGGGAAAAGACATCAGCTTTAGAACCGTGATCAGCTTTGGTAATGCCGTGTTTTGCACTATCCAGAATTTTGGAGTCTTAACATATTAACCATTTGTTATATTTTATTTATGTATATATTATATGTATATAAGAATTAACTTGAAAATAGATGTTTTTATTTAATGTTTCAAGGACTATTTATATTGTTTTATTTTATATTATACATTCTAAATTACTGTATACTGTACAATACAATGCTACATTATTGTGTATTATACTACACCATGCTATATTTACTATACCATACTCTGCTATATTATATTATACTGCACAGTGCAATACTGTATTATACTGTACAATACTATTCTGCGCCATACTTTACTCTATAATACTAGACTATACTATATTATACTACATTACATTTCCAAATTTTTTTAAACAAGTTGTTTTCCTCAACAACTGATCACTATGTTTGAAATATGACTGGATGTGAATATTTTAAATCCAGCTAAACCAGTCTTTATCATTTCACAGTTCAATTCTGAACATATATAGTTGCGCATCTTTCAGATTTCCTACTAATTATGTGAAAGCTGTGGAAATGAAGAGGACTGGTATTCATTTTATACATTTCTCCAAATCCAAATCAGTTTTTATACTTCTCCAGACCTTTGGACAGTACTGTAAAGCAAATGTGCACTAATGGTGTATATATATAGCACTGCTGGGACAGAAATTGATGTTTGCCTATAAAAAATGCATAACGATACTTTTCATGACTCAGAGTTTAAACATTTTTCACACCCTCTAAGAGGTTTCGGCTTTGTGGGGTCACAGTTACTGATCCACCTGTCACACTTGAATGCTAATCATGGTTGAAATATCCATGGTGACCAGCTTGTAACTGACTGTTCTGGTTTTGGTGGTAGTTTGTGTACAGTAGGAAGCCACACCTACACACTTTCCCCTCCCAGCAGGTCAAATACAGCGAGAGAGACATGCTCTGTAAAGTTATTCGCATTCAACCTTTGTTCATCTGAGACTGTAAGGTAGGTCGACTTTACTTATTATATGAATATATCTGTCTTTTCTCTGTTTCAGAATAGCTATACTGTTGTAGAAAAGGTCTCTATAACTGAATGATTATGCTGATTTATTTGTCTTCCTGTAGTAGATTATAAATATTTTTTATATGAAGCGACTGGGTAGATGCTCACTGGGCAGTTTCTGTGAAAATAACATAATTGTCATAACTTTTAATCTTAGTTAATACTACCGTTGAGGTATTACTGCCTCTGTTGGGCATGATAGACATTAACAACACAAAAATTCACAGCATTGCCCTCTTGAATTGTTTTTGTGACATGTTATCTATACATAGCTTAGCAAATATGTGTCCTCAAATTAACTGACATGGTCAGAGACTGCAATACAATAGGCTACAAGGAGAAAACACGGTTACAGGGCACACCTCAACTGTGTTCAAGATAAACTTTAAGCAACTCTTATATAAACTGAGTTGTAGTATTTGTTCTTGCATTCTTAGAGCTAATCCTTTTCTGTTAAGAGAGTCTAGTCTAGTACATTGTACTCCAACCTACTTTAAAATACAGCTGAAACGTCTTAAGAGAGCTCCACAAACCCTAGTATGAATGTAAAGAGCTACTGCGAAACAGACAGACATGGCGTTTCTCAGGGACGATGATACAGGTTAAGTATCCAGCTTCACTGTACGTGCTGTTTGTCTATGTTGTGTAATGCTCACATACATGTGTGATGGTGCATATGACCGTGTAATCTCAGTCATCATAGGCCAGTGGAACACTGCCGAAGAGCTGCCAGGGCTGTGTTTGTGTAGGGTGTGTCTTTATGATGGGCAAGACAGACAAGTTTTGTGTTCAAAAAGGGAAAAGTCAGAGGTTAAAGAATTCCAGAGGACAGTACCAGATTATATGTTGTTACTGGGTGTGGTCTAGAGATCAATCAATAGCTTGAAAAAAAGGAAGCAGACATCTAATAATGCATACTTAGTAAACAAAAACATGCACACATCCACAATATGCTATTCACATCCTTTATTTCTGGCAGGTTACCAGCATAAATCATGTCTGCAGCCACCAACAGGAGATCATATCCTCCTCAAACAAGTGAGATAACCTGTAAAATGTTTATCCTTTGTGTTACACTCTACTCTACTTTGCCCACTCTACTATCTACTACTTATCTATCTATCTATCTATCTATCTATCTATCTATCTATCTATCTATCTATCTATCTATCTATCTGTCTATCTGACGGTTCTGTGATAAAACTGATCAAATGGTTTGATGACATGATTCTTATATCAATTAAGGCTTTCCAGTGAAGTTATACAATAACTTAGGTTAGGAGGAATGTACCTTTTCTAGAACAAAGCTTTGGCAACCTTGTCTATTTGCGATTATCTCTCCATCTCTCCATCTCTCATTTATTGTTCAAAGTGGGGTCTGGAGGATCTTCTAGCCTTACCAGAACTCTAGCCCAAGTATTCACAGTTTATCCCAGTCATTCAGTATCTACTCATAACTCCAACAGTATGTTTAAGACATGGGGGTCCGACCTCGCAAACATTTATTAGTTCATCTTAGCTACAGAAAGAAGTTGTCTACATGCATTGATTATGCATGCTGTGTAACAGCAGTCAACAGCGACTCCAAGACTGTTGTGGAGGACAGCAAGAAAAAGACCTCCCTGCTGAAGGACAACAGCTGGATCAAGAAGGATGTGAACAATGAAAAATCAGTGGAGTGAGTTAACATTCAAACATAAAAAATTCATTCATTGATAAATATTTATAAACAACCTGGAATATTTTCTTGCTTTACAGTGCAAGTGATTAGGAAACGTACAGTTGTATTTGTAAATGAAATGTTGGTGCATCTATAATCAATCACATAATTTAGAAACAACTTGATAATATTTAGACTCTCAAAATGCTGTGCTGAAGTCTTTACTTTCTAAATGCATGTCTGTGTTCATTTTACAGCCAGGACTCAAACTTTGGTAGAAGTGTTCTGACCCGTTTTAGATCCAGTGAAAACCTTAACAGGTAATTCTTCTGCAAACACCATCCCCAACACCACGCACTACAATGCAAAGCCTTTGCGTACATGTTCACATCAATTGTTAAGTGTGGAATATGAACAAGTAAACAAATTAAATCTGTGCTCTCTGTGTAAGTGGATTATAACATGTATTTTACATCATTTACCAAAGCTCACCAGATAAAACCACTACAATCACCACCACTACCTCCACCTCCACCAGTCAACCCCAAAGAAGCACAGTCCAGGCCCTGAGTCGAAGGTAATGCAGCTGACAGAAATGCAGACATGCTATGAGTGTACATATCAGAGGACAATTCATATCACTACAGTAAAAGGGCAATACATTTAAAGGGCATTTGTGTGTCAAACAGTTTCCAGCCTCTCTTTATGCCATAGAATTTAACAGGCTGTTTTTGTTTCTGTGCCTTTATAACTGACTGATACATGTAAATGAGCTTGGTTACAATTGGCTGTGCTGTATTATGTAATGTAGTATAAGATCAGTTTGGGCTGAAACACTGAAGATGGGACTTAACTGCTGATAGTAAACTAGGTGTTTATAAATGTTTTGGTTTTTGTGACGTCACAAGATCAGTGAATTCAAAACAGGCTTTTTGGTTACTTTATTTCCATATATGTACCGTGTGGATGTGATGTGTAAACAGCTGTGTTAACAGGTTTCAAAACATTATTTTTTTTATTTATAGTTTAAATGCGTTATACATCAAACTATTGGCATAAAAAAGAGAGAAATACAATTTTTAATACTTCTTGTATTTTTTAATCCTGCAGATTCAGTGCAAGCCAGGATGAACCGGATTCACGCAGGTAATGTTTAACCTATTTTTGAATTCTTTATTTATGTATGATAATATTATGATGCATTTTAGCACCATCTCTGCAAACCCTGACTGGAAAAATAACTTTTTAACTTAATGAAGTAAATAACCATTCTGTCTTAACAACTTCATGGAATACAGAGCTGTTTGAAACTTTCTGAACCCTTTATTATTTTTTTCAATTTCAACATAAATGTAACCCACAGTATGATCAGATCTTCATTTAAGTCATAACAGCAGAGAAAAAGAACCCAATAAAACAAAAACCATCAACAATTTTATTTTATTTTTATTATTAGTTTATTAAACAAAGAGATCCAACATTAAATGTCTTTATTAGCAAAAGTATGCAAACCTCCAGAATGATCTGTTTGAAATGATGGTATAGGTCATAAGATTCTCTTAATTGGATGATAATCAAGCGTGAGTGTGACTGACCATCTACCCGAGTCTTCATCATTAAAGTCTGCTCTTTACCACATACATCTGTTAGTGCATACCATCTGTCAGCCCAGTGAAATTTCTGAGGACCTCAGAAAATCATTTGCGGTGCTCATTAGGCTGGAAAAGGCTTGAGTTTGGACTTCACCAATCCACTTTCAGGCAAACAGTGGACAAATGGAGAAAATACAGTACCACTGTTACCCTTCTTTGGACTCCAAGACTAAGGCACAGAAAAGTATGGGAGACCACAAAGAACCCCAGGGTAACATCCATGGATTTGTATGATGGTCTGGGGTTGTTTTGCTGCTATTGGAAATGGACAGCTTGCAATCACACAATAAAAATTGTGAGGTTTAGTAATTAAGTAAGTAATTGAGTTAACCTAAATTGTTATGTTCATTGCCCTTTAAATAACAAGTCAAACATTAATTTGATATTGTAAGTTCAGTGAACTCATCATTTCAAGTTAACTAGGTTAAGTTTTAAATCTACATGATATTAATGCTGCATTTTATGGCTATGATTTCTGGGTTGCATCAGGAATTTTTATAGGAGAAATTTTGGGCATCCATCCGTGATTTGATCCTCAATAGAAGGTGGGTCCTGCAGAAAGATAATGACCCTAAACACTAGTTAGTCTACAAATGGTAGAAGAATGCAGAAGGAATGCTGCATTGTGGAATGGTTGAGTCAAAGCTCAGACCTTAATTTGGTAGAAAAGATGTTCAGGCATTAAAGCAGTTCTCTTCACGTCAGTGTGCTGGGCTCATCAGTAGTTCACCTGCAGTTATAACTGCTCAATAGGATCACACTACACACTGAAAGCAGACATTCGCTGTTAGATCGCTTCAATCTGTAATGACCTAAATGAATATCTGATCATATTTCAGAGTTTTATTCTGTTTGTTCTTATAGTTTTAATTCACTTAAAAGTTTAAGACAACACAGTTACCTACTTGTTCAAGCCAAGACACCATGTTTTACAGTGTACATATGATAAGATTTATAAACTAGTAATAATTCTTCTTCTTGTTATTATTATTATTATCATCAACAAATTTCCACTTATATAATACAGAAATACCCTATAATGTTATATTGTTAGTAATAATATTTGTAACTTTCTGTAAGCTGTTGTAACATTACCAAATTGTATCCCTATACGCATCACTATTTCTGTTTTACAGGCCATCATCGGTGAAGTCTGATGCAAAGATGTAGGTGACCTGGTTCATTTTAAGCTGCTTTGCCATTTACACAGTGCCCTATTTAAATAAAGCTAGCTGTTTACTATAACCTTTGAAATGCATTTCTATTGGGATTATAACCTGCACCATAAAGTGCACTTAGACAGGTATTTCAAACATGTAAAAATTCACCACCACACCCATCTGTTTCTCTCCGACACACCTAGTTTAATGGCACATTCTTTTTTTGTATAGTGACCTTTGAAAAATTCCTTTTCCTTTTCAGCTCTACTACTAAAACAACTGTTAAAGACGGAACGAAGACTACCGTGACCACCACCAGGTACAAATACATATTGTACTTTCTCTGTCATTTCATACTCTCTCTGTCATCAGCTTTCCAGCATCCCAAGTCTCTTCTTGCATTTCCACAGAACATCTTCAGTCAAATCACCAGTTAAAACGGAAACTTTCACTGAGAAGATCCTTTCAGATACTACCAATATCACGTAAGTGCTCATAAGAACACCTGCATATATCTGATCTGTTATTGAGGCGTGCTTTTCTGGCTCTTTTATCTTTTTTAAACTACACCACGTGCCTCCTACTACTGTCGGTTTGCTTGCTCTGATGGCAGACAGCCACATTAATCAGATTCTCAGCTTCTACGTCTGCAGTTTACACCCCAGCATGTCTGTCACAAACCTGCTGCCTGTAGTTCAGTGATGCACTCGCAGCCCTAGGCATTGTGCAGCATTCCTAAAAGTGAAAGGAGTTAAATCTGCCCTAAAGCCTTTTAGCTGTCTGCTGGGGGTTGTAGCTTTATTTGCATACAAAGAGAACGGCCACTGCCCTTTTATCTCAGAGCAACATGCCTGCCAGCTATATGCACTGACTGACTGCTTCATTTAGTTAACAAAGCTGCCTTTCCAATTTTCTACTGTATGAAGTAAAAACCTCTGTTTTATCACTTTAAAGGAAAACTCAAAGTCAGCCCCCAGCAGCAACTACACAGGAACCAGCTAAAAGGTATGATAATGATGTTTAAACGTAATATGATCAAAACATAGAGACTGGAATGATGAAATAATGATTGGTGTCTTTTATCATCACTTCCAGAAGCTCCAGTGTTTCTAAGAAAGAGATTATCACTGTGACTACTTCCAAGGACACTGTAGACGGGTGAGTGATTAACCTATGCAGAAAATCTGATTTTGTCCTATTACTTCTGGCTAAGACATTCACTGACTCTCTTCTCATGTTCAGAGAGAACAGCAAAACTGTCAGGTCTGTGACATCCCCAACTTCAACCACCAAAACCACTACAAGGTAAAGACAACACTTAGTGTCTGAGGTTCAAATCCCTCAAATCATCTCAGCTTCCTTCTAAACTGATCATCTCATCTACAGCACCAAAACCTACAGCAGCCATAGTGACGCTCCAAATCCTAAGACAACAACCAGCATCACCACCACCAAATCAAGGTGAGAATCTCAGCATATGTCTCAGAATGAGATGCATTGTTCTGCATAATTCAGTGCTTCAGAGTAGTGTGATGTGAAGTGCTGTTTTGTAAAGATACTGACTGACTCAGATTGTTGGAGATTGTTTAGCCTTAGAGCATCTTGCAAACAATGTCTTGGGCATCGGACGTTGTATATATAGCTGTTTCATGCAGTAACTTTCTGTCAAAAGCTTTAAAAAGTATTAAACGCTTTAGAATTTATAACAACAACTACAACTGATAAACAAATGACTGAGGTGCTCAGAAGATCCAACACAAAGTATAACATAAAAACTAAGCACACCTTCGTCCATAAAGTGAAAAATAAATATATAGAAACTATAAATTGTATAAATGTATGTATAAACTATATGCATACATTCTAAAAACAAGGACACGTGACCCACTGGGTAAAAGACATCCACTCACAGTCCAT
Source organism: Megaleporinus macrocephalus (assembly GCA_021613375.1). Taxonomy (NCBI): domain Eukaryota; kingdom Metazoa; phylum Chordata; class Actinopteri; order Characiformes; family Anostomidae; genus Megaleporinus; species Megaleporinus macrocephalus. Next base: position 24,223,317 of record CM038709.1, on the reverse strand, counting down.
GTGTAGCAGCGACAAAGTCTTCTTAGAAGAGACTACACTGAATAATTTACAGTTAATAACATAAAAAATCTACTTCTTTCTCATAGTGCTGAGGACCAGTTGTTTGATTCCCTGTTACCGACATCCATCAAGACCTCTTACACAACACCCGTCACCAGCAGGTATGGCATGCAGGGTGGGGCATTTTATTTTAAAAGTGAAAGAGTGAGAATTTGGCTAAAGACCTGTAACAACTACACACACCAACTAAAATGTACAGTAATGATTAAACCTAATGCATATCAGGTTTTAATATGATCAGAACATAAAGACAGGACAGATTGATGTCTTTTAACATCTCTTGCAGAACCTCAAGTGCTTCCAAGAAAGAGATTATCACTGTGACTACTTCCAAGGACACCACAAATGGGTGAGTGATCAACATACGAGTAAAATCTGGTTCGTCCTATTACTTTTGGCTAAAGACATTTACTGACTCTCTTCTCATGTTCAGAGAGGACAGCAAAACTGTCAAGTCAGTGACATCCCCAACTTCAACCACCAAAACCACTACAAGGTAAAGACAACACTCAGTGTCTGAGGTTCAAATCCCTCAAATCATCTCAGCTTTCTTCTAAACTGATCATCTCATCTACAGCACCAAAACCTACAGCAGCCATAGTGACGCTCCAAATCCTAAGACAACAACCAGCGTCACCACCACCAAATCAAGGTGAGAATCATTAAGATGCTTTGTTCTGCATAATTCATTGCTTGAGATGTAAGTCGTTGAGAGAGGTATGTTGTGATGTGCTGCTTTGTAGAGAAATTAACTTTATTTATTTGCAGTGATGATAGAAAGTGGTAAATCTGAAAGGATGTTGTGGATTATTTTGCCTTAGAGTAGCCGGCACATCCTCATTATTCAAAGAAAAATATGTATCTTTAAATTTGTTGATTTTCATTGTTTCGATATCATTTACACATGACAGCTGATTTTTACATTAACTTATACTTAAAGTACAGAAGATACTTCCTTATTTTGTGAAGTCTTTTCAGAGATACATGTTTTTCTTTAGACAGCAACAATATATCTTTAAAGCCAAAAGCTCAACACATCAAGCCTAAAAGTTCTATTGGAAAACAAAGGCTCGGGCATCAGACGATGTGTTCGCAGCTATTTTATGCAGTAACTTTCTGTAAAGAGCTTTAAAAAGCATGAAATGTTTTAGAATTTATAACAATATTTACAACTCACAAACAAACGAGGTGCTCAGAAGATCCAGCAGTAAGTACAACACAAAAACAAAGCACACCTCCATCCAGAAAGTGAAAATAAATATATAGAAACTATCAATTCTAAATAACTTAAAAACTCTGCTACTTTTTCATAGTGCTGAGGACCAGTTGTTTCATTCCCCTGTGTCGACACCCATCACCAGCAGGTATGGCATCATGCAGGCTGGGGTCTGCATATTATTTTAGAGTTAAACAATAAAAAATTTGGCTCAAAAACCTGTGGTGACTACACACACCAACTAAAATGTACAGTAATGATTAAACCTAATGCATATCAGGTTTTAATATGATCAGAACATAAAGACAGGACAGATTGATGTCTTTTAACATCTCTTGCAGAACCTCAAGTGCTTCCAAGAAAGAGATTATCACTGTGACTACTTCCAAGGACACCACAAATGGGTGAGTGATCAACATACGAGTAAAATCTGGTTCGTCCTATTACTTTTGGCTAAAGACATTTACTGACTCTCTTCTCATGTTCAGAGAGGACAGCAAAACTGTCAAGTCAGTGACATCCCCAACTTCAACCACCAAAACCACTACAAGGTAAAGACAACACTCAGTGTCTGAGGTTCAAATCCCTCAAATCATCTCAGCTTTCTTCTAAACTGATCATCTCATCTACAGCACCAAAACCTACAGCAGCCATAGTGACGCTCCAAATCCTAAGACAACAACCAGCGTCACCACCACCAAATCAAGGTGAGAATCTCAGCATATGTCTCAGTAAGAAAGTAGTTGAGAGTGGATTGATTTCTTTACAATGACAATAAAACAGTGTAAATCAGAAAAAAGCTGTATTGGAGATTATTTTGACTTAAAGTGTCCTGCAGTCTTTTAAACCAAAAGCGTGAAAACATTAAGCTTAAAGATTCTATTGTAAATGCCTGAAGTGCTCAGAAGGTGCAACATATGGTAAATTGTTAAAACAAGTTAAACCTCATATCTAGAAAGTGAAAAAGAACTATGTAGAAACTATGAATTGTATAAATGTGTGTAAGAATAAACACAGTAAAGAAATCAATTCTATAAACACAGACAACTGACCCACAAGCTACAGGACACTCATTCACAGTCCAGGCGTAGCAGCAACATAGATCTCTTAAGACTACACTGTATAATTTACAATAAATGACATAAAAGCTCTACTACGTTCTTACAGTGCTGAGGACCAGTTGTTCGATACCCTTGTACCGACATCCATCAAGACCTCACACACAACACCTGTCACCAGCAGGTATGGCATGCAGGGTGGGGCTTGCATATTACTTTAGTCAGCTTGTAGTCTTTTGTGGTGACTTCTAAATAACACATTTACATATTGGGTCTTTTCGTAGCTATGAGGAAAGCAGCATAACCAGTCCTACAGCCTACACCAGGACCTCGTACAAAAAGAACAGGTATGCATTCTCATTTGGGCTCCAGTGTTCGCATGACTGTGCTCCAGAACCTCTCAGTGCAGTTACATCGCAAACTGCACATATTTTACAATGGACCTGTATCGTTATCGCAGAGCCGAGGATTACCTCTCTGATTCGGTGGTCACCAAGACGGTCAAGACCATTTCCTCAACACCTGATTGGTAAGATTTGTTCAGTTTTATTGATTGATGTAGAACTGCTAATACTTGTTACGTGTGGATTTTTAAAATTAATGAATGTTTCTTTTATAAAAGGAATGAACGCCGCAGTATTAATGGCTCCACTACAACCTACACGACTACAACTTACACAGACAGCAGGTGCGATGAGTGCAAGTTTAAATAATGAAAAAAATGACAAATTGAAATAATTTAAAACATGTATATCGTTGCTGTCCAATGAAAAAACATTATCTCAATTTTAGTCTGTTTTCATTTTTGTAAGTCACTTAAACACGACAGTTGCTGTTTACATGACGTAAAAATTTTAAAAACGCTTGGAAAATCTTTTGGTTCCATTGACTTTAAATTAAAGACTGTTTTTGTCCTCTCCTGTGAAGTTGCCATTTTAGAGATACTTGTTTTTCATTGTACAGTGACAATATTCAGAATGACAGGAACTGCACTTTGCTTTAACTCGATTTACACTTTGGGCTTCATTTTCTTTGCAGGTCTGACGATTATCTGTCAGATATCTACACATCAAAAACTGTTAAAACAGTGTACACAACACCTGAAAGGTAGGACTGAACTGCGCTTTAATTACACATATTTAAATCATAGTTATTTCTTTGCAAATGATTGAAATGAGATTGATTTTCAGGTCATTTTAGACCACCCCTATTGGTCTATTCATTAAGATGGTTAGAGACAGCTGCTGTGCTCAAATGATGCAGAAAAATAAAAACAGAAAAAACAAGAGAGACGCATTTTTGAAAAGTGGTTTTATAGGAAATGCTTTTCACTTTCAACAGAAAAATCATTGAGAAGGATCTTTGCACGTACTGCCACAAACCCATGTACACTGATGTCAAGATGGTTCTTGAGGATTTGAATATACATTGTCACGCCACTTGTTTCAAGGTAAGTATTTTAGTTCAGTTTATTATCTGCAGTTAGTGTCTAAGAATACTGAACAAGTGGATGGAGTTATATGTTACTAGCGTTTCACTAGTTTAAATGGTTTTAATTTGAATTTAGTTTCTGAGCAGTGTAATTGCTCTCACGTTCTGTGAATCTCTTTGTGACAGTGTGAGGTGTGCAAGAACTCTCTGGGACATCTGAAAGCAGGGGACAGCATGTGGATCTATCAGCGAACCGTGCATTGCGACAGCTGCTTTGGTGCCACCAGAGGTAAGACAGTACCGCCCTACTGTTCTAATGCTTATTGTGTAGTAATCAATCAGTAATGCATCACCTAATACAAGCAAATCTGCTTATTTTACAGAAAAGTGGCATCGCTGAAGCTAAAACTAGTGTCATCGCTGAGGCAGGAACAAGTGAGGAACACAGAAATGAAGGAAATCCATATTCTGACATATAAGACTTTGTTTAGGTGAAGGAATATTATCATAATGGGCTTTTGGTTGAATATTTTTGTTATTAAAAGTGCTTCCCCCACCAGACTCATAGAAAAGGGGGACTGAAATAGTGGTGGGTCTGTCAAGAATAAGGGGGTGGGTCATAAGATTTGTGTCTTTCTTATTCATATTATCTACTGAAACTGAAGGGACCTTCACGTCTGCTGTGAGCCATCATATGTTATTTTATCAATTAAGGACAAGCACTGGGACTTTGTTTCCCTATTTGTCCGTTCTGTATTAAAATAAAATAAATAAATAAATATTTTAATTACATTCATGTGTGTGTGTTTGTGGTTAATAAAGTCTTGGATGCTCATGTATTTGGTACAATTCATTGTTTAACACATTTCAATGCAGTTCACAAGCCTTCACCAACCAAACCACGATGACAGTGATAATAGTGATAATAGTGATAATTATCCTGGATGAAAATGAGCAAGCCACATCATGTTAGCCTTAAAAAGGAATTCATTAAGTTTTATTATTATTTATTAAAGGTGTAGACAGACTAATTTTTATGTTGAATTGTTTGGAAATTAGTGAACCAGACATCCAAAACAATTAATGCTTATAAAACCTCCTTTCACAGGTTACATAGTTATGAATGTGCTACTGATGTCTATGTGTTATAAAAGTTTGGAGGAGAATTAAAGATGAAAGATTAATCATTATATATGGAAATTGTAATTCTAAGAAAGTGTCATTTTTGAATCGCAAGACGTACAGTTTATTAAAAACCTACATTTAAAGAGAAATTCAAGTGAACTTTAAAGAAACAACACAGAGCTTGTGAACTGCCCGTATTAAAGTTAGACCAATCCAATGGAACTTAATTTCAATTAGTTAGGTTTCACTGCTGTGTTTGATCCACTCGTTCAAGCACAACACACACTAACACACCACCACCATGTCAGTGTTACTGCAGTGCTGAGAATGACCTACCACCCAAATAAAATCTGCTCTGTAGTGGTCCTTTGGAGGTCCTGACCATTGAAGAACAGGGTAAAAGGAGGCTATCAAATTATACAGAGAATCATATGAATGTGACTGGTCTTGTGACCGGAAGGTCACCGCTTCAATCCCCGGGATCCCCCAGGCCACGACTGAGGTGCCCTTGAGCAAGGCACCTAAACCCAACTGCTCCCCAGGCGCCGTGGATAGGGCTGCCCACCGCTCCAGGCATGTGCGCTCACTGCCCCCTAGTGTGTGTTCACTAGTGTGTGTGTATATGAGGGTGTTTCACTGCACGGATGGATTAAATGCGGAGGTCAAATTCTGCTGTGTATAAAAAACACATGTGGCTAATTAGAGTGTCTAAAAGTTCTAAATATATATATATATATATATATATATATATATATATATATATATATATATATATATATATATATATATATATATATATATATATGGACTACAGTCTGTAAGTGTAGAACCACAAAGTGGTAAGTGGAGCTAATATTATGGACAATGTATGTAGATACAAGGAGATGGTTTTAATGTTATGACTATCAGTCATATATATATATATATATATATATATATATATATATATATATATATATATATATATATATAGGGATGATGGTGGCTGGTGTGTTGTTTAATACACTGTAGTAGCACGTTCTGCATCTGCCTAATAATTTATCTCATATATAATAATTTATCTTAATTTCAGGAGATTTACGTTTTTTATCCCAGCAAAGACACAAGTGGAGAAACTGTCTGATGGGGAAGTGTGAAGGAAAAGAGCCCCAGCTAGTGGAGAAACTTAAAAATTAAAAACACTAATGTTTTATCTAACTAAGACGTAGAAACAGAAGTACAGATTATTTTCGACTCACCTAAGACGTTTGAGTTGTGTTACATAAGAAAAGATAAATGCTTTTTATACAGAAATCACAGTTTAAGATTTTTCAAATTCTGAAATGAAGATCGCAGATGTAAGGGATATCTATATCTTGATACTTTTACTAAAAAATGTTATGTGAAGATTTAAGTGGGAGATTGAATTCAATAACACGGAGCTTGTGAACTGCTCATAGCTAAAAAACACTCATTGGCAACCAAACCTTAACGTGTTGTGACATAACAACCACAACCCACTGGCAGTCTGGCACACTTACTGTCACCACTTACTCTTTAATCTGAGCAGACTTTTACTGGCTACCTTGACCCAGCTTCCTATCACCAACACTCAAAAAAATAAGATCTTAGATCTAAGATTTTGACATTTATCTACAAATAATCACACTCAAACCCTTTGAAAGACGTAACATCTCAGCGACTGTTTAGTGTAGAAATTTTGAAAAACCGGTGGAATTCCCCTTCAATCTGTTTTCCCCCAAATCTCCACGCCAGACGCTGTGAACAAAAGGGGAGCTCTTTTAAACTGGCCGTTAGGCTGGCAGTGCTGTGTGCTGTGCGCTGTGCAGTGTTTTGTTTTGGGCTGAGGGGAGGAGACACCAGGAGGAGAGCCAGGCTTTCTGCGTCCAGCACATCACATTCAGCGTCTGAACGAAGCATGGCGCTGCCAGCCGAGCGGACAGAGCTGTGAGCGGCCACGCTGGGTGAAAGCCTCGCCACCATTTTTCTTATCTGCTGGTTACTTTTCGGATCAGCGTCCAATGGAAGCCGCTGTGCTGAACCTGCAGGTGATGGCGGACGTCAACGGTAACAGTAAGGTTATGGACGCCGAACTGGAGGTGAAAAAGCTCCAGGAGCTCGTGCGGAAACTGGAGCGCCAGAACGAGCAGCTGAGGACGAGAGCGAGCACGGCTAACAGCTGCACCTCCACTGGCCATCTGTGCCCCGGCTCCAGCTGCTCTGGACACCTCACAGCGGGCCAGTTTTACCCGGGGAATTACTGCGTCTCCTCTCCGTCCGCCGCAGCTTCGTTTGGAGCCCACACGACCGAGGAGCTTTATCCCTACTTCCATCCTCACAGGGAGGCGGAGAACAAGGGCTGCGAGCAAACAGCGGCGGACGAGGCTGAAATTTTGGACCTTGCTGTTCTTCTCCCCCCCGATGGAGAGTCTGAGGACACCTGGTACTGCATCCCTGCTCCATTTCACTGACCTGGTTTGAGAGCAGCGTGATTAAAATGCATTTAGATACTTTTTCTTCCTCATAAACACTGGCTGGCTGTAGTTTTAGCTTGTATTGTGTGGAGAGAGTGGAAGTAATGTAGGATATTGATCTAAATTCATGGCATATGTGGCCAATATTGTTATCTTTATTATCTGATTCTAGTTTATTATTAACCCAAGTGCTACCACTGCAGGAGTAGCTGATGTGTTATTGTAGATGTCCTTTGTTTGTTCTGTTTACATCTGAGGTGCTCCTGGCTAATGGGCTGTGATGGAGAAGATCTGAGATTGTGAGTAAGCAGATTTTCTCCAGACAGGAGCGTTTCAGATGTAAACAGGCCAAACAAAGAGTCCACCTAGAGTCCCTCAGATTACTACAGACTGCAGTTAAATTATAAAGATAACAAAAACAGATATGCCATCAGTTCAAATCAGTAATTCTGTATGATCACATGAGCATCTGTTTTGATATCCTGGTCCATGTACAGGCCGAAGGTAACTTGAATCTATGTTGTCATTGTGACCGCCTACCTTTTGGGACTGGACAGGATCCCAGATTGGTTGATCGATTGGTGGCCTCAATCAAAGAAAACTATAAATTGGTAGATCGATTGGTGGCATAAAAAACCTAAACATCAGCACGTGATAGCTATACTATATCTTAAAGATCCTGACACCATCTTGACTTTCAACCATATGCCGTAAATCAATAATCCAGACATGATATTTTTATGTCCTTCAAACATGTGCATGTGGTAACTTATTGAAATCGTGTCTTGTCACTGGCAAATGACTTGATTGTTTCATTAAGCTCCCTCTTCCAGTCTTTCCATCAATCTGCAGAAATGCCTTTTGGCCTCACCTTGCCAAACATCTCTTCAGCACATCACATGCTGTAAACTGATGGACATCTCTTATATTTCCAGGTTGTACGTATCTCCAAAAGCAAAGCTGTTCCCTCAGCCCCCCCTCAGCCCCCTGCAATGGTGTAGACATATACTTGATAACCCCAGTCCTGAAGTGGAGTTGGCTAAGCGTTCGTTATGCTACCGGCTAGAACAAGGTATGACAACCTTCTCACTCTCTTATAACTCTTCAAATGTCGCCAGTTAGATTTTGAACTTTTAAAGAGACTAAGAAACTGGAAACTTGCTGCCCCTTATATGAAAAAACGCTCAGTCTTTTTGAAAAGCAGTTTAATAATAGCTGCTATATTTAACCTCAGATAGTAATAATCAGCTTTTCTTCATTAGCCTGCCTTTTAATAAAGACCAGCTGTGTCGCTAACCAGTTCTTAATGCCTGATATTTAAAATGTGAGCTCGCTAAAGCATCATCATTATGTTGTTTGAGTCTGTACTGTGAATTTGTTCAGAGTTTCCACTCTTATGAGTGGAAAAAATCTTTTTTGCTTCATTGGCCTGTCAGTTGTTTTATATATAGACTATTGTGAGCATATGTAAAAGTAAGAAGAACCCTGGTGTTAAACTTGGATTATACAATTATGTAAGTGTCAATCTACTTGGATATAATCACGCTGCTCTAAAGAAAAGGGTCAGTAATTATGCTCTGGAGATAAAAGAAGCATGTGGTTTGAGTGACAGCACAAAAGCACCACGTGAGGGCTGAGGCGAGGTGAAAGTTATGACGGTGCAGCCTTGAGCTGCAGCACTGTTTAAAAGATAAGCATATTAGAGGTGGAAGTGTTGCAAAATGTAATATCACAATACAGTTTTAAAGCTCACAACAGCAAACAGCATATTTTGTCATATACTGTGTTGTAATTTATCACCATAATGATAAATACTGTCACATTGCTCAGCCCTAGCTCATAGAAATATTTACATTTAGTAGATATGTTAGTATAGACATATACTAAATAGATATATACAAGATATATACACATCAGGAATGGTCTAAAGGACAAATTATTTATAGCCCTATTAGATTTATGGTTTTATATATACTACGTCACCTGTTTATGTTTGCATGTATTAACCTTTACAGCATTAAAACCATCAGTTCTTTACAAAACTTTGCATGTGACACAGAAAAAGCTATAATAAGTACAAAGCCTTTTCCACTCCTCAATATATTGCCGTCTTGAAATATTCCATCCTGTGTTTTGCAGCCATGGTGGAGAAGATGGTTACCATAGAAACCCTGACTATATTAACCCTGTCTGCTAAACTGGAGCATAGCGTTTCCGCAGGTCCGGTTCACAGCTCGGCAGGCACAGGCAAAGCATGAGGATAGCATTTTTTATATCAGTTATCCAACGTTTATCAGTCCATATATTCATAATGTATGAGCTGTATTTACAGAGAAGTGTGTTGTTGGGCTTTGCGCTCTCTTAGCTGCTGAAAGGCCAGATTGAGCAAGGTTGGCTCTGTGCTCGGGGGTCATGAATACAGCTTTGTTCAGCCACTCTCTAAAAAGCTTTGTTTTTGTGGGTCGGCATGAATGCTAGTTTTCATTGCCGTCGTGGCAGGGCTAATTGTGTAAGGTATGCCAAAAGCACAGGGCTCTGTTTGCCTACCAATAACTCCAAATTAGCTGAATGTTCGGTGTAAAATGTGCCCTATTACAGTGATATTTGAAGATTGACAGAGAGGCAGATATGAGAACTGAACTGTTTTTGGTGCAATCACTAAGCTGATCACAAAAATAAACTCCAACCATGTGATCTAAGCTTCAGTATCCATCGAAAAGGAGAACTCCTCTGAACATTCTGCATGGTTTGCTCACTGAGATGAGTGTTTTGATGAGTCTGTGTTTCTTTACAGTGGTAGTAGTAGAAAACACAAATGTCATCATTTTATTTAACACCCAAATTGACCAGTGAATCTTAACGCATCTCTGTTTAAAGCATTGTGGTAAAATAGTAGTAAAACAGCAAGAAGATGCTTTATTTGGGGACTGGTTTACCTTACAAAGTCCAAAAGCTTATCTGGCAGGTCTGACCTTAATGATTATATTATGTAGAAATTTTGAAAAACCTGATCAAATACCTTTTTTTGAGTAACTCATGTGCATGGTTGTACACATGAACCCTGTATGAGCAGTAACTTACTAACATTCTTCCCCTTCTTTCTTTAGCCAAAAGATGGCGAGGGCTCCTTTCTGGCTATCCCTCATCTTCCCTTGCTTACTGCCCCGTAGACGGACTCTCCTCCCTAAGCACTCCTGTTAAACCCCTTACTAAACCCACACTAACTGAACAAACAGGTAACACTGTCACTACAGCTATACTAACAGATTAAAAAAGCAGAAGTAAAGCAAGAATACTGTTGCGGTTGTGTTAATAGCTGGGGGAATGATAATGGGGGACTATATGCTTATAGAACAGCAGTATGCTTGGCTTCACACTGCATTTATTTCAGGATATAAACTGATCCCTTATTACTGCTGTATGAGAAGGTAATGGGCATTGATTCTACTCTAGAAAGAAATGATATCACATGTCTTTGAGTACAACTCAGCGTATTTTTTCAGACTTGGCGAAATGTGAGACGTTATTGACGGGCTCTGATGACATCATCTGTGAAATGACTACAGCAGCATATGTTCTCTGTGCCAAAACCGTTATAGTCATATTGTGTTTCACATATGGTCTTCATTCTGAGTGGTTTAAATATGCGCCTCAAATGGGATGTTTGCTCATTTTTCATATTTATAACTACTACTTTGTATGAGCAAAGTCATTTCACGTCCATCATCCGAGTTCAAGGATTGTAAATCCATTACACTGAGGTATTTCTCATGTCTTTGTTGATTCAGCGCCATCCTCTCCATCCAGCCACTGCTTGCTGCAGCAGCCTCTCACTGGGAGGAGTTGTGGTGGCCTGGCCGAGAGGTCTCCCTCATTCCTCTATCACACGGCTACCCACAGTAAGCCTAACCATGTCCATTATTCATCCTTGGGCTTTACGGGCAGCTTAGCTAAAGTGGAAGTGCCACTCAAAAATATAATGCGATATATTTTTGATTCTGTAAGTCTTCATACATAGATTGTATGAAATCCACATACGGTGTATTATGTAATAGTAAAGGTCAATGAAATGCCTTAATGGTGCTTGTTTTACACCCAAATGTCACTCTTAACTCTCTCATCACTTAGATTACAGTCGCCCACATGCAGCCATCAGCCCACAGTCTTCCACGGACAATGACTTCAGCACCTCAGAGCTGGAGGATGACTCAATCTCTATGGACTATAAACTTCAGGACATGACAGATGTGCAGGTCATGGCTCGACTACAAGAAGAAAGTATGTCCTTTGCAGCACACTAATCAGCTCTGATGTGTCAGCAAACCATCTTTACAGGAGAAGGCTTCAGAAACTTTTAATGCACGTTTTTAATTATTTATTATTTAGTCATTTTGATCACACTACATAAAAGCAAGAAGCCATAATCAAAGGTTGCAGAAACGAGATTTTTAAAATAGATTTATTTCTGATTTGGGGACAGCTGTGATGTGAACTTATTGATATGGGCATGTTTGGAGTTATCAGCTTGACATTACAGATATGATACAAATGCAAGTTAAAAAAGGTTGGAGGTTTTTTAGAACTGTACATTCAGGTTACACTCATTTAAAGAGTGTATTCAAGGGTACAATTCCTGAATAATTAGATTAGTATTCTGACTGGGATTTAAATTGGCACAATATTCTATAATTTGATGTACAGGTATTTTGACAAACTTGGCAACGTTTCTGGCTTCAGGCTTCAGTGCTGAACTCAGAGGACCAAATGAGCCGTTAGTTGTGGTTATCATGTACACTTTATGTGGGTGTGTATTTTTTTATATATATATACTATTTCCCTTCATTAATTCCCCACTTGGAACTTTAAGGCTGTAACTGAAACTGCAGCTGTGTGATCTGAGAACTCCAGTCTTTAAAAAAATTCCATTTTCATATAAAAACCAGTTAATCTAGTCCTAGTCAGAGGCATGTGGTTTTAATAGTTCCTGTGCTTTCAGGTTCAGGAAAACTGATATTCAGCAAGTCTTGTCTATTCAGAAGGACTAACAGAATTTATATGATGCTGAATATATGTACGGTTGGTGCATATATTGCTGCCGTCTCCATTGTTGTAGTTTTTTTTTATTTTTGAGATAATTTGAAAGTAACGGTTGCTTTTTAATTTTTACATATGTAATAATACTTACAGAAAATGTCTAATTACATGGACTTACATTAAAAGTAAAATATTTTTTTTTGCTTCTCCTGTAACATTAGAATTTTGTTTGTTTTGACAGCAGCAATATGTTAGTGGCAAAACTAAAAATCAGCACAGCAATACAAGGTGATAGTGTCTCTCACAAGATGCTCATAACACACTGGCACCTAGTACTGGTGTTTTTATTAAATGTACAGGTCCAAGTTTGTAGGATTTAGATTTACTAGAAAATCACACTGTATAACTCCTAAAGAAGGCACCAATCAAATTGGTAGTGATTTGGCTTGATCCCAAGAAAAAAAAAGTTTACAGGTGCATCTTTCCAAACAGGCTCTCAGCCCCTTTCAGTTTTTACCACACTGACAGGAAAAGACTACACAATGAATCTGGATAGACACTACACTGGATTAACGGTGGGACAAAACAAATCAGGGGAATCACAGGGGAATGACTTGAGACTGTGAATGACTTAATCGTATTACAAGCTCACATTCTGTTCAGACTCTTAATGTACGTGTAATGTTTGTGTTCAGGTCTGCGTCAGGAGTATGCCACTACCTCGGCCACGGTCGCTCGTCGCAGCTCCAGCTTTTCTGTGCACTCAGGTTTGCGTCGACCGGGGAGGAGCTCGGTGGAGCTGGAGGAAGAGGAGGAGTATGATGATCTGCCACCTCCCCAGCCTCGGCTCTTCCGTACAGGGTCTATGCAGCGCAGTCTGTCTCATTCATTCAACCTCTCCAGTACCAGGGACCCCCGCCGTAGCCCCTCCAGCCCACAGTACCTCAGCAGCCTGTCCTACCAGCAGTTCAGCAGTCCCACCCCCAGTCCCAGCACAACCAGCTACACAGCCAGCGAAGCACAAAGTTACCGCACCAGCACAGGTCAGCAACACAGGCAGTGCTGGATTACTGCTTTTAGAGTGAACACACACAGTAAGACGTCTGTGAATTACCACATGCTGTACTGTACTGTATGTTATTACAGTAAATTACAGAATATATTCAAGTTATTATGAGTTCATAGGTAATGATTTACTTTTTAACATTACACTCAATTGTTGACAATGACAAACGGCAATGAATTTACTTGTTGATTAGAAGTGATTGAATTGTGGTTTGTGGCAGCTGTCAGAGAGCAAGTGTTACTGGATCAGGCAGTAAAACAGTGGAGGGCTGTTGGATAGACAGTAGACAAGTGAAGAGTGAAATCATTGTGGACACTAATGGGTAACTATACACTAACTGTTCAATCATTGTCTCACTGGATGTCCTTTTTGCTTTAAGACAAGTTGCGGAGGAGTATGCCAAACCTGATAAGAGCTCCCAGCATGCTGTCTGTGCCAAGTGTCCCAAGCGTCGCTTCTCCTGCCAGCCACACAGCTTTCCCATCGTTTTCATCCTCATCATCGTCCTCGTTACGCAACAGTCAGAGCTTCGACTCTTCAAGTGGGCTCGCCAGGCTTCAGACTACAAGTGAGCCCAACACTGTCAACAAATCTATCTCAGTAGATAAAGAACGACTGCTACTAATATAGGCTGTTAGGTTTAGAGATTAAATGATTTCATTCCTGTGCTTTGTGTTTTGTTTATATCGATTGAATTCATTCTTTATAAAACTGCCTCTCTTGTTCCAGTTCCTCCTCCGGGTCAGCTGCAGCAGCGGGTACAGAGTATAGGCAACTTCTCCATGGCAACGCGACAACCTTTGAAGGCCACAGCCTACGTCAGTCCAACGATACAGGGTCCTACCACAATGCCTTCATCAGTTAGCTTAAACTCTTTATCCAGTAGTGGCATCCCTCTCCCCAGTAAACCCAACACCTCGTCCTCTACAAGTCGCAGTGCTCTACCTCGACCAGCCTCCTTCATTGGGACCACTGGGACTCCGCGAAGCAAAATCGCTCAGCCAGTGCGCAGGTGATTACTTCTACTGACAGTTTTCAGAATAATCTACATTAGATTGCATAATTGTTGGAATGATGGGGAACAAAGCCAAATACAGGGCTGCCTGTTTTATTTGCATGCACCAAAGTGGCTACATGGATTTACAGCTGTGGGTGGGTGGTTGGATGGATGGATGGATGGATGGATGGATGGATGGATGGATGGAAGGATTATTCTAATATTTTGTATTTCTTTTTCATTCTTATCAGCTTACTTACCCCCCCAAAGAGCATAGCTGCTTTGACTGCCCTGCGTGATGCAAGCTGGAAGGATGGATGCTATTGATGCTGCATAACTACTGCCGTCCACAAACAATCAACAGTGTTTCAGACCCAGCGGGCTGGGCAGACCTGTTGTTCACAGAGTGAAACAGATAAAAGAAGGAGTGTTACCATAAGTGATGTTATACGAAGGTTAGCAGTGTTCATTGCATTGATGCAATATAAAACAGTAACTGCAATATGCCCTTTGGCCAAACATTTTGATTAGAGCATTATGCATACAGTTGTTTACATGCAAATTACTCCCCTCTGATTCAACATTGTTTGTTATTTCACTGAAACCAAGCATTAAGAGAGGTGATACATTAGATAAGGCAAATATTGGTCATTCTTAGTGCCTAATGTCAAGTGTTTTTAATGTCATAAGTTAAATGTTTCCCAAATTACGCTTTTACTGTTAAGTTTGTTACAAAAGAACAGATCAGTGCCAGTTAAGTTTCTTTTCACAAAGCACATCTAGTACTACTGAACCTTTTCTCTCTAAACGTTTCTAAAGAAGCACTTTTTGATAAGTACATTGGTGAAAACAAAACTCTAACTGTGAAAACAAAGATTTCTCACGTCAGTAAGACAGGTTTGGATTTGACAATATTACTCATACATCAGTACAGTTTCTGTCAGAATCTTGTTTTCTTAATAATTACTCTTTAATGATACAGTATAAGTACAAATGCCTCTTAATGCAAAGTGCGACATGCATAATTGTATGTTTACAAGATGCTCATGTAAGGGAGCATTGCTGATGAATTGCACATCTTAAACACTTTTTGTTAAAAACATGAAGGGAATGCAAATAAGTGTATTTTAACATTGAAATAAAGGCTTTTCAAGTGACCGGTTATCTTCTCTCGGTGGGATTTGGTTTGTATGTGAACATTGTACTCTTTACATCCAGACGGTACTGTGAAAAAATAATTATTATTGAAAACATTATTTCTCCCATACATTTAAAAGTACTTTTACAATCACTTTTCTGAAGTGCATATACACCACTAACATTAAAACCATCTACGTGCCAACACTACATCAGCATCACTACAATGCTGAGAATGACCCACCACCCAGAACATATCTGCTTTGTGTGGGGTCCTAACCATTTAAGACAGGGTGATAGGAAGCTAACCAAATAAGTAGAGATCCAGATGCATGATAGTCTGTAATTGTAGCTCTACAAAGTGATCCTAAAGGGTAAGTGTGCTAATAAAATAGACAATGAATGTAAAAAAGTAAACACTACCACAGATGTGTTTTAGATAGTTACTACTGCTGTCAGTTCTGGAGACCTCAATTGTCTCTGCTATCTTTAATGCCATTACATTCACATTTGGTGGGCACTCTTATCCAGAGTGACAGAGATGCTAAAAGGATGGCCTAACAAACAGATATCTTAGATTGATCAAGTGTATGTGTCATTTAGGACAAAGAAATAGAACAAACTGTAATAGAACAATAACAATAAGTCTTGTGCATATTTAGAAGTATTTTCTAAAAAGTGAACATACATTGACTGATTGTCTTGATATTAAAGTGTGCAGGGAACATGGTGTGTTTCATGACTATACTGGAAGGAGAGAAGGGGCAGTTTGGACAAATGAAGGAAGCTGGTTTTATCATTAAGGCTCAAGTGAACTAAGCTTCGCTGGAGAACTGGTAAAAGCTTTGTAGAGGAGTTCTGTCATTTTAAGGAAGACCCTAACAGCATCATGTGGAAGCTGCAAACGTCTAGTCAAAAAACTAAACAAGGCCTGGAGTTTGGTCAGCCTGTGTTATCAAGACTGATCAGCTTCTGCAGTGTTACAGATTTTTTATATATGTATTTTAAACAATGAGGGTATCAATGAAAAATGAAAAGGTAAAGCACCGGAGAATGGACATGTAGATCAGTTGTGGGCTGTTAAGTCTGGTTTCAGGTGATGGGCCTGCATCCAAGAAGAAGTGTTAGGGAAGCATATCTTCTGATGGACATGGGAAGTGGAAAGAGAAAAAAGAGATATATTAATGAATCACCAGCGCAGCACTGATTAGGAAAGTTGCATTAAGTGTCTCTTAGGCCATTACATTAGTTTACAAAAACAATAGGAGTGGATTAAGAACTAAACCTGTGGAACACCCATAGTTAGTTTATGAGTTACCTCTGACTGGCCTTAGAGAGGACTAGAAAACTAGGGAAGCACGATGATATCAAATTCAAATCAGTGTGGGAAATGGACCAATGGATACTGGACACATGCCAGGTATTTTAATCTGATACCTGATAACTGATTTATTTTACTCTGAAAGAACAGAAAGTTTAGGCAATGCAATCTACTGTGCTAAAATATTTCCATTTTATTAATATATTTTTTTAACCCTGTGGTAATAATTGCCATGTTTTACAGCAGTAACACAGGTAGATGTAGTCCCAATTTCCACATTTATATCACCATAGCGGTACAAACCCAAATGAGATGTAGGAGAGAGCAGTTTCTGCTGAAGTGTTTTGGTTTTTTTAATCAGTACTCAAGAAGCTAACCAGCTGAGCACTTACTCCATGCAGTATAGGTGAGTCACATGATATGACTTAACGCCGCATTAAGTTTACTGGACTCAACTGGATGAGCTCGGCCTAAATAAAGACTTAATTTCTAACAGAGCAGATTTGTGTTGGACAATCTCCAAGGAGACTCCAAGCCAGAGTAAGAGACCAAACTTTTGTGCGCAGCAGCAACAAAGTAAGTACTTGTTTAAAGCTTGTTTAATTTAAAAGACTAATGGGACTAGGTTGAGTAGTGATACATAAAAGATTGTTTTTCATGACATCAGAGCATTCACTGTCTTTTGCTTATCGTTTATGGAACAATCATGGATGGAAAGGATTTTTACACACTGTGTGGACAAAATGCCAAGTAAAGCTCAAGAGGTGAGTCTTTGCCTTTCTGAAAAAGTGTGAGGTCAAAATTAATATTGATGAGTGGAGGCAAAAATCAATACATATCTTATGTGTCTTTCAGGATGCTGTGATCAATATGAAGTCCATACAGGACATCTCTAAGCAGCTGGGCTTTGAGTGGACAGTTCTTGCATATGAACTGGGCTTCACCAGAACTGAAGTCAGGCAGTTTCATGCCACATCTAAAGAAAAAAGCGATCAGGCTAAAAGCATGCTGGAATCCTGGTAAAACAAACAACAGTCTATTATGTGAATACACAAGTTATTACACAGTTATAAGTAAGATTACAAAGACAGGGTAATAAACATGTACTTTATATGTAGTTGTAGTTCTTTTTTTCTATTTATGTTAATGTGGGCATATAAGCTTAGTCTTTTATATTACACAGGTATGATCGTACCTGGGACAAACCCAATAAGACTAAACTGCTTCAGGACGGTCTGGAGCGAGCTGGCCGTCGGGACCTGGCTGAGAGGCTGCGCTGTCTGCACTGGGGCCACCAGAAGCTCAGCCGCAGGGTGGAGCTACCCTCTGCCTTTCCCTTTCTCATTACTGTCCACAAGACCATAGACAACAAGGATGCCTTGCGTAGAATCAATGAACTTAATCGCAGTTACAACTAATGCTTGTTGGAAGGCACGTGTTCTCAGTTGTCGTTACTGGTTTTAAATGTTTAAATGCTTGTTTTGATAGTAAATGTATGTGGAAAAAGTCTTTACCAGTGTTTTACTCAAGAGATATAGATAAACAGGCATACAATTTAATAATGGACAAAACCTGTAAACACATTGTTAACTCAGACGAGTACTTTGGCAGATATCACATCACCTGCACCTAATTTAGTCCCACCAATCTCAGTCGAACTGTGAAAACAGCAGAAAAGTCATTTTAAAAACATTCTCCACCGAAAAGACCTACATCATTCTTTCTTTGCCAGTTTATAAAACATGCAAAACTATAGATAATCAGTCAGAAGGCAGTCATTAAAATGAGCAGATATTCCACAGACTGTTCTAAAGGTTTGAAATAATTGAATCACAAACAAAGACATTCAGATTGGTTTGACATTGGTGTACTGTAAAGGAACCAGGGCCACGTGTGTTGTACTGTAGTGGTGATAGGAACCAGGGTTATAATGTATACAGTGAGGTTGTATCATGTTATATGGGTTATATTTTACAATACTGCAAGCAAGATAATATATTGCAATTATTGCATCTGTCAGTAAAAAACACAACACAAAAAGAACCACAGTCTGACACCAACCTTTACATGTAAACATGTATAACATGTATTTAATTGATTGTTTTGGTGAATCAATACAGTAACAAAAAAACATTATATTGTGATAATTTAATGTGCTCCTGGTATACACTGTACATATAATGCAATATAACCAGAGTAATGTTAACCAGCCTATAAAAAATGACTGTTAGAAACATTAGAAAGTTGTTGCTTTCCAAAGAGAGTTGACTTAATGCTACCATTAGCGATCACTAGTTTCTTGTAGGATATCTTTATATCCCATTAGAAAACTATAAAATCCATCTGGAATCCGTCCCAGAACATCTGTTAAACCATTAAGATCCTTTACACTGTCACATTCACCCATCAGAAAAAAAACCCAAAATACTATTAATGGCTACTGGACAGCACCAGTTTCAGCAGGGTAGAACACTGTCACATCAAACTCCTTGGACAAACATGTTCACAAATATGTAAATTGAATGACTGGATTATGCAAAGTTTTCAAACAAAGGTGGAACTGCCCTGGCTCTTTGGACGGGATGTTAAATTATTCTTCAACTGGACTTGAACAAAAATTTCGAGTGCACGATATTTAACCGCGAAGACAATTTACTCACATAAACATTTACACTGTACGTTTCAAGCAAGTCTATATTCTCCATAGAATTAATGCTACCGGCTGCGGCTCCCCTTTATGTAACGTATGAGATGCAGCATTACTATTTTATTGACCCCAATCCGCTAAAATCTTTTAAACCTCTCAAAACGTGTCAAAATAAAGCTCAAACGTGTAACGGGCGGTGAATCTGTTTTTTCATCCCCCAAAGCAGGTTACTGGCTGAGGAGCGAGTTCATGGAGCCGTACAGTGACATTTAAGTTACGAAATGTACAAAGAGAGTACCTCTCGTCATGTACGAGCTACTTACTGTTACTGTTCTCACACAATCACACAAATGCTACCTGCTAGTAAATAAAACGCTCCGTTTTTTCGTAAAGTCGCTCCTAAACGGCTGGATTTGTGTAAATACCAGAGTAAACAAGGGCACGTCGACTCAACCAAACCCGCCGCTGCAGCTCGCCGCCCGCGTAGCCAATCAGAGCCCGACGTTTCAGCTCCACTGCTAGCAAGGTCGGCTGCGCCGCGCTACGTCGAGACCTCAGGAACAAGATGAGTCAACGGAGAATCGCCGTTCATCAAATTTCAGGTTTGTGATGGACAATAACCTGATGTGGTCACTCCGACCACGTTTCCATTCATGAAGCATGGCCTCGCTACCAGGCAACGAAGAAAACGTGCCCGTTCCGGCCGGCGGGAGACTGTTAGCTGTCCATTCGGGAATGTGAATTAGAGGCTGGTTTGAGCTCCGGCGACCGTTGGATCGGTGAAATGACGAGCTCGCAAATATCAAGGACATAAGCAACTTTCCTAGCTCATACCTACGACTGGACAGGCGCGACCCCGGCTTCTGGATGCCTCTGAGGCTGAAAATGGCTACACTGGACTGTTTTAGTGGTCCGGAGGAGCTGGAAGATTCCAACCATGCCCTGAATTTGATGAAAGAGCTCAAATTCTTCTACGACTCTCGCCTTCTGGTAGATGTCACTATTGAAGTGGAGCCGGAGCAGAGCAGCTCGGCGAACAGCGTGTCTTCAGACTGTACACCCAGAGCTGAAACAGGGAAACTTTTCCAGTGCAACCGCAACATATTGGCCGCAGCCAGCCCCTATTTCAAGAGCATGTTTACAGGGGGTCTGTACGAGAGCACTCAGAGCAAGATCACCATCCACGACGTGGACGCGGACTCCATGTCCGTTATAATTGACTACTGTTACACGGGCAAAGTGACAATCACAGAAGGCAACGTGCAAAGGCTTTACGCAGCTGCCAACATGCTGCAGTTGGAATACATCAGGCATGCCTGTGCTGATTTTATGACCAGGAGGCTGGACCTCTCCAACTGCACAGGGGTCCTGAAGTTTGCGGACACGTTTGACAATCTGGAGCTGAAAAGCAAAGCTCAGGCGTTCATAGCGAAGAACTTCGCTCTGCTCAGTGCCAGTGCTAAGGAGCTGTGTGAGCTGGACCTGAAACAAATGAGAGAGATCCTCACTCTGGATTCCTTGGATGTGGTGTGTGAACGGAAAGTGTGCTCGGTTGCAATACACTGGATTGAAAGTAATTTGCCTCCGGAATCGGAGGACGCGTTGCACATCCTTAAATGTGTTCGATGGTCACTGTTCACGGAGAAAGACAGGGTTTATTTGGACAGCCTTAAGTCAAAGCCTTTTATAAAGAAACACCTTTCCAGCTTCCTCAATTTGGCTGGTGGTGAAGAAGGCAGCGTGATTTCGAAAAGCGTGAACCTCACAAAGCAGAGAATTGGTAAAAGCGCTAAGGAAATGGTGCTGTTCTTCGGGAGGCCGAACGAACCTTTCATGTGCTATGATCCGTACACGGAAGAGATCTACTCTATGGGATCCCCTGTCATTAATCTGAGCAATCAGAACTTTAAAAGGTCTCCCATGGAGACATTTTTGGTCTGTGCCACACCAGAGAACAACTTGTATCTGGCCTCACACCTGTCGAAACACTTCTGGGTATACAGTCCCTTGTTGAATTGTTGGCAGGAGTTGGCCGAGAGACTGTTAGGAAGGATGCACTCGTACATCGGCTACCTCAGTGGCCACCTGTACATTCTCGGTGGGAGAGACCCCGTGTCTGATGCCAGGCTCAAGGAGGTCGAGTGCTACAGCATTCAGAGAAACCAGTGGAAGTTTGTTGCCCCCCTGCCGCATTCATTAGGCAAGATGCAAGTTGTTACGGTAAATGAGCGACTCTATGTAGTGAACAAAAGAAGAATGCTCTGCTACGAGCCCAAGAGGAACCACTGGCTCCAGCGCGGCTCCCTAAAACGCAACAAGCTGCACAAAGCCTGCGTCTTTCAGGAGCAGATCATCTGCCTTTGTGATATCCCCGTAGTGAAAGCGTATAACCCGGCTCGAGGAGAATGGAGGCGCATCGGGGACATACCCATCGACAGCAGTGCTCTGAACTACCAAGTGGTGCAACACAACAGTAAACTGCTTCTGCTCACTCTGGCCATTGTGCATCACAATAAAAATAGACTTGTCATACATGAGTATGACTCCACTAGGGATACATGGAGGAACGTGGTTACCATGTTTGGATCCTCGTTTGGTTCAATAAGCCTCTCTGCCCGTGTGTACACGGCATGCCTTAGTTCAGGACAGAACTTTGTTACCGAGGAGGATGACGACAGTGGCTCCAGTGCGGACTGGGATTTTGATGGTTTGACTGATGCAGACTCTGATTCTGGCAGCTCAAGCTCTTTTTCTGATGAGAACTGGTAGCAAACACTGCGTCCCAAGTCATCATAGTGTCATACACAGGGCTTTTTGTGGAAGATAAACTAGATATTAAAATAAATTCCACCGATTTTTCAAATTTACTGCATAATTCAATCATTGTGATGTAAAGTTGTTCACAGTGGTTTGTGCATTGTAGAGAAACTTACCAACTAAAACCTCACATTATTTACCTATAGCCCAAACTTAGACATTTTATTAACATCCACAATTAAACGAAAGTACATACGTCATTTTATTAATGGCAAAACAATCTTAAAAATATTTGCATAGTATTTTGCTGTAGAATGCTATGCATGCAATGCTCTGACCTGTCTTAAAACAATGTCTCAGGCATCAGACAGTGTATTTTAGAATTGTATTTCTAGCATTTTGTGTGACAGCATTCGGTGCAGTAGCTTTCAGATGCATTAAAAAAGTTGGGTTTTTATCACCTTTACAGCGAGCAGTTCTGACTCTACGTTTCTCTGAATTGGAGCATTTCGCCTTGAAACACTTTGATGTTTTAGATGTGAACAGTACAGCAAAAATATAATGTTGTGATACTTGTTTCTGGTATGCAGTATGTTACAACACTTATTTTTTCAGATTTTTATTAAATATTTGACATACTGTGTTGCACTCAATCCAGTTAAATGGGATTAATTTTGCTCTCTTTATAATATACCATGCTGTTGGTCTGTGCTCTACAAGTATGGATGATATCCACAATATTTTAAGAAAAGCATATTGTGTTGTGATGTAGTTTATCATAATAATCATGTTGTCGCTGCACAAAACAACATGTATCTCCATTTTTGTCCTTTTTTTATGTCATTTGAACACAGCAGCTGCTGTTTACATTTTGAGAAAATGTCATGATGAATGGACCATTAGAAATGCTCCAAAATAACAGGTTCCATTAACATACACTGAAAGTGAAGTTTTTGTTTTCTCCTGTAAAGCTGCCATTTTGGAGATACTTGTTTTTTATTGGTCAGTGGTGATATATATGGTCACATTGCTCCGCGTTTGTTTACATCTTAACAATGTAATGACCAGAAAATTTGAAAAAACGGTGGAATTCTCATTTAGGGTCTAAGTGTTACTAAATTGTATTGATAATGTTTGCCCAACCATAAGTGACTTGTTCCAGTTGTATACCAGATGATCTGTTATTACTTGAACTTGAACATGGTATTAGTGTTATAGAATCAGATGCTACTGTGATAGTAAACACCAGAGACTGAAAAATTGTTTTCTCAGGATTATAATACCAGTTTAGTAAAAACACTATTACAGTATGAACAGTGTTATTGTGTACGTTTTGAGAGATGCAGCTAAATAGCAGTATTAATACACTTCTGCGGTCTAAAAATGTGTTGTATGTTTTAGTTTGATTCATTTACATGCATTTGCCTCCATGTATCCACTCAGATATTTTTACATGAGGATGTAGAAATGAGAACCGTCTTTTATTTGTCTTATTTATGTTTGCTTCTAATAAAAGAAAGTTTTTGGCTGCACAGTTGTGTATTTTATATGTGCTGTGAATAAACACTGTGGGTCTGTATACAGCCGCAGTGGGAGGCCGGGGGGAGGCGTGGTCCTGTGGAGTTCACGTTCAGCTCACGCTCGTCTTCCTGTAATCTCGCGAGACGCCATGGGACTCCCTGAACTATGGCAGTTGAAAACAAAGATGCCGATAATGATTTCACAACGATTCATAACAGAGACAGTCTTGCGAACGACTCGTTCCAGGATAGTCTTCAATCAAGAATTTTTAAGATAATTGTTATTGGTGACTCAAATGTTGGAAAGACGTGTCTAAGCTATAGGTTCTGTGGCGGTAAATTTCTCAAAAACCCTGAAGCTACTATCGGAGTTGACTTCAGAGAAAGGACCCTCCAACTGGATGGAGAGAATATAAAGGTAAGAACGCAGCGTAGCGCCTTTCCTCTCAATGTCTGCGGTGTTTTCTTACAGAATATGTGGTGATGTGTTCGTAGGCTGCTGCTACGCTCTGACCGTTATTCTGCTTGAGGCTTAAAGCTAAGTTTGCTGTGCAGTCATAGCCTGTGTAGAGCAATAAAAGCAGCTAAACAGCCAGGACGAGGTACTCTAACTGACATACGCTCATTTTTACGCGCTTATCTAATGAAAAACTGTTATTGGTACAGTCATTAACAGTGTCAACAATGTTCCAAACCATTGATAACTGGTGATCTGACAGTCAGCTGAGAAGAACTGTGGCCTTGTAAATATGCCACATGTCTGTATTTACCCTCATATTTGTAAAAAGGGGCCATATTACAAAGCTTCCCCGAGTAGGCCTGCTGATTTGGGATATGTTCCTGTTAGTAAGGTCATAGTATAATAAGAGAAGAGGAATCTGATCCTAGATCAGCACTTCTGCTCTGATAAGCCTTTGTGAATGCAGGCCCAGGGCCTGTGTTGAAGGAGCTTCATTGAGAAGGAGCGCTGATCTAGGATCTGTTCCAATAAGGTCATATAAGTAAGAGCGAAATCTGATCCTAGACCAGCACTCATAATTCTCATAAGCCTGTGTGAATGCAGGCCCAGGGCTGTATTCATAGCACTTCATTGAGAAGGAGTGCTGATCCAGGATTTGTTTTTTTTTTTTTAGTTATATAAATAAGAAAGGAATCGGATCCTAGATCAGCAGGCCAGGAGGCTGCTAGGAAAATGGTACAAACAGTTTGTTCCTTTTTAGTTGCAGATCTGGGACACAGCAGGACAGGAGCGCTTCCGAAAGAGTATGGTGGAACATTACTACCGCAATGTCCATGCCGTCATCTTTGTCTACGATGTGACCAATCTAGCATCTTTCGAGAGTCTGCCGGAGTGGATCGAGGAATGCGGCCGCCACTCTGTCCCTCCTATGGTGCCCCGTATCTTGGTGGGGAACAAATGTGACTTAGGAAGAGGAGAGGTTCCCACCTCGCTCGCACAGCGTCTAGCTGACAGCTACAATTTCCCCCTCTTTGAGACATCTGCGAAGGACCCTGCTGAGAAAGAGCACGTGGATGCCATTTTCCTCACTTTGGCCTACAAGCTAAAGAATCACAAGCCCTTAAGACTGAAACAGCCAAGTGGAAATGTCGTAATGCAGCCAGCTAGTGATCAAGAGGAAAGGCTCTGTTTCTGCTGAGTTAATGTGATCTTGTTTAATAGAAGACAAATATGAAAGACCTGAGAAGACAGAGAAATCTTGAATGTTCTGTTGTTTTAATACAATAGGAAGTGAAGGAGGGAGAGGAGGATGCACTTTGTTTGTTTTCTGATTTGAAGTGTGTGCAATAAGCTACAGTGTTCATCAGAAAGACTGCACACCCCCTATGTTTTCAGTACTCTCTAAGGCCAGTCTAAGGGTTTACAAATATTTGATCATTCTGAAATAAAGTACACATGTAATGTTAAGAGTTAAAAAGGGAAACAGTTGATCATGAGGATTTGATTACTCACTATAACAGAGCTCTTTAAATCTGGACTTTGAATCCGTCTGACACTAGGTGGCCAGTTAATTGCGTCAGGCATGTAACCACCAGTGCTTACAGCATTCACGACTGAAAGCTGGTTTCAAGGTTCAGATTTCAAATCCTCTCCTCTATAAAGCAGTTATACATTAATAATTATAGACTTGTGTTTATATAGAAAAGGACCATGTTTATCAGTTAGTAAGTGCCATACCTGTCTCACTGCATCATTTCAGAAGAACTTGTGACAGCATATATGGATTAGAAGCTGCTGATATCAGCCTTAAAATGGACCAGTTGCTCTTTTTGCACAGGCTGTTGTATCTAGCCTTAAATAAAAATATGGACCACAGTTGGAACTGTGACATAACCAATAGCTGAGGCAAGTTCAGGTGCTACTGATTAATGTAAACAGTATTGTGTGCTTAACCATTTATCAGACACAGTTTGGGTTGAAAATGGAAAGATTAAGGCACTTTGTTACCAGCATGGCAACTGAATATTATAGAATTTGTTTCAACCTTCAGCATAAAGTTCATGTGAATGTAGGCCGTAGTGAATAGTGAAAGGCTACAGTAAGAAGGCAATAGCATTTTATCTGTCACTCTTTAGGGGCTTCTTGATAATTCAACACTACAGTATATATGTTTTGTGTGGGAAATAAATGTGTCCCGAATGTGTATGTAACTGCAACGAATCAAAAGAAATACCAAAATAAAGATGATAAAAGAATTCACTGTTTTCTTATATGTTTGGTTAACCTTAGAAAATCATTTTAGGAAAAAGATTTAGATACAGAGCACATTCTCTGTGTAGCTTAATGATTTCTTATGTATTTATTTGTATTATTTATTCATTTATGTAAAAGGGACAGTGCTCATTAATCGACAGATAAATACTGTAAATAAACCAGAGCTATGTTAAACCCATATTATTAGGCTTATTTTCATCTGTAGTCCCTGGCCGGTTCTTAAAATTCCAACCTAAAATTGTAATAAAATGATGAATTATCTCAAATAACATACAGACAATAAATACAGATACACATAGAATAATACCCAGACAAATACAATGCAAACACAAGCATAAATAAATAATAATTACATGAACAAATAATTGAATATATATTAAAAACACACTGTGAATACTGTGAATATTGGTTATATTATCAATGTCATAACTGAAATACAGGCTAATACTTAGTTACAATGTAGTTAACATCCTGTTTACCTGGGCTGGACCAAAGTGTGCCTCACTGGTCAATAAAGATGTTTGATTTGGCCCTTAAGCCCACCCCTCACCCAACAAGAGAGCAAATATAGTTTTATTCTGTATATAGCTTCATAAATTTAATGTTTAATGTCTGTATACTACAGACATTCAGTACAGACCTTTTGTCCCATGACAAATCAAACTCATGACATTTTCCCACATCATTTCAGCAGCTGTTTATATAGTGTGATCATGTGATGATGAGTGGAGCAGTAGAAATGCTTTAACATTACTTGGAATAGCATCTCATTATATGGACGTCCAGGGAGGCCATGAGTTAGTCATATTTCCTGGACTGTTGTCTTGAGATTAAGATTTAATTGTCGACACCAATTGTTTTCTCACGATCACAACTTTTATTTTAAATAATAAAGTTTGTTTCCTGGAGATCACCACTTATCACAAGACAAATAGGTTGTGATCTTAGGAAAACATTTTCTGTTATTTGAGATTACAAGACAATTAAGTCAATATCTCAAGATAACAGTCTAGAAAAACACAGCCACCTCATGGCTGCTCTGGATTTTCCGTACTCTGTCTTAAATGTAATTTAATTTAGTAGTTTAAGCATGTTTAATTTCTTCTGTAAAGTGTTTTGGAGATGCATGTGTTTGGGCCAGCAATGATATATGAGATAACAAGCAGTTAAACTCAAGTATTTAATGGAGAATGCCATATTTCAGGCTTGTGAACTGAACAGATCTGTCTCTCTCACACAGTCAGTGTTATTTTTGACACCCTGTCTGACGCTGAGTGTGTTATTACCGTACACAGCTGCTTTAAAAGTGGTCGGGAAAGCGCAGATGCAAACACACACTTTGTTTTGCCATTTGTGTAGGTGCTAAAGCAGACAGTGGAGGTGTGATAAAAGACTAAAGTGCTGGATTTCACACTTCAGGGAGAGAAGTGTGCTGAAATGTGAATCCCTGAACCCTGAAACCCTCCAAAGCACACAAATACACACGTCACACACACACAGCTTTGTCCAGATTGTTCACAAAAAGAAAGCAAAAAAAAGAATTGACAGCTATTCCAACAAGACAATGCAAAACAGCACAGAACTGATTTAGTGCAGTTCAGGCTCGATTGAGATCTGGTTAGAAAACATCCAGCCATCATGATTCCTTAAAATCATTAAAAAAGACATTTTAGGAAGGTATGACAGGCAGCATGAGGTTGTCAACGACACTAGAGCAGTACAAAAAGCTGCTTGAATTGGTCAGTGATTATTGTTTGTTATTAGCATAATGTAGCTGTGGAGTAACAATAGATACTCTCAAAACTAAAACTTTAAGTCTCACTCCAGCCACCTGACAACCTCCCCAACGTTGGCACCCCTGTTATACTGTTGTTAACTTGTTGTATAGCATATATAAAATCTTTATGTACAGGAAACCTCGCAATATTTAAAATCCTGCATGTCTATGCTGGTATAGTGCCCCACTGGTGCTGATTTATCAGGTCTCCTGGCATTCTTATGCTGGTTGGCCATCATGCCACAACACAACACATGCTGTTTTTGCTGCAAGTCTGGTTTTTTTAAACAGTGTGGGGTAAAAAATGGCCAAATCAATATAAACTCATCAAACCAGCTGCTAAATCAGTGTATGTCAGATGTTTTAGACTGTCTAGTGTTGCACTAATGCTGGTTTAGCAGGTCACCCAGCATGGTTATGCTGGTTGACCATCATGCCGGCATCCACAACACACACTGTTATTGCTGCAGAGCTGGGTGTTTTTAGCAGGGTGGGGTCAAAAATAGCTTAATCAATATAAACTCATCAAACCAGCTGCTAAACATCAGTGTAGTATCGACATCCTGTATTCATACTACATAGTCTTCTCAGTTGTGTCACGTGTAAAATGTTAAATCCAGCAGTTCATTTAACTCATCCCATAAGTGTAATTACTGCTCCAGACCACCAGATGTCTCCACAAACTCAGTATTATAAAGGGCCTCTGGTGTAGTGGATCTGTGGTAGTGAACAGCACTAGTGCTCATATACACCACTTTACTCATATTAACCCACTGATAAAGACACTGTAGCTAAAACAGACAAATAAATATAATTAAAAATCATTTTCACAAAACAGGTTCCACAGACGGCTGTGCTGCTAGTTTTTTAAGGATTTTAAAAATATTGTTGTGATTCTGTATCTGCTGTATTAATGTGAGGTGAGGTCAGAGCGGGCTCCTGGTTCAGCTACGTGCTGGTGTGTTGTGGTGGTTTACACACACTTTTAACAGGAATGACGGCACGTTGTGGAAAACTAAATCAGGCGGCAGCGCTAAACCTTTAGTCACGTTTCCCCGCCCCCGGCCCGGACCACCCCGCCCACCAGCAGGAGGCGGGGAATATTTAAACACGCTCACGCTGCTGTTACTGCGAGACAGCGCGAGCAGAGCGGAGAGAGGATTAACATCCCCACAGACGCATCCACATAGTCTTCCCGGGACTCGTACTGTGTATATCGGATCATTTGGAACTCTACTGGAACCTGAGCCGACATGAAGTCTCCAAAGATGAAGTCTCAAAACAAATGTGAGTTGATTAGACTTCTTAAAGTCGTGTGTTCGGCTGCTTAACCCTCGTGCTGGGAGTACCTGTGACCTCTTCAGGTTTAGCACTCACAGCCAAGTTACTTGTTAACGTCACATGACTTAAGTTTAACGAAGTAAACACTGAAGATGAGTTGAATCCTGAATCTCTTTTCTTGTCGTTTTCAGCGTTTGTCGAGGATGACGACGACCTGAACGCCGTGCTGTGCGAGTTCGACGCCGTTATTGAGGACTTCGCCTCCCCCATGGAGAAGAGACACTTCAGATATGATGAGCACCTAAGAACGATGAAGAGGAGGAGCAGCGCCAGCGTCAGTGACAGCGGCATCAGCGACTCCGAAAGTGAGTGGCCCGGGGGATTAAAGGGGAACATCACCAACACTTCTGAACAGATCAGTCCCTGAAATGTAAACAGAGTCATTCATAGCGGTAGAGTGGTTCACTGTACAGAAACCGCAGTGGTGGTGATAGGAACCAGGGACCGTCGTGCCTACAACACAAACTTACACATGTCCTTTACGTGAATCAACACGTGCATTCAGAGTTTTTAGTTTTCATATACAGTGTTGATGATGGTAAACTAGTTCTTTTAGAGGACTGTTTTGGCTCACAGTGCCCTACATGTACCCCGCAGCCTTAAATTGATAAAATAAAAGATACAAAGCAACGTGTCAGACATTAGTCTGTCTGGTTCCTATCACCACCACTGTGAGCAGTTCTGGGTTGGCTGGTTTTATTGGAATGACTGAATATCACTCTCAACGACTCTGTTGAGATGCCTGCCATTTAATTATGGAAAAAAAAACATTTCTGGAGAATCAGTAAAATGTTTTGTTCCTGTGGTTCAGATGTCATCTGAACTTTGATGGGTAGGAATTATGACGACATGTCATTGGTATCTAAAACAAGTCCATCACGATACACTTTCCTGTGTATATAATCAGTACTTCTAGAACACCGAACATCTGTGTGTATCAGGAAAAGAAACAAAATTACACAGCCTTTATACAACAGTGCAGTCATGCTGATTGGATGTCAGCTATTTACAGCCTTATTTTATTCATTTAATACCTTAACTATTCCTTCTGTTCCTTCTTTAGTAGATGAATTAGAGATCCTTCTAAAAATGTGACCCTTCTGGTAGCTTGTGGTGCACCATAGGAGTGTCCTCAACTACCATAAAGGTGTGTTTTGGCCATATCCCCTTTCCTTAAGGTAGTAAACAGAGACTGGATTATATAGATGCCCCATAGACCAGGTCACCCAGTTGCAGGTGTCTCGCATTAAAAACATCTTAGAACAGTGGAGCTCAGATGAAGGCCCACCCTTGCCCTCCCTTGAGTATACACTGTTGTTTATCTAATGGTCGTTTGTTCCTTTAAGTAATTTCTTTGACAACATATTCAGGCATGTCAGTCCTAATACCATGTGTTTTGAGGTCTTGCTCATACAGATTATATCTATAGTTCTTGAGGCGGTGTTTAAAGCCAGGAACAACAGCGGTAGATGTTCACAGCCTTGTCTGAACAGGTAGTCTCTTTGGAAACGTTGTGCAAACGGACAGTCAGGCTTCCAGCAGTTCTGAGTGCTGCTCAGTTTCTGTCAGTGTTGGGGGCTGCAGGGGGAGCTCAGGCAGACACTGCTAAAAAAAAAAACACTCACACAGATAGAAGGAAAGCCAAAACTAACACAGTTGATTTGAGCTCAGCCTGGAGAATATAAGGGATCTAAGGTATTTTCAGGATATGCATTTACCTGGTTTAGTTTAAAGCCAAGGTGGAGCAGCCTTTGGGTTTATTAATGCACTGCTATCTAAAATCTGATTCTAAAGCCAAAACAAGAGGACTACTGTAACAGCGCACAATGTATTTACATAGGCAGTGATTAAAGGACAGGCCTCTAAAGGATTCTAACTAATATATTCCAAAATAAACTTGCTTTGCTTAATTCAGGAATCACAAAAGCCTCTTTCTTCCTCATGGAACAGACAGTCGAATGTGTTGAATTTTGTGGCGGGCTAAAATATATCTTGGCGAAATCAAAGCCCTCATTATGTCACTCGGCAGTCAAACGGGCAGCTTTTACTACTGTGTGTGGAGCACAAGCAACCTGCGCTCCTCTGGCACTTGTGCTGCTGTTTTCCAGCTGTGGTGTGAGCGAGCTGTGCTAAGCCTGTACTTAGGAGTGAAGGGAGAGTGCTCAGTTTAGACCAACACTGAGTCAAGCAATTACACTGAGGGGAAAAGTTGAACAAGCTGAGGTCCCTCCTGTAAATGACCTGCTGGGTGTGTTTTAGGTGTGAGCTGGGATTTTTGTGCTCAGAAGGCGAGCAAGCTTGCTCTTAGCTTTAAATGAACCTGCCAGTGGGTGGGGGGGTGTTTGAACTTGAAAGCGTGTACATGCTGGAGTGGAGAGTGGAGCTATCAGTTGAGGGCTATGCAGTGATTACACAGTGAAGCCCCTAGGCTATAGGTCAGTCTCACATGTCTATATGCTGCAGTGTGAGGGTAAGAGGGGTATTCACCTGTTTTAAGAGGCCTGGGTTGGGCGAGCATGTTTAAACCTTTCTCGCACTCTCTCTCTCTCTCTCTCTCTCTCTCTCTCTCTCTCTCTCTCTCTCTCTCTCTCTCTAACAGGTGCAGAGTCGCTCAACAGAAACAGCTTCAGCTTCAGCGACGAAAAGCTCAACTCTCCCACCGTCTTCTCCCCCTCACCTAACTGTTCTTTAGTGATGTCACCCAAACGTGAGTTACCGTGAGGTCTAGATTCGAGAGTTTCAGTTTGTTTGGTGTTATTGGTTGAATTGTCTTTTTTAAACCCGACTATTGTCTTTACAGCTAAACTTGGCGACACGAAGGAACTAGAAGACTTCATTGCCGACCTTGACAAGACATTAGCAAGTAAGTGCTGACGTGTTCGGGTACTGCATTGCTTTCTTGCAGCGGGATAACTCCTGACCAGCACAGAGACGTTTTATATAGCGACAGTAACAGCTCACAACTGTGCCTCATTAGATGCACACTGCACTAGCTCTGCTCAGATTATTTGTTTGGGCTCTTTTGGAAGCCAGAGTTCTGCGTTTTGTAAGGAGTGTTTGGTCTTTTTACATTTTATATAGTTCTTCTACTTCTGTGCACTGACCACAGTGTTTACAGTCCTGCTGTCCATTAAAACCAAACCCCTTAGTCCCCTCAAGAACAACCTCGATGACTAAAGACTAAAGAAACCACATTAACTGGCGTCCTCTTGTTGTTTTGCAGGCATGTAAACTGGAGTTGTAAAGGCGGTGGGTCAGCCTGAGGCAGCCCCACATCGAGGGATAATAGCCAGGCAGCAGGACACACACTGGACTGCCGATAGCCTTGACAAGGCACACTCACGGACTAATGTGCTGAACTATAATGTAATGCATGAAGACCGATAAATCTCTCTCTTACACACACACACACACACACACACACACACACACACACACACACACATTCCCATTCACACACTCTCAAGACTGGTTGTTCTCCCTCGGTAAAACTTGAGCTGGAAGATTATTTAAGTGGCTTTTTATAGAAATGTATTTGTAATTGTATAGAGGAGGTTAATTTAAATGTACACATTAATGCCCTTTTGTGAATATATATATATATTTTTGTATAATATGTACATATGAATTGTTTCAAAGTCTATTGCCATGTTATAAGAGGCTTTTCTGTTTAAGATGCTGCATTATTAATTGAGTTTAGTACCATGAGCTTAACATGAATGTAAACTTAATTATTAATTCACTAGAAAAAAACTGGAACACAACATCAAAGTGTATTTAATACGACTACCAGAAATTAAAATGGAAAAACTGTGACTTTACAGCATGCCTCGGTTTTATTTATTTATTTATTTATTTTTTGCCTTTACTCAAGTCCTTCCTGTTTCATTCTCCTGTTTTTAGAAAAACAATGTATTACATAATACAGACAATACATACAGTACAGTCCCAACTTTATTTAATCAGTTTCAGTCAAAATGGTCATTAAGAGCAATCTAGTTATAAGACAATCCACTGGCATAAAGAAGAGGAAAGTCAAAATACAATATATGGAAAACCACACGTTTCTAAAACTGGTTTTTAAAAAATTATTAAATTATAAGAGAAATGGAGACTCCTAACAACTGAGACCTGATACATATAATAAGATAAAGAAATAGATCAATTGGAACATTTTGCAAATCAAAGAAGCTGCTGGTGTCTTCAGAACAGTGAACTGACCAAGCAGGAGCTCAGACCTCAACGTCACTGAATGAGTTCGGGGTTATCAATATTAATTCTAATTGACAGGAAGTCACCTAAAAAGAATGGAAACTGTAATAAAGGCTGGATGAAGCAATTAAACAGGGAAAAGGCTGATACTGTAATTTTCTGTTCAGTGTTTTTATTTTTTTCTACATTATATCATGTTGATAAGTAGAGCAAAGCACATTCATTTGGTGATTAAATTAGTTGCGGTCTGTGGGCAGTCTGTCAATGCTTGACCACACAGCAGGGGTCTGAGCCTGCAAGTAGTTGTTCTGCACAACATGACAGCTGGTCTGCACCTCACCACTCTGACTCTGTCTACTGTCTAAGAGCCAGAGAGGCGGTGACCTGTCAAAGTCTGTTGGCCTGCTGCTGTATTTCAGTCTGGCTTCAATTCAATTCGGTTATAATGAGCTGACAAAGTTTGAAACAGTCCTCCTGTCATTTCAGCATTTAATAAAAGTGTATGGTCTTTAAAGCAAGTGTCTAAATATCAAAATGTGTCAACAGGAAGTATTAAAAACTGTACAGCTCAGAAATATTTAAAACTATACTTAGCCAAAAGGACATGACCCCGGTCAGCAGGTGGGAGCCCAGCAGTGATTTGCAGAAGCTAAGTGTGACTGTACACTTCTGCTTTGTCGAAGTAAAAGGAAGGAGCAGTATTGCTTTTATTAAAAGGGGGGAATTTGGTGGTTTGTGGTGAAAAAAGCAGAACTTATTAATGAATCAATGCATAAACACTAGCACTCGCTTGTTCATGATGAGCAAAGCACAAGTGGCTGTCCCCGTTGTTCTCAATTAATAGAGTTGGCACAGGCCGGGGGCTACCATGTAGCAGCTGTCCCCACCTGTACTGCCCGTTTTGCACAGGGCTGTAGCCTTTTGTATCCCCTCTACAGGCATGAGGCCAGTTAGTGCCAGACGTGTTGACACAACAGCTTAACTCCCTGGGGCTGCGCTCCATCATCTTTAAAACTGAACTCCTAGTTGGCAGCAGTTGGCACCTTTTTAGCAGCGCTGCCTGTGTGAGTTTGGCGGGCAGTGCAGGGTCACTGGTCTGGAAGTGTGGGAAAGTGGTGGACGATAACTGTATCTGCCCACACTGCAGCATGAAGCTGTGCCTGCCATCCTCCTACACAACTCAATATCCCAGAGAGAAAAGCAGGAGCGGGGAGGAAAGTGTTTCTACTTCAGTGCCCAAAAATGGACAGTTACATAATACATCAGGGGATAAGAGTGTAACAAAGGCACTTACATGCCTCCCAAACCTGGGGGTCTTCAGAACATTGTATAAACAGGGCACTGATATAACCCTGTTTAGAGGAAAACAAATCACAAACACTGTCAAATATATTCCCGATTTACCATCCAACATGAATTTAAGGAAAGGGATCTAGCGAAGCACACAATAGAACAAGCTGAGCCAAGTGACGTGGTGTTATATGTATTACAGTATCTCATGCTCGTTCCTTTGAAGGCAAGGAAGGAAAGAGTCAAACACAGAGTTGAACCCAGCTGTCAATCAATGTAAAAAAAGACACATCTTGCCTTGTGACAGCACCTGGAGGCGAAAAATGAGTTACGGTTTACCTTGAGCTCCCTAGAAATCCATGACGCCAATGTTCTGGCAAGATTCCAACTCTGAAAACATGGAACAAGATGAGGATGAAAAAGAAACACTTGCAAACATGGCTAGTTTGGTCATGCACAAGCATGCAGGCAGGGGGCTGCTACAGTTCAGCACACTGTCCTCAATACATCACATTGAACACTGAACGGGAAAAGAAAGGAAAGCTTTGTGAAGTAACTTTGGCCTGACTATGCTAATAAAACTTCTTAAAGCTTCGTACAAATGTGTTGTTGCTTTTGAGAACTTAACTGTGCTTTTATAATAATTCCAGGTTCTTGCCTTGGAACTTCAGCTTGTTGACAGGGCATTGTTAATGATTGTTAAGTGGTTGCTAAGGTGTTGCTAGGCCATTGCTACAATATCCCAGGTGGCAGCTAGGCGTTTTTTGTGGAATCACAGGTCGTTGAGAAGGTGTTGTTATGGTAGCATACCTTTATGATGTTGACATAAGAGGAGGGTCCAGAAACATTTGGCTGCAGCGTGTATTCTGACTGTGAGGAAAATATCAATACACTTGAGTATCGCAATATTATGTTGTGTGATACTGTATTGATTCTCAAAAACACAGTAGTGTCTGTAAGTGGTTTGTTTTGTGTTGTGTTTAAACTCCCGACTATAACAGCAGTGTTATAATCTATTTTCAGCCATTAGACTTTTCCACTCCAACATACACAAGTACCCTAAGGCTGCTAACGTTAGCATAAGCAAACATACCTACATGATAGTGTTTTTTATACTATGACAGTTCTTTTAAAATTACATTTTAAAAACTGGCCTTAATATAGCCTTTGATATATTAACCCCTGTCTCATGATACATGTCACGCCACTGGGTTTTTGTCAATACTCAGCCCTCATGAAGTAAAACAGGTAGAAAAAAAAAAGGCACAAACAACACAGGTGTTCAGTATAAGATCTCCTATCCTGTAAAGTTCTAGGGTTAGGGTTAGGACTAGCTAACCCTAAAGTTGGTTCTAGCTTGAAAACTGTGAGTGGAGTAGTGGTGCAAATTTTTGGCTGTCAAAGAATAAGAAGAAGAAAATGAAGAACAGTAAGTTTTCTTTTTTATAGCTCTTATCCAGAGTGACTGCACTTACAGTATGTATTCTAGCTGGTACAAATATGTTTGATTCCAAACTACCCTTAAGTTAAGACACTGCCAGAAACAAAAGCCAGTCCTCTTATATTTAGAACAAAAAATGCTGTAATTATTTTTTTCCTGAAAACTGCTCAAAAAAACGCTTTGGCCCTATACATTACACACAAAGAGCACAGGCTACCCCAACAGCCTGGAGCAATTTGTGATGCTCTGTCAAAGTATGGCTGGGCATGTGTAACATCAACACACAGTAATTAATCAGCTTACGATTCAGACAGCCTTTATGGACGTAGAGGCAGTAGATGTGACAAGATGTTTGAAAGCACCATTACCTGTCCTGGCTGATTAATGGGACTCTGAAAAGAGACAAACTAGGTGCAGGTAGCTACATGTTGAATTGCACATATAATTCATCATTATGGTCTCTCGTCTCATTAAAGGGTTAACCAGTTCCCCAAAACATTTAAAAGCTGTCTGTCGCTTACTTGCTGCTGCTAGATGATTATGCTAGCTAACCTTCTACCATCGGGCAGATCTGAAACTGACTCCAAGCTCTGTATGTAGTGCAACAGGCAGGAAATTCAATTATGAACTCCACGTCCCATATAATGCAAATTGTACAAGTCCTACTTTGCACAGGGCCCTGATAGGGCTAGGACCGGATCTGGCTCTTGGCCTTTTATGAGGTTAACTATTACCTATTCAAAGAAAACATTTCAAAGCAGATTCACAGCCTGTATAGAAAGCGGTACAGTGAAATTCCACCTTAGGATGATGGAAGTGAAGTAGTGAAAAGTGTATGCATGAATAACAGCATACACATGTATTTGTAAGTTAATACTGCTGACAGAGCAGAGAGTAAGCTTCAACACACCACATACCAGCCAGAGCAATTCTGTCTAGGTTTAAGTTAAAATCACTCTTTGTGATTCACTCAGTGCCCAGAGTGAATAAGTAGAATGCGGACAGGTTATCCCAAACACTTCAGCATTCATAGAGATCTGAAGCGGCAGCCATAACTTCTCAGCTCTCATAAACAGACATCGCTCATCTTCCCCAACTGAAGACGCTGAGCAGCAGAGATGGCTGTTATGGTATGTCGCCTCCAGGCCAGCAAGGCACATTTGATTTAGAATGATGGAACACCCAGGCCAGGCACATTCATCTCTCATGCAGAGCCTGCATTGTCTCTGTCCTTCCTCTGACCTCTGTGTCACCAGCCACCTTTCACCCAAACACAGAGCAAAGGAGGCCAGGGTCAAAGGTCACACAACAAGGCACAGAGGGTGGGCTGCGCAAGAGAAAAGAGAAAGGGGCCGGATTAACAATTTATGTCCTTGATGTATGCGAAGGGGGAACAGCACTTAATTTGACTTGACAATCTCTCAGCGAGCTAAACAGGGCACTCTCGCTTAAACGATATTGAGGACAAAGCAGAGCTTATTTAGGGACATTTGAGGAATGGCTCCACCCAAAATCAAGTAGATCTCCTGAATGGAGTCTGGTGTGCAAAGTGTGTTTCTTTAGTTTTGCATGGAAGCTATGAGGCTACAAGTTAGACTTAGACTTAGAGTTAGACTTATTTATAAAAAAAAAATACTCTTGTTCTTCTCTCAGAGTGTATTTGACCGCAGTGCCAAACACAAAGCTAATGCGATCCTGAAATGATTTGAGTTCAGCACACAGTATATCAGCTCTCATTACCAGTCAGAGAGTGTGTACCAGGGCAGATGCAGGGACCAGATGGCCTGCTGTGAGTTCCTCTCCTATTGTGGAGCTAAATAGCTAAGAATGTATCATCTGCCGGGAATCTGATTTGATGTAGATAGATCACTGCTCTCGGGTCAGAAGCCATATCCAGTCTACGTGAATAACACTGTGTCAGCATTTTCATAGTAGTGTCTCCCAGAATTACAACACTGCAGTCCTTGAGATATTTAAATTTCACAGACCCTCATCTCTTGCATACAACCACACTCACTTTTTATAATATGACAAACTAGCTCCTCCTCCTCCACAGCCCAGCCCTCCAAAGACCATTATATTAGGGAACTTAAAGCTATTGGAGTCGTTCGTACACTCTTACAGATTATCTCTCTGACACAAATAACATGCAGGGAAGTAGATCGACATTTGGATGAATCAGCAGGCTCCTCGGCTGAAGTCGGAAGTCTGTGCTGAACTTTGTTCTCCTAGCAGGTATAGAAAGGAGAGCACAAAGATAAACAAGACAGTAAATCTTAAAGATAACAATCGAGGCTGGACTGCAGGAGGTCGTGCTCTTAACTGCCAGGAGAATGACCCCTGTTTGATACAGATTCTGATAAGACTACGCTGTCTAGGCTTTGACTTTGCATATAAGACAACGTTAAAACGGAGTGCACTGCATTCAGAACGGCTGCCGTGGTGCTGATAATGTGGAAGAAAGAGCTCTACAGTTAAAGAGAACGTCAGGGAAAGAGGGGGAGAGACTGTGAACTCAGCCCTGACTATAAGCCACAGTGCTAAACAATTTGTCCCCATTCACTCTTCAATGCATCTCTCAGCACAGCTCACTTATCTGCTTGCAGCAGGCCAGTGTTTGCCAGCGGAGGAAAGAAAGGCCACTTTCAGAATGCATGAATGAGAATTAGGCAGGGGTCTGCCAGTGACATGGAGGGGCTCAATTTAGCAGGCTTTGAGAACAGTCATGAAAGAAAAGCAGTATTTTGCAAATGCCTTATAAATTGAGTACGATTCCGTACTTCGTGGGCCCAAACAGATCTCGCATTTGAAATTACCAACTCATTAAATTTCATAAACCGCCCTGAACAGCTCTCCAGAAGATTAAGGAACATGGAGAAAATTACAAAGCAGCGTCTTGCTTTCAGTAATCAAAACAAGCTACCAGAGCAAAGCAATTTATTTAATTCTTTGTGTTTGCTGGCGAGTATCTGGGAAAAGTAAACAGCACCCGATGATTTTCAACTGGATTAAGCCCCATTATGGATAATCCTTGTTTTGTCATTGTCAAAACAAAACCTGCTGGCACCAAAAGGGGTTACTTCATATGAGAAGGTGCTCCTAACTCTTAATGCAAGAAGGAAAGAAAAAGTGGAAGTTTAAGATGCTGTCAGAACATGTAATCGTGTAATTTCAAGTCATTGCACAATATTTACGATGGAATAAAATAGACCCTCAACCATTTACACTGGATGGAGTTTGAAATGACTACAGGCCACTACTTTCTCAGACACTCAAAACAAAAACAGTGACCACTAAGTAGCCCCTTCCAACTCCCCATCTGCCTCAAGCCCTCCTCCCCTCTGGCCAGGTCAGGGACGTGGGCGGAGGACTGCTTAATTTGGCATCGCAAACCTCTTATTTAGTTCTGCTAGGCTTAAATGACTTTCCCCCACACCTGGAGGCTAAAGGCTGAGAAGGTATCTGCTTACCTGGGCCACACCTTCCCCGGGGCAGACGGGATCATCCCTTTAAGCAAATTGGATGGCCTTTGTGCTGCTTTGCTAACAGAAGCTCTCCATTTGGTTCAGTGAAAAATGTAAATTACTGGGGTAATTGAGACAGAACGGGCAACCACATTCCAGCCAATCGACAACATTGCTTTCTATTTGTGGTGCGCCGCACTGCAGGCCTTCGTGTGATACCGTCATGGTTGCAGCCACTTAGTGGTCCATTAATTACAGTTCAAAACATTTTCATTGACTTTATCTGTGGGCAGGATTAAAGGGGCTTTGGGTGGGGAGTTCAGCTCAAGCGGACAGATAGAGCAGTGCTCCACATAGCCTCAGGACTGAGTTCAGCCCAAGCCCTCTTAATTATCTTCTGTCAATACCCACTCATCAGAGCAGCCAGTGCAAGTGACCTGCATGAGCTCGCTCAGCGAGAACCGTGACTGCCAACACGCCACACTACACAGCTCACAGACACCAGCTTCATTTGCCCTTGTTATTTATTAATTTACTACTCATGTAACCTTCTCCTCAGATTCTTATTCATCTGTTTATTGTGAGGGAGACTTGGCAAGATGTAGAAAAGAGAGGTAGACAAGCATGAAGTATGCCTTGGTTGCTTACTCAACCTCAGTCCGAGGCAGGAGGCCTAAAGCAATCATCTGCAGCGGGTGGGTAAAGTGGGTATGAAATGACCCTCTCTAACTGCAGTCCATATTCACTCAGTGACGATATGCAAAGTGTTGGCTGTTCTCAAAACAAAGGAAGCAGCTGTTCTTTAGTCTCTCACACACGCTCTTCATTTCATATACAGGCCTGTGCAATAAAATCACAACCTTTTATTTATTTTATTTTCCAATCAAAACGATAATGAAGGAATGAATGAACAAATGAATGTAGCTATTTGTGGTGCAAGAGATATTTCTAAGCAGATTAGATATTAAACATTCCACTCCTAAGGAGAAAGTCAAAGGAGAATAATGTGCAAAAACAGGAGTTTTCTACAACGCTTCAGATCTGCTTCATCCTTCCACTGTGAGGAGACTCAATGCTATGAGTCTGAAAGAATGCATAGCTCTCATTACTTAGAATAGGAAGAACATTTGACCACCCCAGAGGCCAGACCTCACCCTAACCCTAACCCTAACATCTCTGAATGTGTTTGGGATTACTCGAATCATGAGAAGCAAAAATGCACTGAACTTTGAAGATGTGAAAGATGTTGTGAAAAAACAGAAAACTTGCTATATTAAAAAAATAAACAATTAAATAAATTTTCTGTTTATACTGATCTTATACATGAGCTTATACTTAATAGCAGACTCAACTGGAAATTAAATTAAATTAAAGGCGGTCTCTGACTTTTGCTCAGCACAGTATATAGCATGCGGCTATATATAAGGGCTTCAATGTATGAAATGTAGGAAAACTTATTTAAGAGAAAACTATAGGTAATGAGCCAATCATCACATGTATTTTAAATACAGGTCATATGTACCAAATCACCAGAACACATGCTGATTAACATTATTTTTGTGCTACAAGGCAGACCTGGAAATTTGATAATGCAATTTAATCCAAGATGCTGTTCACACGACCACTTAAATAATCCAGTAATGATTGTATAATAGTAGCATTACTTGCATGGAAAGGCACTCGGTGATTAAAACATAGAGAAAACAGACAGCTGGAGCAGGCGTGTTGTCACTGGGCTTCTGGCTCAGTTACAGAGGAATGTCTTCTGAATGCTCTGAAGCCACTACTATATAGAGAACTGTGACTTCAAACGTGTTCCAGGTGCTGAACACACTGGTGTTTAAGTTGTTACCTGGCACAGATGTATTAAGATAGATTCAAACCAAAAGATCAAACGTGTTTGGATTGGCTTCCTGTAATCTACGTGAACGCTCTTCAACCTGCTAAGACGACTATTAATCAAGTGACAAGCGGTTTCAGATGCCACATTTAGCAGTGTCGCTTTCAGGAACCAAGCTGCAGTCATCATTTCAGATGATATAGACGGGGGGCGCACATCATCACATGATGCTGTGATCTGCGGAACATGACCTTTAGGCATCCGTTCCAGGCCCGAATTCACATGGGCCCCCGGTTGTCCCCTAGGTCTAAATGAACCTCGGTAGAAGTTCTCAACCCTGGCGGTCCCTGGAGGCCTCCTGCCCTGCACATTTTAGCGCACACCACTTCAGCTTTCTAAAGTGCAGTGCAAAGGGGCCCATTGGACCTGGGTAGAGAGGCACTGCTTTAGAATGACTGCCTGATGTCCCCCTTAAAGACTCCAGGAGGTGGCTAGGCATTGGTTTTCTGTAGCAATGTTATCCCAGGTGTTTATAGTGGTGCTGATAGAGTCTCTTAAAAGGTTGCTAGGATGTTGTTAAGTGGTCTTTATGGTATTCCTGGTGGTCACTAGGTGGTTGTTATGGTATTGGAGATTACTGATAGGGTGTTGCCAGTGTACCTGTATCAAGGTGTGCCAATGTGTGTACAACCATTCCACTATTCATTCTGAACTGGACAAAGAAATCATACAATAAAACTGTTAACAAATGTTTCAGAGTTGGTTCAGTGCTGACGTTCAGAAAACGAAGTAGAATATAAATGGGAGAACACAAGGCTAAGAAGGTGAGAAATACAGGGGGTCCTCTAATTAACTTCTTGGACGTCTCAAATTCAAAATTCTGGGGGGTCCAAATTATGACATATTATGACTCCATGCTGTCCATCAGGGAAAAACAGATGCTCAAATATAAATTCAGGGAACAACATGGGACCCTCCAAGGGGTATCAATTCCAACATGAGCTCTGTAAACCAAATCAAGTGAACAAAATCTGCTAACAGTAGATACCCATGTGTAAAGAAGCAGCATCTGTTTAAGATGCAAGCAGACAAGAAAACATTTGAAATATGCTTTTATGTGGCATTCCTAATCTGCCAATCAAAACGTTGCAGTGCTGCGTAGCGTAGACTACTAACACAAACTGTGACATATTAACTGACATCAGCTCGAAACATCAGAGGCAGCGCAGGCGGGGAATGTTCCAGATTGCAGGTATATATACGCAATTACGCCCAACCAAAAGACCCACACAGAGCATTCACACAGCAAACATCTCAAACATACACACCGCATGAAAGGTTTCTTTTCACTGCTCACTCTCTCTCTCTCTCTCTCTCTCTCTCTCTCTCTCTCTCTCTCTCTTTCTAGCACTGCTCATAATAAACGGAAAAAGTGTGCTTGCCTTCACTTTCCAGCCAAGCAGCTCGGCGTAAAGATTCATGGACTTAGTAGTCATGTCATATAAGCCGTCAGAGGAAAGCATATGGAATGTATTAATGAGATCACGGTGGCCGGCTTCCGCAGGCAGAAGAGCAGAGAGAAAAGTATTGGAAGTTATGCGTATGCAGCATTTTAAAAAAAACAATGTTTTACCAGCGTTTTCTAAAACTCTTTCAAGTTGAAGGCATGAGGCGGTAGTTTCTCACGTTACGAGAATTGCAGAGGGGTGAAATCAAACGCACGGGTGGGTTTGAGTGGATGGAATTATTAGCATAAACCATATCAGACCATCTCTACACCCACAGACCTTCTACAAACACCTCCTCTACCATTTCAGGCTAACAGTAAGCTATACATATGAGACACCTTTCCCAATGCTCTACACTTGAGGTGCCAGGTGTTCACATAAAAATTCAAAATAATACTAGAAATGAATGTCATGGTTTATGGCTCAAGATATAGTACATAGTACAGCCTTAAACTGTCACATACAGAAGTTTGGACGTCCTTGGTCAAATATTGGTGACTTTTTCTAATGAAACACAAGTAAATACACCTTCTGCACATTTCAGTGCACGAGTACTGCTTATCTGAATGACTGTATGGTTCATAGTCATGTCTATGTAGTTTAAGGAAAAATTCTATATGCAATATGTATTTACAGATACATTTAGAAAATATGTCATTTGTGATGTGCATGACTGTCACACATGAAAATGTGCATGGGAACAGTTGGCAGCGGCTCTCGCTTGAAAGAAATGAAGGAATGGGCAGTGATTATTCATTTGCATTAGACAGCAGAATCCTGCAGTGAAAGGCTGGAATGCAGCTGTGGACAGAGCCTGGGACCCAAGGCTGGGAAAGTGAGATGAGCTGCTAGGACTGAGCCAGCTGGACGCACGGATGTGAAAAGAGACAAACACATGTACACACTTGTTTTAATGCAAGACTGGGACATGTGGACAAACACAAGTTTACAGTTACCTCCTTGTTTTGCGTTTCCAGCTCAAATGCACACTGTCATTATAGGAAAAGGAAGCATCACATACTAAAATATAGTCCATGTCAGAATTTGAAAGATTCTGCCTTTTACATTGTTTTGCTGATACTAAAATTTGTAATAAATATATTTCTATTAAATTAGATACAAAATTAAAAAGTATTTTCAGTAGTGGTTTGAACCCACAGCCCTAACATTACTACCACGTCCTTGTTTCCTTGTTTCCTTGTATTTTAGCAGCTCCACTTACTATATAGATGCAGTTTGTAGTTCTACAATTACACACCACAGTCCATCTGATTCTCTGCATGCTTTGTTACCCACTTTCACCCTGTTCTTCAATGGTCACAACC
Source organism: Megaleporinus macrocephalus (assembly GCA_021613375.1). Classification (NCBI taxonomy): domain Eukaryota; kingdom Metazoa; phylum Chordata; class Actinopteri; order Characiformes; family Anostomidae; genus Megaleporinus; species Megaleporinus macrocephalus. The sequence goes on along the minus strand of CM038709.1, from coordinate 24,178,542 downwards.
CCCACAGGACCACCACAGAGCATGTATAATCTGGGTGGTGGATCATTCTCAGAACTGCAGTGACACTGACGTGGTGGTATGTAAGTGTGCGTGTTGTGTTAGTGGATCAGACAAAGCAGTGTAGGAGTTTTTAAACACTGTGTCCACTCACTGTCCACTCTATTAGACACACTTGTTGGTCCACTATGTAGTTGCAAAGTATTGCTGCATTAATCAGTGGTTACGGGACTCTCTTGGCTAGATGGTTTTTGTTGGTGGACTATTCTCAGTCCAGCAGTGACAATGAGCTCCATCTGATCCACTCATACCAGCACAAAACACACTAACATACAACCACCACATCAGTTTCAATGAGAATGATCCACCACTCAAATAATACCTGCTCTGTGGGGGTCCTGACCATTAAAACCAGAGTAAAAATGGGAAAACAGAGAATCAGATGGACTAGAGTCTGTAATTGTAGAACTACAAAGCGCTCCTATATGGTAAGTGGAGCTGATCATATGGAAAGATAAGGTAGAAACAAGGAGGTGGTTTTAATATGATGGCTATTACGGTGCATATAATACATACTTTTCCAAACACAGAGTATGGCTCGTCCTCATTTTGATCAATGTCTTTGTCTGATAATGTACAAAAACAAACATACAAGACACACACACACACACACACACACACACACACACACACACACACACACACACACACACAAAGACTACACTTTCTGTTAAACTAATCAGTGTCCCTCACACACTGTTCACTGCAGCAGTGCTCCTGTGCCAAAGCCGTCACACCCTGTCCGGAAAAGACGAGCGTCAATGAAACGCAGAGCACATGATCTCCAAACGAACGCAGAAGGAGAATCAGCAGTAAAATGACAAAGAATGACGTCTCAGCCAAAACACCAAACACTCTGGCAGAGTGCAATCCCTCAGTGGCTGAGAGAAAATCCGCTAACTGCACACCAGCGTATAGGCAGGTGCAACGGCTAGAGTAAGCAATTGGCAACGCAAAACAAGTCACTCGCGAGACATCTGGACGCAGTGTCAGAAGGCCTCGTGCTAGACACTACACGGCTGAGAGTCAGTTGCAGAGTGTGAAGCTGAGAATCTGTCACTAAAGTGCCGTTTCCCCCTCAGTCCCTCTAATGTGAGCTGCGGCTGCCTGAGAAACACTTAATCCTGCCACAGGGAAAACTTCTGGGCCAGACTCCATAAGAGGCCCTACGATATTACTGCATTACAGTGTATTATATGATAGTGGATTGACTGATACTCCACTTTCCTACTGATATTTTTCCCTTTTTTTCTTTTGCAAGACCTGCAATAAACATAGCATTGACAAATTACAATATGTTACAATTTAGAACTTTTGACTGCAATTATATACGTAATCAATCAAATAAAGGCAACGTTCAGTCTTATTCTGCAAATAGTACATCAATATATGGGGCTTTCTTATTTATATAATTTATATATTACTCCATCCATCAGCAGTCTGACCCTAAAGTCCACTCAAGTTCCATCTTTAAACCAACACAGAACACTCCCTGCATTCCACCAGCAATGAAGAAAGACCAGGGAATGTCGCTCTGAGCACGAGTTTGTCCTGTTCTGATTACATCTCTATTTACCATGGGCTGATCTTTTGTCTTAATTGGCTTTGTTTTTAATCAGATGGTCAGATGTAACATGGGCATGTCTAGATCACACATCCTTTTAACTGCACTGACTGAACATTATCTGAATCAGGGTAATGAGACGAGACTGTCGCCTAGCTAGACTAGCGGCAGTCATCTTGAAGCCTGAAATTTCTCTGTACTGCAAGTCAGACAGTGACACATTAATCTCACAGCTTATCCATCACTTACTGTGAATCTTTTAATAACTATTACAAACGTTATGTAGTTACAAGAGACGAGCATTGAAGTCTGGACCTGCTACTGGGTGCTTAGAGTTAATAGGCTTGAGGAATAAAGTTTGCAGTGTTAAAGGAAAGGGCGGGACAGAGGTGCTAATAACAGTGCAGGCTAAATGCTCCTCCTAGAGGGAAAACATGAATGAACCACGATCACACTGCCTTCAGCACCACTCACAGACTCTGTTCAGCCGGCCAGCACAATGATATACTGCTATAGCAGCGATGTTCAACTTTTACATTTACGTTGTACTAGCGAACTGCTCACCGACAGCACCAGCACCTGTAGCAGGTAACAGATATCTGAAAGTTCTGTTATCTACGTTCTATCTGAATCACACTGCCAGTTGCCCTTGATTTGTAAGAGCTTACACGGTTAACAATTCAGCACAAACGGTCACTAATTAACATGAAGGAAACCTTGAAACCCTGCAGAGATGTGTGATTTTCACCTCTGTGGTTTAATCAGTAAGCTATTAACCTGTCCAGCAAAAAGTTTGGGAACACCTAGCTTGGCTGGCTATAACTCAAAGACTTGTAAAGGGGTGAAATGGTAACATTTTACTGAAAGCTGTGTGACATCTACACAAACTTGTCATGACAACTAACTTATTAATAGATCACTGTTTTCCCTTCTCCGCATTCAATACTGCATTTAATTGTAAATCCAGTGCTTTTGCATTGCTTTTGGTTTATTTCTGGTGACCAGAGGAGAAGGTTTCTTCCTCTCACTGTAGTTTTTGCTCACCAAGGGCTTTGTGAGAACACATACACACACACACACACACCCACACACACACACCCACACACACACACATCTTTCAGATTTTCCCTTCTACAGGGGTTGCCACTGTGAGTCAACTCGCACGCTAGATTTGGCAAAGTGTTTTACGTCACATGCTTTTCCTAACACAACCCTCGCCACTCACCACATACACTCACATCTACGGGCAATTTAGAGTGACCAACCAACCTAACATGCATGTGTTTGGACTGTGGGAGGAAACCGGGGTACCTGGAGGAAACCCACTCAAGCACGGGGAGAACGTCACGGACCGGGAATCCAACCCAGATCACCTTGCTGTGAGGCGACAATGCTAACCACTACACTACACCACCGTGCATATATATATATATATATAGTGTTTATATATATAAACACTCGCTCAAGCTGATGTAATGTAACCTTACGTAAATGTTTATAACTGCATATTCCAGTAGGCCTTATGTGTCATAAAGGCTACTTTAGTCAACTAGTCAAAACTTGCAAATGTAATCTTAACAGTGAATGACGAGGTTGGATTTGACTAGAATAGGCATTAATAAAGATGTAGGGTCATGTCACTTGATATGGCAATAAATAAATAAATAAATAAATAAATAAATCATACGTGTGACAGTGCTATTTTGGGAATTATGTCTACACATTCTTGCATACATGTTTGTCATAATGTCACTAATCAACAGCACCATAAGGTGTTTGAAACTATGTGGGGCAAAATATAATATTCAATTTTCAACACTCTTTTCATTTAAACCTTCAATATATGTGTATGTGCAGTTTTTAATGAAACTGTAGAGCTGATGGGCAGTAAATAAAGATACAAGCTGGTGGTTTTAATTAATTGGTTAATGTGTATAAGCTCGTATATGTTTAATATGCGCACAAATATGTACGTTTGTTATATAGAAAGATGACTCTACGTTGGCATGTTTTCTTTTCTCTGCGCTATTTACAGAATTTGACTACGTTTTGCTGCATACACAGCAATTCTTTACAAATCGTTGTTGTCCAATGAAAACCATGTATCTGTATGTGTCGATTTTAAGTTTTGAACACGCCAATGGCCGTTTAAATTGTGTGAAGACTTCATGACTAATGGACCAATAGAAATGCTCCAAAATAACTTGAGAAAATTCTGGTTCCATTGACTTACATTGAAAGTAAAGAATGTTTTTTGGTCTCTCTATAAAGTAGCAATTTTGGAAATACTTGTTTTTCATTGGACAGCAGCGATATGTGAGACCTGCATATCATATCTAGAAAGACAGGCTTGAAGGCTCTTTTATGTTACTGAAGCCTTAGCGGGACAAAGTGCAAACTTTAGACATGTAACAGGAAGTCCAGATATTTACAGTATTCTCCAGCACAGCACGATCAGTGCTCAGTGCTTTCGCTCTCTATGGAGCCTCATCAGTGCAGCACTGCTCATACAGGGCTTTACTGAGGTCCAGCATCACAGGCTAGTAATCAGTCACTTCCCTTAAACAGCACTCAGCTCCCTATCAGCAGCATCAGGAAGCCCATTAGCACAGCACATGCGTCCCACTCTTCCACTGACAAACACAGCACACACACATTCACGTGCCCTGCTCTGATCACACTGTCACATGCTCTGAAACATTCTTCATTCTTCAACCGTACAATCGTCAGTTAGACTTGTTCTTTTAGTTGACTGAACCCACGCCGCAGAGACACACTCTAGATGTCCAGAAGTTTGTAGACACCTGCTTCTTCAGTGGGAGTTCATAAGATACTAGATTTTGGAACACTGCTCAGAGGATTTGATCGCATTCAGACACATACTCTTTCTGCATTGATTACTAATCAAACGTGCTCTGATCATCTGCGGCACTCGCATGAATAAACCTAAAATCTAACTAAACTAATAACACACACACAGCTGTACTGTTCATGTATGTTATTGAGCTCATTGAGTTAACAGTCATAGTGGATATCTGTGTTAATGACTTTCCCAGGAGCAAAATTAGCATGGACCTTGATGCAAACAACCTACAGTTGTAGGCCTCAGAACGCCTGTTAAAGAGACATGTAGAGCTGAAACAAAGGCTATGAAAGCCTTATTAAAGACCTGGGTGGATATCAATCTACAGTTAGACCAACTGTCCACGCAAATGAAGAAAATTCAGGATTGTTGCTACTCTTTCTAGGTGTGGGCATCCTGTTAAAATCTACAAAAGACTCTACAAATATCAAAAAAAAAAAGAAAAACACCCTTTGTTCATGTCCACTATTGTCCACTATTAAAAAACGCTGAACAAGAATAGTGCTCATGGTGGGACACCACAAAGGAAGACGCTGCTGTCCAAAAAAACCCATTGTGGACCGTCTCAGGTTTGACCAAGGTTACTTGGATATTCCACAATGCTTCTGGGGAACTGTCCTGTGGACAGATGAGGCCAAAATGAAACTTTTTAGCACTAATGCACAACAATTTTGTGGAAAAGGGACACCGCACGTTAACAACAACACCTCTGCTTAACTGTAAAGAATGGTGGAGGAAGCATGTTAAGGCAAACTTTGCTGCCTCAGAGCCTGTAAGCCTTGTGATTATTGAGGAAACACTGATTTTAAAGGCATATCAAAACATTATACAGAAGAATCCAGAAAAGTCCACGACCTCGAGCTGAAATGACATTGCGTTATGAAACAAGGTAATCACCCAGTTCAAAAGTAAATCAGCTACAGATTGACTGAAGAATGAGAAGTTTTGGAACGGTCAAATCAGAGTTCCGACCTATGGAGGATTGTGCTAGTAAAGCATCCCAGTAATAGCCCAAAACACGTGCAGGGAGGAAGGGTCTAAAAATCCTCCTCAACATTGTGCAGTTATATTTGCAGCTACACAAACCGTTCGGTGGAGGTGGTTGTTGCTACAAAGAGACCTAAAGGTTATTAAATTCAAGGCTTCACCTACATTTTATAGCGTGCACTGTAAATATTACTCAGTGTGCTCAATAAAAGACACAAAATGCTAAACAATCAGTTTGTTTTTTTCAGCTGTAATTGTGTTGGTCTGTAATTCTGACTGGTGATGGTGCAGAAATCCAGGCAGTTTCAAAAGGTTCACTTTATTTTTATTGCATATGTACAGTCAATCCTTTATAGCATTTTAGCTCAGGTACTGCACGTACACTCTGTACTGAGCTACTTCCAGCTAGCACATTGCTAAATAGCCTATCTTTATATAGATCACAGAGTGCAAGGAAAGGTCACATTCTTCCAAGTCTTTGAGATTGCTTGGCTAATACTTACTAATAGCCTGGTGATGAGTTAGACTGACATAATGTTAGAAATCATTACGCAATACAGAAACAATTCAGTGATAATCTCTCTTGGTCAGACCGAATACATGCATGCAAATCATTTACTGAGGAAAAGGGAGGCAGAGGAAAAACACAGACCCAATCAGAGCACAAGTACAGGTCAAATCTATAAGTTGTCAGTGGAAACGTCTTTGTAATTATGTGTTAAAATGACTGGGTTCCTCTGGGAAATGACAGCATGTACAGCATGGTATTACATGTGCTCCTAGATATTAAAGCAGCACTGTCTTTGTCATTTGTGCTCTACAGAGGTATGTTGACAACTGTAACAAGTCTCTGACACATACAGGAGGGAAAATACACTGCATGCCATCGCTTGAACAAAGGCAGCAAGTAACTTCTGGCAGCTGACTGGCTACACAGAAGTCACACTGTAAAAATAAACATTTGCTCATAGTTATCGTGATATCCTAGAAGTCTAGACTTTGTATTTTCTCAACATAGAGAAGGAAGATGTAAAAATAGTACCAACAGGTGTTCTGGAGGTGTGTTGCTCACCTTTAGCCAAGCTGTCATGACACAACAGAGTCAAAACACTTCAATGAAACAAAACACACAACCCAGCTCTGGAAAAGACTGTGGAAATAGAATCTGACCTGCTGTGTATACAGTACTGTGTAAAAGGCCTGCAAGGGAGTTCTGTACAGCTGGTCCACAATCTCAGTTATTAACACTATAAAAATATATCTGAATAGAACTAAATTTACTTCTTAGACTAAGCTCCACAACAGGAATCAGGAGTCAGGTGCAGTATATTTGGCCAAATTTTGAGATCAAAACCGGATACATATTTAGAAAATCAAGGCCAATATTATAAAAACCCAGACCAGTACCTAAAAACCATAAACCAAAGCACAAAGTCATAACCAGGAAAGCGAGACAATAGAAACAAACCTCAGAACAGAGGTCTTTATGTGGAAAATGGCCACTAATTAGAAAACCAGTGAGAACACGAGTCTAGAATTAGTCTAAGAACACCGTCGGTGGGTGAAAAAAAAAGAACTATCAGCAGCAGATGTGACAGTCTGGAAAGCTATTTTTCACAGTTTTAACTGAGATTTTGTGTGTAAATGCACTAAAATAAACAAAAATAAAGAGTATTTATAGAAAGTAACTAGAATGTTGTTTTCAAAAAGTTACTGACATCTTATAAGATACAGAAAATTGCAGAATGGTCAGCTAGTGTACTTGTTAGATCCTATCAGCAGCCACTGAATACAGTTTAATGGAAGAATGATGAGCTGAACTAAGGATCCAGATGAATACTGGGCTTACTTGAGAATAAAGTTTCATATTCATGTATCATATTTATTAAATTATTTTTTACACTAGTACACCATCACTGCTTTTCAGAACAACGGACTGACCACTCAGACCTCAACCTCACTGTGTTTTAGGTTTCTTGGATTATGAAAAACATCTACAATCTTCTAAAACTGAAGTCAGTGTGAAAAAACATTCCTGCGGATTTCTTTGAATAACTGAAAGTAAGTCTCCTGAATAGAATGGAAGCATGGACATACTAAAAACTGGAAAAAATTATATTTAGTTGTGGAGGCTTCTGTGTAATTGTCTGTTAAATACACAGCTCCTTCTTTTTTCTGGTGTAGAAAAATAAATAACCTGCACGTAACGGTCATCCTGACTGGAAAGTCTATGAGTGGAAAGTGTGTCTGATGATGTACAACCCTCTATTAAGCGCTCTTCACTGACACTGACCTGAAAGTTCCTTCAGAAGTAAAACTCTTTACACTAAGACCGTGAGGACTGACCTTGACTGACATACTTGAGGCTTATAAATAATTAACAGCAAACTTTGAACTTTACCTCTATAGCGGGCGACTACACTCAAGTGGGCTTTGCGTGATAAGTGATAAAGCAAATGGCACTTAACTAGAAAGCGCTGGCTCAGAATAATGCACTCTACATTCGGCTGCTCTGGACAAATGATCAACATTTTCCAGACAGCGTACTCTCTGGGATGGCAAAGCTATGAAGCCTTGAGAGGACAGGGAGATGAAAGAGGGAAGAAATAAAGAGTGTATATTTTCAGAGCGAATGGAGAAGTGCACATTAACAGCACTATGTAATTATAATCATAACCATCCCAGAGGTAGATGTAATGGAATAGCCATTGGGCAGGACACTAAAACACAGTGGACCAATTCGGTGATCCTTCTTTTAGTTCCTCATCAGACTGACAGTGACCTAAAGGGGAAAAACTGACCAGCCGCCTCTGCTAGCAGTGAAACGTCTTTGATGGTGCGCGCTACTACACATACAGTCAGGTGACGCCACTGTTATCTAGAAACAGCTGTACTGAAAATATCAGACACAACACAGCCAGCAGCGTGCTCCTACTGATAAACAGACACCAAATACACTTCCAGGCAACTTTTCCACTCTAAATCCCCAAAGTCAAGAAAGGCAATCAGAGTTTATTTTAAACCTTTATTTGATCTTTTGTTTTTATATAATCAAGGCAATTTGAGATCTAGGAACAGACATCATCACAACACACTTCTTTAAACAATCTCTTAAAACAACTGATTGAATCTTGAAATTGTATTGTATTTGATCGCTGTGTAGAGTTGCATGAATGTACAGCAGTATAGGGATGCAATGATGTGGGAATCTGATTTATAATGATATGCCATAGCCAACAGCTGATATACATTAAACACAAACATGTATAAAATGTAGAGTTTGGGAATGGATACATACAGGCTTAAAAAAGCAGTCCAATTAATTAAAGTCCAGATCTTTTAGGACAGCAGTTGTCTTCTGGGTGTAGGTCTACTTCATCAAACAGCAGTTTAAAATACAGCCCATATCCAAATATCTGTCCAGTGCCATATGTTTGGGCCGTGTAGAGATAGTAAGGTATACATATATATTAAAAATAATAAAAATTTTAAAAAATGTGACTTTTCACAACAGCTAAATAAACACCCATGCTTCCATATAAGCAATATTTTAGAGGGGCTAACTTTTGATGCTCATTGATGCGGGTGAAAAACACAAGAGCCAGGAAAAAAGTAAGCATGATAGAGGCTAAGACATGCATACACCATAGAACACGTTCCATTTCAGCTGTCCAAACGCCAAAACCATTGACTCAACTTCACACTATATATATCCTGTAAATGAGTGACAATTTAACATCACTTCGTCCAGCGCGTACTGTAGTGTGTGCCATTGTTTGTAGCCAGCTCACAAAGCTAACCTTGATGCTAACTTTGGATTATTTTTTAAAATTTGAAATAACGCTGGACGAGATGCTTCACAGCGCCCCCCATTCATTCTTTTTAAGGAAGTATCTGCTGCCAATATATTCCAATATCATTATGCATCCCTACACCAATATAAATGCAGTGCGACTCGTTAACAACTGTAATGAGTCTAACGACAAACAGCTTGGCATGGCGAACAGATCCACTGCTGTTTAGCTGCAGACTGCAGCTAAAGCACTCACATACATACATTCACTCGTTTCCCTCTTTCTCTTTGGGGTTTTGCCCTTAAATGCACTGTAGAGCTGCTCCATTCTACACACCCAGTGTTTTGTGTGAAAACACACGTGACCAGCAGCCAAATTCATCTTCCCTTCCATCACACACCCACTGCTCCTGCCACCTGCTGACTCTCCACAGCAGCAAGCCAGCCAGCACCTATAAATTACAATCCCCACTTTCTCCCTAGCAACACCCAGTCAGCGCTGCGCAACCGGAGCCTGGGGCTGGAATCCTTTGGCCCTCCGGAGAGGCGCGGGGAGGCCTGGCCGGGCGTCAGCACGTCCAGCAGCAAAGGAAGGAAAAGGGCCGCTCTGTTGACATACATGGAACACAGGAAAAACACGCTGCATCCCCACAGAGTCGAGGATTTGTGGGCTGAGCGGAGGAGGCTGCTGAGGGACTTACGCAAGCAGCGCCGAAGGAGCGCATGTAGTCATGTGGGGAATGCCGAGGGGTCAGGGTGGCAACATTCCACTCAGCGCAGCTACTGCAGAGTGCCCTGCCATGCCAAGAAATAAGGTCAGAAGAGACAGGAAGGGGAGGAAAAAAAAAAAAAAACGTACTCAAGTTCATTCAAAAAAACAGGACGTACAAGGGCTATAATCCAGAGAGGTAAAAATACCCTCAGCGTGGTCTGCCAGAACTGCACACTCTTTATCTGGACTGGCGACTCATGTGAGCTCTTGCTTTTCCTTTAAAGCTTTCGGTCCGGGGCCAATCTCAGCACTCATGACAAGATTAACGTGTTGACCTTGCCACATATAAGCCTCGTGCTCTTTGTGTTTAATTAGCGTTTTCTCAGCGTGAAAGACGGCGCACCACAAGCTGCGTGTTGATGCTGGAGGCGGGTAAGGAACGTGGTGTAAAATTGCACTTGAGGTTCTTGTTTCTCCGGATGAGGAGAGATTTATAGGGATGGACACAGGTGACGGAGGAGTGGAATGTTTTTGCCTCTCCCGCACAGGATGTGTCCACTCTGCAATCACGAGGTGAACAGCGGATCCAGGGAAAGCCCAGATAAACACCAGGCCTTACGCAACACTGGCCCCCTTCAACAGGGCATAAAGGTTGCAGTCGGATATACCGTTCGTCAAATAAGATTTACTGTCCATCCTTTGCACATGACAGAATCTTCACATATACACACAGGTTATTATACAGTTTGTTACAGGATCAAACAAAACACATTTCATCAACAGTAAATAAACACATCTTAATGTTAATGAACTACTGAATCCCTTTATTCTCTCAGGAGCCGACAGTGGGTTAAGGAACTTGTAGTGGATTCATAGTGAATGACAAGCCTGTAGTGCTGAAGAGACCTTAAGACCTGCACAGCAGCACAAGTGGAAGTGGAGCACGGCGGGTACTTCAGCTGGGTCTGCTCAGGCGCTGGACAGCATGGTGGAGGTGAAGATCTGTTGCAGGATTTGAGGGATCTGCTTGGTATCCATGGCAACGAAAGAACGTCCTGCCGGCAGCGTTCTCTGGAGCCTGAGTGTCGGAGATAGAGAAAAGACCCCCCCAAAAAAACATTACCAATGCAAATGTGCTTTCACTTGCAATCAAAGTGAGCTACTACTCCTCAATGGCCCCACAATGGCTGTCATTCACACAGGTTCTTTTTTTGTAAGAGACAGGGGCTTGAGAAAATAGCTGCTGGTGGTGGGGGGGTGTGGATGCTGAATGCAGAGTACCGCCCCAGTCTTTTCACCTTCCTGCCCCCTCTTTCCTATTTCACTGACCATTCATCACTGTCATTCTGTCCCTCAAGGAGGACACATGCTCTGAAAGACGGGCCTTTAAATCATGGTGAGCCTGAAAAGAGCGGAGTCCATGCAGGCACAGATTAAGGCCATGCGGAATGTGCTCTGACCGCCGTGGTGGAATCACACTCGTGCCGGCATATTCTATGTGCCTTAGCTGCCACGCACAACAAAACAAAGTCATTTACAAGAGCCTATGGACTGCACTCTTTCATTGGCCCTGCGCGCCTTAAAAGCCTCCTTTAACCATACAAGCCACAACAAGGTGATAGTCTGCTTCAGGAAAAGGGCATTCTAATTACATTTCAAAGCGGGCTTTTGTAGAGCTTAAAAGATCAGTCTGGGCTGTAGTCACCAATATAATTCAACATTTGTATTTTTACACCCAAGGCCATGTCACAGCCTAGCTCTGTACTGACACAGCACTGCTGAGATGCACTCTGAGGCTTGATCATTTAACATTTAGGGTCTCAAAACCTAGTGAGTGTCTACATAGACAGCATTTATGTGATAGTATGCGGCTCCCCACATGTAGACTGTCCCAATTCTTAGATGTCTTAAACATGCTGTTTACAGAGAAACCTTATTTTGACCTGATTTTAAGGAAGCATTGAACTCCTCCTCAGCCGCTAAGACAATCCCATGATGCAACGCAGGCAAAACTAGGAGCAGTGAAGTTGTTTTAAAATGTAAGTTATTTCGATTCTCTCTGGTGTATTTATATGTTTCTTGTCATATAATCACACCAAACAGCTTTTTACTTGCAACTTTGTAACGAGTCGTTGACCATTTTGCAGTTTTATACTCGAGCCATTAGCATTTATGCTAGCGGATTTTAAAGCCTCGGGCTATTGTTTTGGATGCCGGCCGGTAGCTTAGCAACCAGCTAAACCGCCGTTCGCGAGCTGCAGTGGGCGGGAACAAGCCGTGACGCAGTTTCTCTCTAACTAGAGCGTCTCAGTAATCAATAATCAATAATGTCTTAAGGCTCATTTATGTTTCCTCCACGTGTGGAAATGTCTGCATGCGTTTCAAGCGATATAATCATCACTGCCCACATACTCTGTGCGTTAGCTTTGTTGGCATGGTTGTTCAGCAACACTTCCATTAGAGGACACTACGAAGTAAATCAAACATTGCGCCGCTGGATGAGCTCGTAGTTGTGTATTTACTTTAAAAAACAACGAAAAACAACGGGTTGTCTCAGTGCTACGGCGATGTTACATCATGGTTAAAATCATGGTTCTAACCAACTTGAACAACTAATCTTCAAAAAGTCCTGCCGTTTCTTCTTCGTCGTGTTCGTATGGAAGTGGTCGCGTCTTGCACTGCCTTCTACAGCGGTTTTGCTTTGTCCCGCCCGTATCCGTAAGCTTTTCCGAAAACATGCAAATTACGCACGAAATGAACTCAGAGTACGGACAGAAAGCTCCATGCGTATCCATAGCCGTATTTAACGTTGAGTATAAATGAGCCTTTATGAGGAGATAAGTCAGACAGAACGCTGCTACTTAAACAGCTGCCTACATAGACAGCCTACTTAGACACTCACTAGGTTTTGAGACACAGCCTTAGTCTGTTACTACTGTTTAAAACAAAGCCTCAGGTTTGTCACAATTTAAAAGTAAATGTTTAAACTGACTTGTGTTGGTAACGTATGCTCTTGTCGTGTTCCAGCAGTAGTGGGCACTTTACTAGGAACACCTCCTTGCATCTACACTCATTGTTTATTTTATCTGCTCCACTTACCATATAGGTGCACTTTGTAGGCCTACAATTACAGAACGTAGTCCATCTGTTGCTGAGCAGACTTCATTAGGTCAGGACCCCCACAGGACCACGACAGAGCAGGTATTGTTTGGGCAGTAGATCATTCTCAGCACTGCAGAGACACTGACTTGGTGGTGTATTGCTGTGTGCTGTGCTGGCCCGAGTAGATCAGACACAGCAGTGCTGCAGATGTTTTGTAAACACCTCAGTTATTTCAGTTACTGAGAACAGTCAGCCAACCAAAAATATCCAACCAACAGTCCTGTGACCAGCGATGAGAATGACTAATACAAAACTGTTCTGCAACAGATGTGTTGCAACAGATATGCGCTACTGTCTGTGTGTCTAATAGCGTGTATAATCAGAGGACACCGTGTTTAAAAACTTCAGCAGCACTGCTCTGTCTGATCCACTTGTACCAGCACAACACACACTAACATGCTCAGAATAAACCACCCGCCAAATAAGACTTTCCCTGTGGTGTTCTTATAGGGGGTCTGGACCTTTGAAGAACAGGGGATTAACAATGTATGCAGAGAAATAGATGGTCTGTAATTGTAGAACCATGAAGTGCTCCTATACGGTAAGTGGAGCTTATAATGACAATACACGTAGATACAAAGAGGTGCTCCAACTGAAGAGCATGTAAGTGTGTGGCGTCTGTGTGTGGACTAAGCTAAGCCAGTTCACCTGTCAGCCTGGTCTCCAAGCGAGCCGATGAAAATGGCGAAGGCGTGGACCTGCTCGTTGCTGGTGAGCGCGCGGGCAAAGCGGTCAGGGCTGATGCCGTAGCGCTCCAGGTTGGCATCGCTCAGCACAATGACGAAGTGCTCATCCGCCTCCTCACGCGCCAGCTCCTTCACAGCATGCTCCGTGCCCTCCAGTGTGTAGTCGCCACTCATACAGAATTGGGAATGAGCATGCATGGTCTGAGAACAAGGCATCGGAGAGAGGAACACTCACTGTTACAGCCATACTGTTCTTCAAGAAGCTTAATTTAATCCACTGCATGGACTGTGTGGTCCACAAGTTTGAAATCACTTATTAGATTAATTAATTTAAAATAAATTACCAACTTATTAAGTCTATGCTTGTTAGATGTTGAATGGAAAATAATATATAGCAATTTAAGCACCACTTTAAATTTATGAAGCATTCTGGACATGACCTTCATTTGAACTCGATACTGATAGAAGTACATTTTTAAAACCATTTAAGGCGCTGTCCACCATTCTGAATCCATCTAATTATTTAAATGGTCTGCTAATTATCTAAAAACCTGTGGAGGGGAGGAGCACGGGCATATAAGAATCATGTTAAAGATGATTATTGACTGAAACGCTACTACTTAGGTCATATACTGAGGTAGTGTACATGTGCTTGTCACTAAAGAAGTCAGTACAGCCAGGTGTTTATACGACGTGTTGATTACTCACACTGCTTTTGTTCTTTGTCAGACAGCCATACAAAAGCTCAGACCTCAGAGAGGAGCAGGCTGTGGTGATGTAGCTCTTTAACAGTAAGACCGAGGATGTTTGGGTTTCAAAATTCAAGTCTGACTAAGACTGTTTCACAAAATGCAAATAAGCAGTCACTGCGGGATTAACCCTTGGGAGCTGAACCGCATGCGTGTGTGTGTGTGTGCACTTGCCCTGCCACGTTTCATGATCAGAAGAATGATTTCATCCCAAAAAGGCTTGTCAGGAAATTCATTCCCAAACAATGGAAAGAACATGAAGGAAAGCACGCAGTACACAGGCAGGCCACATACCTTTAAAACTTTTAGCCTTTGCTTGTTGTTCTTGGGCACTTTGTCACATCTCACCAGCTCTATATCAAAGCCGTCTCCTGAGTGGCCCATAATGTCGTACTAAAGAGGAAAAACAACAGGAAAGGGGAGAGAGGTGATCTTAGTGTATCGGGAAACTGCTACAAATTCCAGCAAGAGAATAAGCAAACTATAGACAAGTATACTTCATTCGTAAAGTCTTTCCGTTTATGTAAGCACCTCTAAAACGCTTACATAAATGAAATGCTGACAGCCAGAGTGGGAAAAAGAAACTTAAAGCAGAAGTTACACAAATCAGTTATTACCTAACCGCAGGACGAGGCAGTAGGCAGTAGTTATTATTAGTTTTGTATATATAAAATACACACCCACAATATTTCATAACCATAAGACTCTGTGTTAGGTAACAATGTGTGAGTGTCTAAACTGCTGTTTCACTGAAAACTACTGCAAAAAATATTCTATTCTATTTCACAAAACAACAGCTTTGGCTGACTTTTCCATACATAAATAAATGCTTTATGAAAAGATTTACTCTACACTCAGGATTTAGAGAAATAATCAGTTCTCAGATGCACCAAAATTCTCTCCTGAAAGATTCAGCATCCATGCACAACCTCACTGAAAACATCATCAGACTTTTCTTCTTTTTTTTTTTGGGAAGCATCATTCATACCAAACTATCACGTATACAGACGATGTAGATACAATTAAGTAAAAAAAGGGTGTAGGGTGTGCTTTATGAGGCTGTGTGATATCTACAGAAAATCATTATAACAAGTGACATAACATTTCTAAACGCTTATTGCAATAAATTTCATTTTATCATTAAAGGATGCCTTTGTGAACTTCGATGTAAGGTGATCTAAGATCTGTCAAGTGTAATTTTTGTCACTTCTTTTGGTGATACAAACACAATCTGTAGCTTAGTATTTATCACAATGCTGATGATAAGGCACCTTATAAATGTTCCTAAATTGCAAAATAACCTCACTTTATCTCAGACCACACTTTCTTTCCACATCCAGCCCGACCAGGCAAGCTGTCACATGGTCAGCATTATATCACTATCACTTGCATAGTGTAAATATCTCTTGTTAACTTTTTCAAAGTTGGCAAATATGGCCTTTTGGAGTAAGTGTTTATAATTGTTTACATGAGCCGGGCTTACAGTCATATGCAAAGATCTGAACATTACTGGTCAAATTGCATTTTTTTCGTTTGTTAATTTTATTTTTTTTTAGGTGAACATAATCTGTAAAGAAAAGAAACTGAAATATGACATTTGTCTGTAAATTGCAGTGTAAAATACCTCTACATAGGAAATAAATAAGAATAGAAAATATAAAATGTGCTATATAAATAACATTATTTAAGTATTTATGGCTTCTTTAATCCCCCAATAAGTTAAATTCAGAAAATAAAAACGAATTGTGCATTAAACGTGTGAAAGTGTGTTTTCTATTGAGGATTTGTGAACTTCTTTTCACTTAGAAAATCAACAAAACATGTGATTTGAATTGGTCCCCAAACTTTTGCATATGTGGTGTCATACATATAGTTGACACATACAAAGATATATAGATGGCATCTATATAGATGTAAAAGGCTGCATGTAAAGATGTGTGGGGGGGAAAAGTATAGTGTAGGTTAGAGCAATCAAGTATCTAGAGTTTATTTTATAACAATGTAATATCAAATTTAAATTGTTTGGTGTCTGGATTGATGCACGTTCTAAACTAAAAATTACTAACAAATACAAAACAAAGTGAATTTCCTATCGAAACCACAGTCAATACGTACTCAACCACGTGAGATATTATGTCACAAGTGACTTATAGGACAGTTGTACAGGTATGCTTTGACGGTGGGTCAGCGAGTGTCAGTTAACAGACTGGCGCCTGTGTCAGTGGAAAACACAAGTTGTGAGATGGCTCTTTATATAAAGTGGGTTACATAAGTGACACTGAAAGACAGATATATGAAGGAGCAGCTGGATGCACATACAAGACACTGAAGGGATGGATGGGGCCGTAATGTCTGGTGCCCCCACAACGCCTCCCACCCACACACACGGAGATCATGGATACTGTGGGCTCATGTATCTCTCTTCCTTTCGCCTCATTTATCTCACAGTTAACCCCCACTCATCCTGAATTAGACCACTGCAACTGAAATACAAAGCTTCTGTAAGAGCAGTAACAAACCATGTCTCTGTGCTGATGCACATTGATTTTCAGTGACATAATGCGAGTCTGTAAGACCCGCCGGACTCCTTCCACATTACTTCCTCCCACCGACTCTCACAGATGGAAATAAAAAGAGAGACAACAGCTCAGCTTTGTGCTGCTGTCGCTACACGGGGGAGCAGCTTCCAGTAAGAGAGTGATTCACTGCCTCCTGCCCAGCAGCCAACAGCTGGACACGCTTCAGAGAGAGAGACAGAGAGAGACAGAGAGACAGAGAGAGAGAGAGAGAGGTACAGAGACGGATAGAGAAAGAGAGTGAGAGAGATGGATCAATCGAGAGGAGTAGAGAGAGAAGAGAGGGGAGACAGTGAGGGATTGAGGGAAAGGGATTGAAAGGAAAAGGGGAAAGAAGAAAGGATTGAAAGAGAGAAGCAGCAGAAAGAGAGGATAGGAAGTAGAGAACAGAGAGAGAGAGAATCGAGAAAGAGGAAAATAAGAAAAAATAAACATGGAGAATAAAAGAGAGAAGAAAGAAGAGAGAAAGAGAGAGTTGGAAAGGGAAGGAAAGGACAGAGGGATCAAGCGACGAAGGACAGAAAGAAGAGAGAAAAAGAAAGAGAGAGAGGGGGAATAAAAGAGATGGTGTGAGAGAGAGTGGGTGTGTATAAGCAAGAGAGAGAGAGTGAGTGTGTGAAAAGGAGACAGTGAGTGAGAGAGAGAGAGAGAGAGTGTGTGATAGTAAGACAGAGAGAGAAGGAGAGAGATAAAGAAGCACTGAGCTTGAACTCTGCACATGTGTTGCCGTAGACACCGCTCTGACTAAACCATGTGTCAGCTTTAGTGGATATCCTCAGCTTCTTCAGCCCTGTTCCCATAGTAACCTCCATCACAGAGTGTAAGTTGGGGATATCCCGGTTACACCGCGATGCAGTGGAGGAAGTGAACACAGTGATTGTTTCCGTGGTGCGTCGGCATGGAGACAGTTCACTGTAAATAAATACAACTTTCAGCTCTGTTTGGTTCTATTTGTTGCGTTCGCTACGCAGTAAACACTGAGGTGCGGGCTGGTGTGTGTTGGGGTACTGAAACACTGACAGCAGCTCAATATCTCACCTTGAACTTGTGCTCGTAGCTCTCCAGGGCCTCCATCACCAAACACACAGCCTCCATAGAGCGCTCCAGCCGCCCATCCACACCATTAAAGCGGTACATGCTGCCAGACACGTCTGCTAATAAACGCAGGCGCTTGGGCTTCTGCTGCGGAGTTCCCAACTGCACACAGACACACACTGCAGTTAACACAGCTCATCGTCAAAGACAGCAAAGAAGGACGTTTTTCGACCAGATACGAGAACATCCATCATTTTAATACAGCTGCTCTGTGGTTTCCCTAATGTCAGTTGTCTGTTTGCTCAGGCGCCTGCAGTGAGGTTTCTAATAGATTTCACAGAAGCCATTACATAATGAATTAGACCACCTTTTTAATTCCTACACGAGTTCATTTATAAAACAGACTTTGTGGGTTTAATGGAACGTCTAAACGTTTTAAGATGGTAAGCGACCGTTGAGCCTCTACGGTCTTCCAAAAAGACTCTAAATCCCGGTTTAAACTGCTGCTCAGGGAAATGTCAACAAAGGGAAGTAAAAGAGCAGAGCATGTCAGAGGAAACACAGACGCAAGCAGTAAAACTTCACCACAGAATAGTTAATATAAACATTTCTGAAAGGCTGGCACATTCTGGCACTTAAACCATAAACAGAACGGCCAGCCAACCATTCTTCTTCTGCGAGTTGTTTTATTTATTATTAAGCTAAAAGACGTACTGATGTCAGTTCCTTCGTTTCTTTCTCCTGCCTTATATACTAAATCCTATTGTCGTTTTAGTTTGCTCTTATTCTTATCCGCTGTATGACATTCTGTGAACTTGTTTTTCAAATCCACTAAATACAGTCATGTGCTAAAGTTTGAACACCAGTGGTGAAATTACACCACTGTTAATTATCTGTAAGAACAAACACAAACAAATTACTGAATAAAACATACAATATAAAACATTCAAAGATGACCTATAGTATTATTTTTATCACACTGTATATTTGTATTCATTCTCTGCATGAAACACTCCATTAGAGCTCCTTTGTCTTTAAACTCTGACTCACCAAGAGCCCAGAGTGCACTGATTGGTCACCTTGCCCGCTCTGTTCTGACTGGTCCACAGCCAGAGCTTTTAGTTGCATCAAGTTTCATTCCTACAGGTGGCCAATAAGGACTGTGTTATGAGATGATGTCACGTTGTAACAGAGGAAAGTACTGGAAATCCAATGAGGAGTTTCAGGCAGCTGAGAAACGTTTTTCTGTGGGAGAGAGTTTCTCTCATTGACATGTACTCTGAGCTTTGTGACGTTGCAAACCGTGAGTTGCAAAACACACTACAAGAAAGGAGAGAAGCTGGAAAACGTGTAATAACTCCCACTTTAAAACGTGAGAGATCTTTTGCACATTTTATGTTTTTTAAGCAATAGGTTAAATTAAGCAGGTAAACAGTAAACATGCATTACATTGTTTACAAGTGAGGTCTTTGTAGAAGATGTATCCTAATCTTCACAATGCAAAACATGTAATAGGAGCAGAGGAGAAGAGTAGACAGCTTAAGCTTTTACTTCAACCAATCCTTTCTCCTGGGGCTGACGAGTCTAAAAGTATTGACTCTGTGTGTAGACTTCTATGGGTGTGATAAATACCATTCATAACTCTGTACTGTGTCATAATCAAAGCAGTGAGTGACGCGCCCAGGGGAACAAAGCGTGTGGCTGAGAGTGTGAATGTCAGCACACATATGAATGAATATGTAAATGACATGTTTGTGAGTGTAGAGTACGTGTGTGAAGTGTGAAAGTTTGGATCAAACTGCAATCAGCATCATCCACCCTCCCCCGAAAACAAACCTCTGGCTCCAGCTCTCCTCTTCGTTTGTAAATGGCTTTCTCTCCGGTCAGGCCATCAATGATCTTAGCATCATCCAGCTCCCCGAGTGCCTGGTTCTTCAGCCACTGCCTCTCCTTCCCTTTAGCCTGTGATGGAAACAGGACAGCCACTTTACACTCCCCCCACTGGAATGTACAACGATTCTAACGATTCTATGCAAGGTTTTTGTAACAAAATCAGACAATGAACGCGCAGTGATAAAGTGATACTAGTATTAACAAGCACAGTTCTTTCAACCAAACCATTTTACAGAGCTGTTATTTTACTCCAGGTCAGAAAATAAACCATACTGCACACATACTGCAGTGCACATCTTCTCCCGAAGTTTAAACTGTGTTATTATGATAATAAACATGCCTTCAGTGCATCTTAAGTCTCTTAACTACACATTTCTTGAAACCCAAATAAAAATTGTCTGCTGTTAAAAGATGAAGGAAGAAAAACCAACTGATGCAAGTTTTTTGGCGGAACTTCAGAGAACTTCAGCAATCTAAGTGGAAGCTCATATGGCAGTGAGTTTCGCACATGACACATTTTATATAGCAGAATTTCAAATTGCAACTGGCACAAAAGGCTAAAACACATAACCACATAAGTTTAAAAGTGTGAAGAAACATTTATCTAACTTATTTTTTTATCAATTAGGAGTTTGTCCTCCTTTTGCTGCAGTAACAGTCTCTACTCTTCAGGTAAGGCTTCAGACTACATGCTGGACCATCACTGTGACCATCTCACTTTTTTTTTTTAGCCACAACGGCATTAGTTAACTCTGAATCACAAACACCATTTCAGCTCATCACAAGCACGTTCAATGGAGCTCCTTTACTCTAGAGAACACAGTTCCTCTGCTCCACACTCCAAAGCTCGCAGGCTTTATAAAACTCTCGCCAAAACTTGCCGTTAACCATGATGACCTCAGGCTCATGGCTGATCCAGAGTGGAGATTATACAAACTGTTTTTTTTCACAACCAAACACATGTATCAGCAACGGAGACACTTTAAAGTAGCTAAATTTACCATTTAGAACGAGTGTCTGGATGGATTTGGACATACACAGTAGTAGAAAAAGAGATCAAACTGATCCCCTAAGAATAAGTACGTCTGTTTCCCAGCAATAGAGAACAAATGCTCTTCTGAAGCCTCGAGATTAACAAATGTGTTCATGACCTCTGCAGCACGTTAACCTCTCCAGCTAGGAGCAACGAGCAGATCATCAACAATCACCTAGGAAGGCATTTCCACGTGTTTCCCATTTTAATCCAGAGCCCTTTCGAGTCCTCTGATCATTCCACACACTGTCCTCCTGTCCATTCACTCACAGATAACTCAGAACAATGAGATACAGCTACAATGCTGAGACCTTTTCAGCGAGACAGAAGGAGAATCATCAGCAAGCTGTTGCAATTCTCTATGGACATTTACTACAGTTCAGAGGTTCCCAGAGCAGATGAGATCATCGGGGCCACTCATTGTCATTTCTCACAGTCAGGAAAATACCTTAAGGTTCACTAGGAACAATAAGTTGAAAGATTAGACTTTTGTGTAACAGTCACTTCAAAGCTTAAGGGGTTAGGGAGCTTGGACAATGTGGTTTAAAGTGAATCTGAACAATAACATTTTTAACTGCTATTGTTTTATTGCCTGGTGCATTTTTCATATCTCAAAAGACCCCAAAATGTAAATGAGCCCTCGAAAAAGGGAATTCCACAAATGTTTTAAACTTTCTGCGTAGTTAAACAGCCAAAAGGTAAACAAAGGCACTCAACGTGGTTTGCGGAATGTGCCATTCTAGAGAAACCGAGTCAGAACAGCAGTGATAGGAACCAGATGTCTGAAGCTTTTAATACCTTTAAAACCTACATCAATGGAAGTGGGTACAAATACATTGTGAAATGTCTCGTAATTGTGTTATAACTGTTTAGCAATACGCTTGTGATAAAACATTTAGGTGCATGCGGGTACCATTGTAAGGCAAAATATGACTTAACCTAAGAAATAATGTGCATGTTAACTGCTGATTTAGGATATAAAAAAAGGCTATACTATATATATATATATATATATATATATATATATATATATATATTTTTTTTTTTTTATTTTTTTTTTTAATTATTTATTTATTTATTTATTTTTAATTATTGTTATCATTTTCTTGTTTTTAGCATCCAGACAGTCTTCAAACCAATGGTACAGATGATAATGGGACTTGCTTGTAGTGAATTGCTAGTGAGCTGTGCTGGTGAAGCATCACATCCAAAACAATTTGTCACAGAGCTTTTCAAAAGTAAACGTGAGTGCAGTCTGTGAGTGGTGGAAATGATCCTGTTAACTTAGACCACAGTGTAAGAGGCTCCCCTAACAGTAACTACTTAATAACTTCACAGAAACTTTCAATTGTTCACATTTTGCTTCTCTTCTAGCTGACATTTAATCAATGCAAACAAATATTTAGCCACCTAGTCACACTAAATCTCTGACCCAACAGATGCAGCTTCAGTCCCTCTACCAAAGAGCCAGCCCTACTCCCCTCTGAGCAGCACTGTGGTGAATGACATCTGTTGATATAACTGCAGGAGGCCGGTGGGAATTTCTTGTTTAAACTGTAAGGGATGCCCTTTATCACATTTCCTAGAGCATCAGTCTTGCATCAAACAGTGAAGCCGAATGTATACAGAATATTGTATACACGTCTTCACAGTGTTATATTTTCAGATGGTGTGGTGTGAGGTGGTATGGCCTAATGTAATATCTTTTTATGGGGCCCCAAAATCCTGGTTCCTATTTACCACCACTGTAATTTATTATGCAGTAATAAAAAATAATCTAATATCTCAAATGACATTTTTATCACGAACATCCCGACCAGGCTGTTTTACGAATCAGGTCCCTCACAAAACATTTTGGGTCTGACAAGCAGATCAGGGCTTCACCAAGATGTACAGTTAGCTTAATTTAACATATTGACAAAAATATAAAACATGAAATACAGTATAGCCTGTGCAAATGTTATGGCATATAGTTTAATCCTCCCCATGTTGTAAAAAAAAGAATCTAAATAAGATTGCATATAAACTTTTGCGTATGGTGCACAAAGCAATATAGCAATCTACTTGCTACACAAAACACTTTTCACAGTATCTAACAAAGCTGATGTCTTTTAGCATCGCTCTTCAACGACACCACCAGAGCAGTGCCCTTCAGGAGCTCTTTGACCTGTACCTCTGACCTATGCTCCTGAGAAAAAGAGCTGCAAAGGAGACAAAAAGAGAACTCTTCCTTTCTGCCTCATATAATACATACCATTTTTCTAAAAAATACGCTACTCTGGCCAATAAAAAAGTTATTTACTGGCTTTATCCTGTACGTTCACACTCCCAGAATGTTTTCACCTTGCATAAATCTGAAATGTGTGGGGTGTGTGTGTGTCAGTGAGAAGAGCAGTTGTGTGGGAGAATGACCTACGCTACAATGTGCACTGATTACAGAGCAACAGCATGCAAGCAAACATGCAGTTCTCTGTGACATGAAACGGCTCTCTCATACCACAGTGATGCTCAGGTGTATGCATGCAGTTACCTAGCCATGTAATCATCTACCTGGAGAGAGAATGGAGTATGCAGTATAGCATGTGACACGCTGTAAATGACGACACGTACATGAACAGAAATAAACAGGACATTAAAGCGACAGTTCGGCAAATATTCCCTAACTACATCAGTTCCCCAGTTATCTGGTGCTTCGCTTCTTTAGTTTTGCACTGGAGCTCCAGGTTCTAATGATCAACCAAAGCTTATAATCAGCTAGCACTGTTAAAACTACATGCCATCAAAACAGCTACTACACTGTCAGAAAAGAGGGTACTGATTTATTTTGATTCCACAGACAATATAAAAGCACCCTGCATTACACTACTCCAGCTGACGCTTGTGAATAGCATTCTTAGGATTGTGTGTAGCTGCTCAGCCATGGACACCTGTTTGATACACGTCCTGACGCACAGTTCTTGGGCTGATGTTGCTTCTACAGGCAGTCTGGGACCCTGTCAGTGATGCAAATGAGAATAGGGAATTTTCATCCACTCCTCGCTTCGACACTCGAAAGCCCCACTCTGTGAGTTTGCATAGCTTAGTGCTTCATGGCTAATTGCCTTCATTACCCAATAATAGCACTTGCGGTTGACCAGGGCAGATCTAGCAAGGCAGACATTTCACAAACTGACTTGTGGCAAAGGTGGCATCCTATGATAGTGCCATGTTGAAGGCATGCTTATGTGCTTAACTGTATACACAGAAGGGTCTGACTGAAATAGCAGAACATCTTAGAGATGGCCGTGTATCATACAGAGGATCACTCTGCATTGTTTAAAGGCAGGAATATGATGACTGAAGCACACAATTTACTTGATTCTGATTGATGGTTTAAATTTCACTACTTGTTAGCTACATTAGTCCTGTGGCTCTAGTGCCAGCAAACTGGGGACATCCTAAATTCCTGGTCTCGTCAGGCATGTTCAGGCTGAGGTAGGAACTGTGTACATTTGATTATGTGGCAAGCTATAACTTTAAACCAGCACACTGTGATAAGTCTGGATAGAGCACAGTGACTGAGCGCAGACAAACTAGGGTAACTCCAGTTCTGTGGCCCTGCCCTGTCTGTACAAGATGGACCCCCAGAGAACAATGCCAAGGTGCCCTGGCCAGACCACACATACACAGAGCAGCTGCCAAAGCTTTATCACAGTTATGCACAGGCGAAATAAGATAGCACTCAGCAGACCTTTTTAAGAGATATTAAAAGAGGGCATGAATGTTTCCATGCATGTGTATAGAAGAGCGAGAGACAGATAGACAGAAAGGGAGGGGAAGAGGGAGAGTGAGTTAGGTGGGAATCCCTGTCACAGCGTTTTCTCATAAACATGTCTAGTGTTTGAGCTGAGTTTGTGTGTGAAGCTGCCAGAGAGGAACCTGATCCTCTTGCCTCAGTCCTCCCTCTCCCTGCACAGGGAAACCCCGGGAGAGCTGAAGACAGACAGCCAAAGCGCTTCTCTCTCTCCACTTCACTGCACCATTGTGGCCCACGCTACCGGATGTCCACTCAAGAGTTCACTCAGGGAAGAAGAGATATCACGCAGGGTCACCTGGTGTCAGGGGCGGATTGTTTTGTGAATAAAAGTAAAGGGAAAGAGATGATGCTCCTTTGTGAGAGCACTTGCACGTCACAGGAAGGACAAAGGGTAACGCAGACGGAGCCTCTGAAGCACTATTCATCATAAAAATAAACACTGCACTATATTTTAATGTCACTACCAAAACTGGTTCATAGGCATATTTTAGGGGTAGAGTTAGTACTCCAGTCAGAACATACACCTACTCCTAAACCTGACCCTTACTCCAATTAAAACCTAAACCTACTCTTAAACCTGACTATAACTCCAGTTAAAACCTAAACCTACTCTTAAACCTGACTATAACTCCAGTCAAAACCTAAATCTACTCTTAAACCTGAATATAACTCCAGTTAAAACCTAAACCTACTCTTAAACCTGACTATAACTCCAGTTAAAACCTAAACCTACTCTTAAACCTGACTATAACTCCAGTTAAAACCTAAACCTACTCTTAAACCTGACTATAACTCCAGTTAAAACCTAAATCTACCCCAAAACGTGACCCTAACCCCAACTCCAGTCAGAACCTAGATCTACTCCTAAACCTGACCCTAACTCCAGTTAAAACCTAAACCTACTCTTAAACCTGACCCTAACCCCAACTCCAGTCAGAACCTAGATCTACTCCTAAACCTGACCCTAAATCCAGTTAAAATCTAAACCTACTCTTAAACCTGACCATAACCCCAACTCCAGTCAGAACCCAGATCTACTCCTAAACCTGACCCTAACTCCAGTTAAAACCTAAACCTACTCTTAAACCTGACCCTAACCCCAACTCCAGTCAGAACATAGATCTACTCCTAAACCTGACCCTAACTCCAGTTAAAACCTAAACCTACTCTTAAACCTGACTATGACTCCAGTTAAAACCTAAACCTACTCTTAAACCTGACTATAACTCCAGTTAAAACCTAAATCTACCCCAAAACCTGACCCTAACCCCAACTCCAGTCAAAACCTAGATCTACTCCTAAACCTGACCCTAACTCCAGTCAAAACCTAAATCTACTCTTAAACCTGACCCTAACTACAGTCAAAACCTAAATCTATTCTTAAACCTAACCCTAACTCCAGTCAAAACCTAAATCTACTCTTAAACCTAATGCTAACTCCAGTTAAAACCTAACTCTACTTGCAAACCTGACCCTAACTTCAGTCAAACCCTAAATCTACTCTTAAACATAAACTTAACTCCAGTTAGAACCTAAACCAACCCCTATACCTAACCCTCACTCCAGTTAGAACCTAAATCTACTCCTAAACCTAAACTTAACTCCAGTTAGAACCTAAACCAACCCCTAGACCTAACCCTCACTCCAGTTAGAACCTAAATCTACTCCTAAACCTAAACTTAACTCCAGTTAGAACCTAAACCAACCCCTAGACCTAACCCTCACTCCAGTTAGAACCTAAACCTACTCCTAAACCCAACCCTAACTCCAGTCAGAAGCTAAACCTACTCCTAAACCTAATCTTAATGTTATAGGTAATCAACTGAGTAACACCAGAAAGGTTGTTAATAATTTGTAGGGGACCACCCAAATAAAGTGTGATTAAATTTGGTCACTAACAAAACATATTTACTGAAATTAAGCTTTTAGGACCTAAATAAAGGTTTAATGTGTGTACGACTGTTTAAGCTGTGCTTGCTAGTCATGTACTGGCTAGTGTTTTTTGAGTCACTGTTTTTACTAGTCACTGCTGGTAAAGTCTTGGTGATGTTATGATTGTTTTGTAAGTGACAAAATGAAATAAAACAAAAGTAACATAATTAAGGTCTCTTAAAGCGAAACACTTATGTTAAACATTGTTTTTTAAATGTGTTACTTATGTCTCAAAGTGAACGTTATATCACCTTTACATTAAACAACACATATAAATGATCTGGTGACTGATGACACTAGGTCTTGCTGGTTTGTAATGCATGCTGTGTGAGGGATTAAAGCTCTCAGGCATTCAGCTGTGCTTATCAGCCTTGTCCTTCATGTGGAGAGATTTGTCAGGATTATATCTTGTCTTTGTACTGTTTTTGTTTAAATCCTCACCAAAGTAGATTTTCAAATCACTGCTTTCTGTGTTTATCTGCATCTGACATACTGCCCCTCCTTTATTATGTACTAAAGCTGATTCATTACAAGATTTACTTGACCAACATAACCAATTCTGTTTCTGATTCATGTTTACCTGCAGGCTGTCCAGAATGATACGGAGAGACTGGACCTGGCGCCGGACCGCTTTAGAGAAACGCTCGTATGTGGAGGCATCATACTCACTCATCTCAATCTCCTTCAGCCTGAAACACACAACACAGCAGGTGTACTGCAGACGCCTTTCAACACCACCGATATCATTATAAGTAGATATCATAATAAGCAGCTTTAACGGCAATTTAGAACATATGATGCTTTATTATTAGAGAGTATGTACAAAGTACTACACACTAGTATTCAAGCTGGATTAGCTTCACCAGAAGAAGCTCTATAATTAAGATGTAAGGGATTTGACTGGCCAATGTAAATGGAATAATCTGCGTAATTTCCTCAAATTTACCACACACGGTGAACTGTCACAGGCAACAGAGCAATAACAGAGAAACCATAGCAGCAGATAAAAACAAACACACAAATGTTGAAGCTTACAGTAGTCTGGTACGGAGGATCTGTAAAGGAGGAAGTCAGGCTCTGTTTTAAAGTAATCCTGGATTAAGGCAGTATGTTACTGAAAACTATTGTGTTGTTCATAGAATGGCTTTTAAGCGTAATGCTGTTTGGCAACTATCACCAGCCTTAAAGTAAATAAATAAATAAACACACCCAAACCAAAAATGTTCTATAAATAGTGTGTATTAGTTTTCTTTATTTGTCTGCATGCACTTTTTAAATAATAATAATAATAATAATAATAATAATAATAATAATAATAATAATAATAATAATAATAATAATAATAATAAAAATAACATATAAATAAACAAACAAATAAATAATAACAATAATAATTCCCATTATTATTCAGCAGTAACATGAAAAAGAAAAAAAAATTAAATAAAAAGTTATAAGCTACACTATATAAGTTAAATCTTAATTCTTCAACAATTCTGTGTACATGCTATACTAATTATACTTTTTACTAACAATGTATAAATAGTGTTTACTAAATACTATTAAGTAATGCATTTGCTCATATAAACAACACATAATGTACACCACTGAGGATGTTTAGCTAACAGTAAACACATGATAGCTTCTTTATTTCATTTTGTTATAACATTAGGTGTGGACTCACACAACTAATTAATTTATTAACAATAAAGGCACATAAGATACTGGGTTAAAGGTGGTTAGCAAATATCCTTTGTTATCGTTTTATTTCATTCTGTAATGTTGGTTCTATTATGCTGGCTCATAATATCTCACTTTGGATCGTTAGTGTTTTATTTTAGACCAAAGAATCCAAAAAGCACACACTTGTGCAAACTGCTGGTCCAATGTTGATAGATGCTCGATGAACTGAGAAGTTCTACTGAATTACGTTACTCAGAGCTTAATATACATGATGTAATGTGTAATGTCATAGTATTGAAATGATGCAATTTGTTTGCTCAATATTAGCTAGTCATTATTAATTTGCCACCTCCTGTGTTTTAAATGCTAGGAAACACAATAGTTAATTTTATTTAATACTCAATGTGAAAACTAATAACTAATAACTGATACACTGGTTACTTTTTTACTGTTCACATACTAATATTAATGTAATGCATCATTAATTGTTCTTATTAACAAATGTATTACTTTATATTAGTGCAGCTTAATTTTTATTGATTTTTTTCTGTTTAATGCATCTTTCAGGTATCTTTAAAGTCTTTTTCAGCTTCATACTGGATTAATATCACGCAGCATGTTAGTAATCCCTCATAGCACCTCAGCAGGTAAAATGAACCCTCAAACAGGACTTGAAGACTATATTTCTTACAGGTTTAAACATTTCCAGTGCGCAGTGCATACCGCTGCTTAATGGATGTCAGGTGACGCTGCATCACTACAGCCTCTTTAGCACAGCCATCCATCAGAGAGAACAATAGGCAGCACTTGAGTGTGGGAGGCCCCTAATAAACATTGCTGTTGTGTCTGACGAGCCCCAAAAGCCCCGCTGGCAGCACATCCACCACACTGCCCTGCCCACACTCATCCAGGATCAGTGCTCTATTGGGAGTGTGAACAGTGGGTGTTTGGAGCTCGGCCAGCCCCTGATGGCTGCAGCGTTTGACTGACAGCTCTGTATGTATTTCTCAGCAGGCGTGAGCGGCTGTCCAGGTGAGACCTGCTGCAGTTAAAGCCAGTAATCCACACAGGCTCATGCTAATCCCGCAGCACTGTGATCAAGGGCAATTCAGGATGGGTCAGAGGAGGAGGAGGGGTGAGTTTGAGAGCTGTTTGAAGTCATGGAGGCGAAGTAGACCATAATATGTGGAGACCACGGCGGTGAGTGCGTATGAGCTCAGGTGTGCGCTCGTACAGACTCGGGTTCTTCCAGGCGTGAGATCAGAGGAAGGGCTGTCTCATCTTGTCACACTGCTACACACTGTTTCATGTCAAAAGAAATAACCCGCCTTCATCTCCCACCGCCATCTGGAGCAGATGTGCGAAAAGCCCGCTTAAAGCTCCAGGGCTGACTGTGGAGAGGTCTGATGGCCCGCAACTGTGACAGTCAGTGTAGGTCCGTATTAGTGAATGATAACCTTCCTGATTCTAAACAGTAACGACCTCCGTGCTTGCTCTGTGAGCACACCATATAATCCCTGCCTTGCCTTTCTGTCTTTCTCTTGCTCTTTCACTCTCTCTTTCACTCACACAAACACATTTAGAGTGGTGAATGGCTGTGGGTTTCCTGACTGGCCTCAGAAGCTCACATTCTTTGTGCAGCGTTATTGGAGAAGGGACAGGCCACGCTGCTATTTTCTCCTGAATTCCAAGCCTGTCCACAGACCAGAGAGAAGAGGCCAGCATGGCCAGAGAGAGAGAGAGAGAGAGAGAGAGCGAGCGAGCGAGCGAGAGAGAGAGAGAGAGAGAGAGAGAGAGAGAGAGAGAGAGAGAGAGAGAGAAACAGACAGTCAGACAGACAGTCAAACAAACAAAAAGACAGAGAGACACAGACAGAAAGAGGAAAGATAAATAGAAATAAAAATAAGAAGTGAAAATGTGAGAAAACCCTAAACACAGATATAGAAAAATGAAAAAAAGAGGAAAGACAGTGGCACACAGAGCATGAGGGGACAGAGAAAGAGATTTAATATAAGCTCCTGTAGATGTAATATGTAAGTGCCCAAATACTTTAGTTCATATAGTCTATATATACAGAAAAATATAAAGAAAGATCAAGAGAAATCAGACAGACAGACAGACAGACAGACAGACAGATAGATAGACAGACAGACAGACAGACAGACAGACAGACAGATAGATAGATAGATAGATAGATAGACAAACAGATAGATAGACAGACAGATAGATAGATAGATAGATAGATAGATAGATAGATAGATAGATAGATAGATAGATAGATAGATAGATAGATAGACAGGCAGACAGACAGACAGACAGATAGATAAACAGGCAGACAGACAGATAGACAGACAGACAGACAGACAGACAGACAGACAGACAGACAGACAGACAGATAGATAGATAGATAGATAGATAGATAGATAGATAGATAGATAGATAGATAGGTAGATAGATAGATAGATAGATAGATAGATAGATAGATAGATAGATAGATAGATAGATACACAGACAGACAGACAGACAGACAGGCAGACAGAGATAGACAGACAGACAGATAGATAAACAGACAGACAGACAGACAGACAGACAGATAGATAGACAGACAGACAGACAGACAGACAGACAGACAGATAGATAGATAGATAGATAGATAGATAGATAGATAGATAGATAGATAGACAGACAGATAGATAAACAGGCAGACAGACAGATAGATAGACAGACAGACAGATAAACAGACAGACAGACAGACAGACAGATAGATAGATAGATAGACAGACAGACAGACAGACAGACAGACAGACAGATAGATAGATAGATAGATAGATAGATAGATAGATAGATAGATAGATAGATAGATAGATAGATAGACAGGCAGACAGACAGATAGATAAACAGGCAGACAGACAGATAGACAGACAGACAGATAAACAGACAGACATACAGACAGACAGACAGACAGACAGATAGATAGATAGATAGATAGATAGATAGATAGATAGACAGACAGACAGACAGACAGACAGACAGGCAGACAGAGATAGACAGACAGACAGACAGACAGAGAGAGAGATAGATAGATAGATAGATAGATAGATAGATAGATAGATAGATAGATAGATAGATAGATAGATAGATAGATAGATAGATAGATAGATAGATAGATAGATAGATAGATAGATAGATAGATAGATAGATAGATAGATAGATAGATAGATAGATAGATAGATAGATAGAAGAGCACAATGTGGCCAGGACTTGGATTTGCAGCCCTCCGTATAGAAAGAAGAAATGAGGGGGGAAGGGTGAGAAAGTGAAAATAATCTGGCTCCACTCTTCCTAACTCTCTTGAATAGAGAAGAAACTAAGTACGCCTCAGAAGCTCATCTTCACGTTCCTCGAGATGCCTGTTCTGACGGTTAGTGGGTTTTGAAGTTTTGTGTGTTGCAGTCAGAGACAAAAGGTAGTTAACATCCCACTTCCTGTGAAAACCCCCTATATCAACAGCATTTCACTGAGATTTGGTTACTGAGAACGTGAGAAGAAGCATGCAGTACTTTGTACAGGATGCAGACTCAGGAGTTATTATTATGCGTTACTATGACATATGACGCGCGAGAACACAAAACAGCAAAAAGCATGCTGGACCAACCAGAACGTCAGCCTGAACCTCCATATACAATACAGCAAATTCAGAGATGCAGCTCTACGGCTGTTTTAGCTAATGTTGCACACGTACCAGAGACAGGTACACAGAACTGCAGTCCAGTTACACACCTCACGTTCTCTGCTCTACACATGTCACTAGAAACATTGCTTATGGGCCTCTAACACTGCTGTTTATAGATGCACATGTCTGGACTGTTTTCTTTAGATGAACCTGTCATTTGAATATCAGGTGTAAGGTGCAGTGGTCCTGTGTGTTTATTCATGGAAGTTGTTTTGCATGTGCGGCTTGGGTGTGGACACAAGGAGCATGAAGGAGCCAAAAGGCATAAACAGAAGCTTCCTTCATGACCAGGCCCCTCTAACGCTGCTCTGTGTGGCGTCTCTCTCTCTCTCAGTCTCATGAATCGCAGTATTCATTGGGTGCATATTTGGGATAGCTGGCTCTGGTGGAGCATTCTGTGGGTACTGAGGCAGCCAGTGGCGAAGTCTCTGTCTTCACGCTTTGATGAGCTTCATGCTATTTCACTATGTACCTGTTGTTACTCACATGTACAATACTGTGCAAAAGTCAAAGACCACCCATGATTTATTTAATCTTATTCATAACATTAATTATTCACTCAGGTGATACTGTTAATATAATTTGTTTGCTTGAGGAATGGAGAGGTAAACAGGAAATAAGCGAAAAAACAGTAAAACATTATTAAAAGACAGAACATGGGACTCAACATCGTTGAATGTATTTAGACAGTGAGAAGCACAAAATGTAAACAACTTCTTAAACTGAACTTCAGAGATATGAAACACATCCCTAAGAATTTATCTGAAAAACTGAATGCCCAAATCTCCTGAAAAGTATAAAAACCAAAACACTGAAAAGCTCTAGGATAAATGGTGCTACTATCAGTATCTACCATAATTCAGTCTATATAGCAGACATTTTCTAATTCTGCATCTTAAATGGTGCTGCAGTTCCATGTTAGGCTCGGGTGTTATGATAACTTCACACCTTTTAAGGTGGAATGAAAACATCAGAAAAGAAGCTGGGCAATAGTAAACTAAGTCTGTATTGGATTAAAATCTGATAGCTAACATGACATAATCTGTATATATATATATATATATATATAATATATAAAACATATATATACGTGTGAGCTATCCAGACAATCAGGGGTAACCTATGGCACATTAAATATGTTTGTTAATATGAAACTGTAGGGAGATAATCACAGCCTTTTCACATCTTTTCATGTCATGTCTTTTGATTGTCTACTTATGCAGAGCAGTACCAATAACAACAGTTTTAGTATCCATATTGGTATTGAAAAAAATGCAAATAGTACCCATCTTGATACTATATTTAGCTGTTGGGGCTTTATATATATACACCATCTGAACACACCAGCTTCCCTTTACATTACAAAAAACTTTCATTTTAAATAGATCAATAAAAAAGCTCCAAAATTACATTCAATATTTTTTTTCTAAACTTTTTTATGTTTTCTGACCACTTTGACCTGAAAAGAAATGAAAGGTGGCCTCTGACTTTCACAGTGGTGTATGAAGTCATCAACTGGATACTGGATGCCCTCAGCTCTCAGCTCCCAGCTCACTTCCAAACGTGAGAGATGTGGTGGTGAGAGAGAAGAGTCGGTGATTAAAGAGAAGTAAAAGTAGGTATACCTCTCCTTGAAGGCTTTCTCTGCCATTTCTCTAGCAGCCCTCTTCACTTCTTCAGGCACGGAGTCTTTCTCGGCCTGCGACACCTGGTATACTTGGTGGCCAGCATCCAGGCGGTATGGGCCTCCTTTGCCCCCAAGCCCTGCTGTGTCTCTGCCCCCTATAGCACAAAATTAAAACTTTATATCTTCAGAATTATCATCAGAATAGGTTGTTCTTAAATCTCTGAAACGCAATGCCATAGTAGCTCCAAGACCAGCTCTGACAATGCAACCTACCCGTGCCTCCTGCCCACTGATTACCCCCGACGTGGGGTGCATTTTTGGGGTCTATCTTGCCATGTTTTGGTGAGCTGACATCAAGACCGCTGTCTCTCTGGATGGTGATCTAAAACAAGATAACATGAGAATTAGATCTTTTCATGTGTGCTTTCACAAGTGTGCCTCCTGTATGCAAATATGTAAACAGACCTGGCCTACTTCATTTAGTCCAATAGACTCATCTAATAGTATACTGCATGACCAAGGCTAATAGCTAGTAGCAAGGAGAGGCTTGCTCTGCACACTACAGCAACAAAGAATTTATGAAGTATGATAAAGTCACTGGGGAGGAGGGGCTAAGGGTTATGGCATTTAAGAGTTATTACATGATATATGTCACATCATACACTATTTTGTTTCAAGCAGGTTTGTTCTTGTTGTAGAAGCACTTCAGCAGTCACCTCATCACAAAAGAACAACCTTCAACAGATGTGGTTTTACATGAAACACCTCCTCTCTGTCAAAGGAGTAATGAAACCTACCAGATTCTATAGAAACTGCACTGCAAATCAGTGTACCTTAAATGATGTACCCCCCGCAACTTGTCATGAAAACCCCTAATCTCCACTGCGTCCTGACCTGGAACAGTAGAGCTTTCTGTACCAAGTACATTTCTACATGCAGAACCATTCTCTCTATCCTCTCTGATCTTCTTTCACACAGACCATTAAAAGCAGCAGCCACTGGGCGGCTCTTTGAAGCCCCCTATACACATGCTTGTCTAGAAGACTGGGACTTTCTCATGACCTTCATACACTCCTCCATAGTGCATGCTGGGGTGCGATTAGTGGTTAAAAGCATTACAATAGCACAGTATGAATGGCTTAACTCTGGCCAGCATATCTGCCCCTTGTCTCTTTAAGAGTCCTCCAGTGAGAACAAAAGGAGCCAGTGCTAAAGCATGTGCTTGTCCATGAGATTAAGAGAGTGATCACTATCACACAACACTCGTGCAAGTATCTAAGGGGCTATCAGTCCTGATACTAATAGGTCACAAGTAAACTGTGTTCTGTGCTTAAAGAAAAACAAAAAGGCTGTAAAGTCGTCACAAGGAATGCAGTACATAGTAAGCACAAAGTGTCCAGAACTGCTGAGTCACACCAAAACAGTCCTGTGCAATCTAACGAGAACAGTTGTCTTGAGGCCCACCCTGTTTGTTACACTGACCGATATCAGTTGTGCTGAGCTGTGCGGAGTGGACAGCTTTTCACACACTGTCAACAAGATACAGTCACTGTGAAGTGTCACATAAATGCCCCACGGTCCTCAGACTCAACCTCAACCTCACACCATTCTACCTAAACTAGAGGGACAGATAACATGAGCCCAGGACTGCAAATCCTAAAAAATGAGGGTTTTTCTTAAGACCCTTTATTTTTTATTACTATATTTATAATACAGGTATATATATTATATTTGTGTTACTAAAAATCATTCTGTGGCCACTCGTAAACTATTACATCAGCTGAGCAGTAGGCTTTTGAAATGCACAAATTTCCAAACTACTAAATATAGTCAGCATTTGGTCAACAATAAAAAAACTGTAATAAAACAGGGCAAAAAAATTATGTGACCCGTTCAGTTTTTATTTCTGATGCAACCAGCCTCATAAAACTCCAGAGAATGTAAGTAAGCAGCTGCTATTTTGGTAAACATCTAAGAGGAACACTACTTTTTAATCCTAAAACAACATAGGGGGGTTATTAATGTAAACAACATATGGGGTGACACTATACCTCAGGGTACTGTTCGTAAGGCTACACAGAGTCTACAACAACTGACATAACTCTTCAGAAATGTTTATAAATGCTTATGGCAGGAAATCTACTTTATCCAGTGATTGGTATATGTAACATTTATAGTTAATAACTGGACAAAACATTTATAAATATTTATGTAGAGTTATATCAGCTGTATCATACAGTATTATGAACAATACCTTTCAGTAAAGTGAACTTTTGGTACTAACACTGTTATGATAGTAATAGAGCATATACGACAGAGGCCTTGTTAAGAGTATCATATATCAATTCTGTATACTTCTACTTGAGCTCTATTAAAAAGGCTTGTGTGGTTACAGACGATTGTAATAACTGTATTAAATTTTAGATACAATAATACTGTACAAAAAATGAAATACAGACATGAAACCTTTACTCTAGTATTATTTTACCCAAGACATTTTTGTTCTCACGTACTAGAACTTTCTACACAGCTACATATATATGTATGCAGATGAGAAAATATGCATGTAAATCCTTTACAGAACTGATATGTGGTCCTGCTAAGTAAGCCTCTGCTTAATAAGCTGTATTGAATGATGCTTCTTAACCATGTTATAAACTTGGTTTAAAGCCACTATTGTCAACAAAATATCATTTACAAACACGCAAGTCAATGTTTACGCAAGTGTTATGAAGTCGCTATGAAGGAAGTCTTCAATCAAAGTGTTTAAATGCTAAATGTGCAGTCTATTACTGTCATATGCAGAAGTCTAAAAGTCACCCCTGGTCATCTGACATGCCTTACATATAAAATACAAATTTGACATAAAATAGAAACAGAGACTTTTGCACAGGCCACATTTTTTGATTTAATATTTTCCCCAATATGATTAATTCAGCAAATAAACAGTAACCGTGCATCATAATGTGGAGAAATAAATTCTCTGTCGAGGATCAGCTCTTTCCTTTTATTTTTCACCTTTTCACTTCACTTCAAACTCTATCAAAAGCCTGAAACTTCCAAAAAGTGTTTTCACAAATCAATAAAACAAATCAATAAAACATATGCAGAAATGTGGTCGACCAAACGTCTGCATACGTCTGAGCACAAAGAAAAACACAAAGATTAGTTGCCAAATCAACATGAACGATTATGCAACTAAACATAATTATAACCTAAACTATTAAATCTTCAGTTTTTCTTTTTGTTTGTATCTGAGGGACTGAAGTGAGGGCCTGCATACAGGACGCTTGCAGTGTAAGGAGTTAAATGTGTTCCATATCAGCGTCTTAGTCAACCAGCTCATGTGAATTCATAGCTCTCAAGAATAACAACGAAGCACACTTAAGGCAAAACGTTCATAAGGAAAGTATAACTCAGAGCAGATCTTCTATTAGATCTTCTGAGTGCTGTGTCTGAGGGCTGCATGCTGATGGCGGCTGCTGCAGGGTTGTGTGGATTGGACACAGGTGTGGACTCAGGCAGACCAAACAATGCTGGAGCCAGCACACTTGGGCCATTATTCAGCTCTCAAGCTGCACTGCAAAGGTCGAGAGAGGTCTCGTCTAGAGCCTGAGGTCTGCTTACGCGGCAGCACACGGGAGCTGCAGTAGGACAGACACACACACACACACACATACACACACACAGGTCACAGGCCTTTGTTTCAGCACACCTGTGGCCTTGCTGGTGGTCTCCAGACAGTCGATCACGGCTGTAGTAGAAAAACTTTAAATGTACAGTACTGTGCACAGTCACAGGGTGTTCTTCATTCCAGGCAAAATAGGTAAGAATTTTTTTTTTAGAAAATTACACATCAGCCTCTACGACTGAATATGTCAATGTGCTCTGTACTTAGTCTTTTCTTTTATAACCGCTTCTAACCTCTTTGGGAGAAAGTTCAGTCGAAGTTAGAAGTTGGCTAAATTCTCTAAAATCAAACCCATTTAAAAGATCTGGACTATAAGATGGTCAGTTCATTGTCCTGAGAAGACCAGCAGCTTCTTTTCTTTGCAGATTTTCTTTTTTTGTGTCATGTCATGTTTTGGTGGTCGACCAGGTCTTACACTGTTGTGAAGAAATGCATTTTCATGCACTCATTCAATGGAATTTCTATACAATTCTAATAATTTTGTACTCCTTTAGTTCCTAAAATTCTCTTTGACTTTGCTCCTTCCTTATGCAAGTAGAATATCTAATCCACTGAGAAATATCTCCTTAAAATGAAAAAATGCCTTCTTATTGGTTCTTCTGAATGGAAATGAAGTAAATGAACTGCGGCTTCTGACTTAATGTCAGGCCTGTACGTGTAAAATTATTAATTCAAAGTCGTTTTGGATCATTTCTGTTTCTCCGTTCACATTCCCACAGTATAAAGAGTATGCATGTGATAACCTGGCTGGCAGGAGTCACTGCGGCTAGGTGAAAAACAAGCTAATCTCACACGGCCAGCTTCCTGCTTGCCATCACCTTGTGTGAATTCTCCAGTTCAGCCTGAAGTGGTACACCAGTTATGTTCTGGCACCTCAGGTCAAATTATAAGTGCTGTAACGTATAACATGGAATCGACAGATTTAAACATAAAGCTGGTGAACAGGAACAGGCTTTCACTTAGTGATGGGCCAATCAC
Organism: Megaleporinus macrocephalus; assembly: GCA_021613375.1. Lineage (NCBI taxonomy): Eukaryota > Metazoa > Chordata > Actinopteri > Characiformes > Anostomidae > Megaleporinus > Megaleporinus macrocephalus. The sequence goes on along the minus strand of CM038709.1, from coordinate 24,139,995 downwards.
CAAGTGTTTTTCAGTTCCGATCCGATACCGATATATAACTGCCAATACCGATACCGATACAAATACCGATATAAGGGCTCTTTAGTTTATTATCATTGGTACTATGTTTAAGGTTACATAATGAGGCTGAAATAGACACAGCACTTAGAAGAGTACACGCATGCATTTAATATAAACGCATTCCAAAGGCGTATACAAACACAATAGTTTTCTTTCATATCAAATATTTAAAACACAAAACTGAAATAAACATCTTATGTATCAAAAACCTTTCTAGTATACTAAATACAACAATATGACTGACTGCATGATCTAAACAGTTCAAGTATTAATAAAATTGCATCAGCAGCAGCAGCAACTTCAACAAGACTTCAAATAGTTGAAATAATGTGCAAAACTTAACAGAAATTAAATAGAAAATGGATCGGTAAGTGGATCGGCCGCATTCGCCCGATATCCGATACATTAAATTACGTCAATATCGGCCCCGATACCGATATTGTATCGGTCCCATCTCTACTTTCACTTCATACAGACTGCTGAAGCTGATGTTTTCGACATTTTTGTAAAAATGAAAACAACTAAGATGTTAATATAACAGGAATGATATGCAGCAGCCTTCACGTGTATACTGACTGTGTTTGACTGAAAGAAGTCAGTGTCCCGTTTTATGGAGCTAGACTGATCAGCATGTTAAAATATCAGATCATACCTACAGCATAGCTCAGCACAGCGTACCTACTGAGTCATCACAGATTTCCTTCATCGCGTCATGGTAGGTGTGAGCGTGTGTGTCTTTAACAGGTGGCATGCAGACACTTAACACAAGCATGGCTTTATCAGATTATCAGTTCTCTGACCGGTCAGATGGACAGAAGTGCCTCGACAGCAAGACGATTCTTAAGACCCATGACAGAAATCCTGCTGATGCTGAAATGTGAGTCTCGCATTACAGCCCAGCACTGTGGATCTTTTAGATTCTGATGTTGCACTTCTGCATCGTGTGCTTAGAGAGGGGAAACAGGGGGACAGTAAGGTTGAGAAGGGACACACATGCTTCTTATTTCCCCAGAGGATCGGGGACAGATCGGAATAGGAGGAGGCACTCTGAGAGTGCTTGTGCATTTGTGACGTGGCGTTGAATCAGCCAGGATTTTATACCATAAATCTCAAGCTGCTTCATCTCTCCTAAGCCCTCTGCACACGGTGAAGTGAGAAAGTAATTGGTCTGCAGTATCTGCTGATCTTGATTCATCTCCTTTAGATCAGCTCATAGACCCTTACCACATACACTGCCTGTGAAGAGCATGGCAACATCTAGCTTTTCAAAATATAGCTTGGAAAATAAACCTGTCAAATCATTATTTATTCAAATCATGTTGTTTATACTGAGAATGTAGGGATGAACTAAATTCATCATTCAAATCAATACTATACCTTAATGTGTCAGCTTGATACATTTTTTGATACAGCAAGATAGAGAGGGGCTTCCAATATAAGGGAGACTTACACTAATATGATACTGTTTCCATTTACAGTTAATTAGTCATACAAGAGTAATATATAATTTTAAAATATGATGAAACGGGCTGTAACGTTACATCACAGATAAACACTATCATAAACATGAAACAATGTTAGAAAATCTGCTTAAAACATAATAACGTTTTAAAAATTATGAGTGTATGATACATCAGCAGCATATTCAACACTAAACTGAACATTTTATTATTATTATCAGTCCAATGTTGGAGCTACAGCTGATAATTACAAGCGAGCGTTACCATTAGAGAAAAAATCAGCTAAAAAACAGGATGAGAAATCGATAACAACCACACATTCAGTAGATAAATAACAGGACAGCCATCCATACAGACAGCAAATTACCTGCCCATTTAGGAAATCTGTATGTTAATTCATCTTCCCATAACATAGAGCACACGGCCAAATACAGCTCATACAAACTTGTAAGCCCTCCAGTGTTAATCGGTGTAGACTTTTACATCAGGTACACACAGCACAGCCACCTGTCATAATAAAGGCATGTGCAAAACGGTGGATTTAATGGGGGCATGATGATTGGTTGTTGAGGCATTAAAGCCCCCCCTTACCAACAGACACACACACACACACCCCACACAAATAACCCCCCTGGCACCATGCCTGGAACCACTGGCTTAGCAGATAACACCACAGCCCCACACATGGGTTTTGATCCTCCTGTTCAAGCAACACTACTACATTCTGCATCAACAGTAAGAACATAAACACACTCTGCTATATCAACAGTCAGACACACTTCTACACTGTTACACCAATAAGCCTTCTGCTGTTAAGAGCGTCTGCAAAATACAGTAAACTATTCACATAAAATAATATTGAAATAATAAAATAATGTTACTGATGATAAAATTAAAATAGCAGTAATAATAATTAAAATATGTGCCATTTTTGTTGTGTTATGTCAGCATGAAGTTAATAAAAAGTCAATTTTTGGAGTTTTAACCCGTCTTACACTCAAATATATCATCACTGTCCAACGAAAAACATGCATTTTCATTTTTGCCGATACTGAGTTTTCTACATCTTTCGAACACGCCAATGGTCGTTTACATTGTAGGAAAATTTCACGATGAATGGGCCAATAGAAGTGCTCCAAAATAGCTCCGAAAAAAATATGGCTCCAATGACTTACATTGAAAGTAAAGTATGTTTTTGGTCTCTCCTGTAAAGTAGCAATTTTGGAAATTCTTGTTTTTCACTGGACAGCAACGATATATGTATTACAGTGTAATCTTAACGTGAACAAATGTGAACAAAGAGAGTTTTTTCCCAGAGATGGCTGAAAGAATCCCTGCTTGCTTAGATTAGGACTGGACCAACATAGAGACATACCAGCATTCTAAGCAGCCTAAAGTAAGTCTTTCTCTCTCTCTCTCTCTCTCTCTCTCTCTCTCTCTCCTCCTGCTTCTATTATAACACATTAGGGGTGCATGTTGAAAATACCATGTTTTATCAGAGTTGATCTATACGCATCTCCACACCGCCCAGCATGACACACAGTGCCAACGCACACACACACTCAATGGCTATTTTATTAAGAACAACTGTTCAGTGAAGAAATGAACAAATCAGTCATGTGGCAGCAACACAAGGAATACAATTGTGCAGACACGTATCAAGAGCTTCAGCTACTGCTAACATCAAACATTAGATCTGGTGAAAAGTGTGATCTAAATGGCTTCGACCATGTTGTGGCTGTTGGACTTCAGGGACTGCTGATCACCTTTGATTGTCATGTAACTCAATAGTCTGTAGAGTTTATACAGAATGGCAAGAACAAGCAAACACACAAACAAAAAAGTTGTGTGGTGGGAAACACCGCCCTGCCCTGATAAGAGAGGTCAGAGGCGAATGGCCAGACTTGTTTGAGCTCACAAGAGCTTGAATAACCACGTTTTACTGCAGTGGTGATCTAAAAAGCATCTCTGTTTCACACAACACATTCATCCTTGAGGTGGATGGGCTACAACAGCAGACGACCACAACAGGTTCTACTCCTAAGTGACCTAAGAACACTAATCTGAGAATACTGTGGGCACAGGCTCACTCAAACTGAACTTCAATACTAAAACTTCTGCTGTGACATAAAGAGGCTAGGATCAGAACTTCTAAATGTAAACAGCATGCATCTATGAATCCAACCTGTCTGTCAGTTAACAGCTGAAGCTGGTGGAGGTGATGTGATGGTGTGAGTTGTGTTTTCTCGGCACACACTGAGCCCTCTGATACCAATCGAGCACTGTTGGGCTGAAATGGTCTACGAATTGCATCCCTTTATATCAGTTAGGTCATTTTAACTGGGTCCATAAATATGAGCCTACTCACACCTTGCATTAACATGTGTTACTACATGTGATCATAGACTGCATTTACACATTTCATGCATGCATCCCTAATTTCATCAGATGAGATTCGATTTTAAGTTCCCCCCATAAGAAGTACATGAACAGATAAATCTTGTCTGTTAAGTTTACTTTGGGGACCACTACAGCCTTACACGTCCACTGCTTCCTTGTTTATCTTCTCAGTTGCTCATGTAATTGTATACAGACAATAAAACACTTTCCGTTTATACAGAATCCGTCTCTGACCATTTCCAGTCATAATCCTATAACAATGTATCCAGAGGGTGTTTAAATTTAGCTTTTCAAGCAGTGAAGTAAAACCTGAACATTATCAGATCAGTCCAGTTTTATTAGTGCTACAGTGGCTTCCTGTTAAATTCCGTATCGCCTATAAAATTCTTTTACTGACGTATAAAGCTCTGCATGGTCTCGCACCGGAGTACCTGCAAGATCTAATTTCCTATTATGAACCGCCACGCTTACTCAGATCACAGGATGCTGAACACTTCAATGGGGGGAAGAGCTTTTTCCTGCAAAGCCCCCAAATTGTGGAATAATCTCCCAGTTAATGTTCGGGACTCTGACACAGTCCACATTTTTTAAAGTCTAGACTGAAAACATACTTGTTTAGTTTAGCTTTTGGTAATTAATCTTCCCTTTTAGATAAAGGCAGGAGATCTGGGGGTTCTTGGACATAGAGTTTTATGATAAACTGAGATGTTGCTGCTGTTGTTCCACCACTTCACGCGATCACACAGGTTTGTTGACGGTGGAGTGGGGGGATCCCAGTCTCTCAGGGTGCTCTCATGTCCATGTTACCTTCTGGTTCTCTCCTTTTAGTTTAGGCTGTTATAGTTAGATCTGCCGGAGTCGCCAGCCACACTCATAAACTATTAATCTGTTTACTTTCATATTATCTACAGTCATACTCCTGAGCCAAACTGTTTTAGCTCACGCCCACTTTACATAAAGCCTCAGTCATAGACTGCCTCAGTCATAGACTGCCTCAGTCATAGACTGCCTCAGTCATAGACTGCCTCAGTCATAGACTGCCTCAGTCATAGACTGCCTCAGTCAGAGACTGCCTCTACCTGTGCAGCTTCTAAAGCTTTGCTATCCAGATTTCAAGCAGAGACTCTTTTCTTTGGTGGGAGTTGCCACTGTTGCCTCTGGCTTGCTCACTGGGGGGATATATGTTGTAACTGTCTGTTTTCAAAACTCTGTAAAGCTGCTTTGAGACAACATCGTTGTAAAAAGCGCTATTTGAATAAACTTGACTTGACAAAGACACATGTTAGGACAAAGTGTCACAAACTGATTGAGTTCAGTGTGCTTCACATTCACATATAAAAGTGATAGAGCAGGTAATGCCAATAAGGAACTGAATAAGGAACTGAATAAGGAACGGGATTATATACATATATATATATATATATATATCAACCTACCCAAGGTAAAAGCTGGACCACTTTAAAGTTTTAAATGGAGAGTGCATTTTCAGATCTCCTTTAAATGGGTCACTCTCGGAATGCCAACAAGAGACATCTAAAAGTGGGACAGTAACCTAAAAAAGACATTTCATCCCACTTAATCTTAATTTATATTTTAAGATCAGTCGCTGTCAGTAATGAGTTACATCACTCGTAAGGGTAAAAAGGCAGCAGATATACTCAGCAAACGCAAGCATGTGAACAGACCCTCATACACATTCCCTGCTTTCTTAAATACTATAAAGCTTGTATTATGTATGTAATTTACTTTTACAGTCCATTTGGCTCGCTAATGTTTCCCTCGAGCCACGCAGTCCCTCACTATCACAGGCACTGAACCAGTTAAATTCAGTACCCTGCTGCCTGCCAGAGCAAAAACATCATCTGGGGAAAATAAGGAGAGGCAAGCAGGACACCTGGAGGGTGTTTTTGTAGGTACCACAAGTACTTCATCACCACTGCCAAATTAGCCGTAAGTATTGAGACTTCAAAGAAGAAGGCAGCGTGTTGTGGTCTGCGCCTCGGAGTGGCCTCAGTGTGACTTTGGATTGCTACATGTAGGCTTCTTTCAGTATCTAGTCTCAGTGAAGGGCCTCAGAGGCCTCATGCTGTTTGCTGACACAGAGACGTCTGACTGCACACATATGTAAAGGTCTGAAGTGCACACAGACTAAGATACGAGTTCTCAGAATTTCCTCATTTTCACACAGAGCTTCGATAAAAGCAGACGGACACATGCAGCAGGTTCTGACCTCAGGGGCATTAGCAGAGCGCACATCCTGTCAAAAGTTTGGGACACACCTCGGGTTCTAATGAAATGTTTTGTATTGTTAGATGTATTGTTGGCAGTTCTTTGCACAATACTACACACTATATAAAACAGCTGCAGGCATTTGTATTTAGTAAGAGTAGTATGTAGTATGAGATATTAGTAGACTTTGTCTAAATATTGATTTGACAATTTTCTATTAGTGTTAAAATATAAAATATGTTGCCCCAAAAGTGTTTTTTGGCCACCCACCACAATAAAAGAAGGTTAAGAATAGTGGACTTAGTGAGGCATTGCCCCTTGGAGTGACACACTGATAACCCCATAATCCAGGTAAGAACACTACTGCTACACAAATACACACTCTCTGCTATACCAATAAGTGTATCCACACACGCTGCAAAGTATAACATATACCTGCTTTTAACTAATACTTTGGGTATCATTTGCAACACTCAATCATTTTGTGCTGGTTTTCTTTCAAGACTTCTCCTATAATTTACAGCAAAGATCGAAAGTATGTTGCCCCAAAACTAGTTCAATCTGAAAGGCTTGAGTGCCTCTACGTGCTGACATTACTACAAGGGTTTAAGATGCATGGCATTTCATTGCATTCACTCTCAGCTCTGCAGTTTAAACAAAGATCTAAACTTATATAACAATAAAAACTTAAAATAAATATTAATAAATATTTGATATTAAATCATATTGTAAATATATATGTTTAACTGTTATGTGATTGCAAACCAACAGAGAAAATCTGCTCATGACATAAAACACTGTGTAAAAGTTAAGCCTAACCCTGTCATTTATTTAATTTATAATCCAGATGACAATTTAGCACAAAGCCTGAATAAATACATACTATTTCAACATTTTAGGCATAAATTTTTACACCTTTTATTCTTTTCATAGCTTTTAGTTTTTCAAAGAAATGTCATGATCCAAATAATCCCAAACATATTCAGTGACGCGGAAGTCTTAGCAGCTTCTTTGTTTGATTTGCCAATGTTCTTCTTACACGTCCTTTCAGACTCATAGTGACGAGGTGGAAGGATGGCCAAAAACAATAGTGAATTCCCTCAGATCTGAAGCAAGAGTGGAGCTTGATTTTCTCCTCTCTCTCAAAGATAAATACTTCAAGTTTCTGATGGTGATGATTGTAGTGGTCTAGCAAGTCTTGGTGGTCTATTAGGCCTCGCACAGTTGTTGAGTGCCACTGTCTCTATATCTTTTATTAATTTTAAAAACTCTATTTTATAGAAAATAGAATAGGTGGTCTACATTTTTTGATGGGTACATCTTTCAGATTCAACACAGCCAAGTCGAACACTAACACAGAAATAATAATAATACAACACACACACAAGTCCACGTACTGACATCTTTTGCATTAGATCCAGTTTGAGCAGTGTGTCTCCAGAAAGTGACCTGCATGCTGGAGCAGGGCCACACAGACCAGTGGGCACAGCAGCAGCCTGACTGGAATTTGAGGAATGCCCCGCACGGAGCCTGCTTCCCTATAAGAAAGAGTAGTGGCCTGGCCGCAGTGTCCAGCACAGAACCCACACAGAGTAAAACAATACAGGCAGACTCGCTGTGCCAGCTACTGACCACAGGAGGCCCACAGGAGGCCCACAGGGGCTCTGAATTATCTCATGGGCAAGTTCTCTGATCTATTTACTCACTGATGCCTCGTATTATGCAACCGCTAACTTCGTTGTAATAACAAGCACTGAGAACTTTATCCTTAGCTGCTCCACCACGGAAGTCTGAACAGCCTGAAGATGTAAAGATTTGATTTGTGGATTAACAAACAGCAGCCTGATGAAGTCACTTCAACACAGTCCATGAAAATGCCTCACTGTGATTAATGCAACAGCCTGGCATGAAACCCACATGCCATCAAATCATCACTTTTACCCAGACGGAAAAGGTATCATGGAAATCTGACTTCACTAATAATCCGCCTCCAAATACAGTTGGAAGACAAATGCATCGCTCTTCAAGAGCGCTGGTGGGGAAAGCGAGGGCCAGGTCATTTTTCAGTTTTCAGCCAAAGTGCCAGGGGAGTAAATCCTTCACGCAGCTAAGGAGCATCCAATTGGAGAGAGTCCATGCAGGCATATTAGACACAGGGCCTCATACTGGAGACGCAGTGTAATACTGCTAAAGGCTAGAGCTACAACACACATTTCTTATTTCCCCATCACCGCTTCTCAGTGATCTATCAGTTTATGTTTCCTGCAAGCACTGACCTGCATAGAATTACTGATATTGCAGAATCAGTGATGTGCAGAGTTTGTAAGTAATTCTTCAGCCTTTATGCACTTGAGTGATAAACAAGCCGACAGTGGAAAATGCTATTCAACAACATGTGAGCAGGTGGGCTTTAAGTGGAACTATAGGTTGTTTAAAAAATAAAATTAGAAAAACAACATTAAGAAACATTGGTAATGTTAATTACTTATTGTGTTAATGCAGTATTAATGGATTTACTTTGACATCTCTAAGTTTTAAATTCAAGATTTTAAGTTTACAATAATGATAATTTATATAATGTATAATGTATATAATATATAGAAACATATTCTTATTAAAATGACAATACATTGTAATTAAAGTTAATATATAATCAATATACAAGATGTTTAATTTAAAACATTCCAAAGTTATTCCAACTAAATTTATTAACAGAACGTGAAGTAGGTTTTTGATGTAGAGATAATTATTGAAGTCTGCTAAGTCTGCTATGTTAACCAGCATGCTCCTGCCAACTGATACCACTTTGAACTTGACGGGCAATAGTGTGTCACTCTAGTGTCGATTCTGCCACATGAGCAGACTGCAGAGAAAAAAAAACAGAAAAAAAAACTAGTGACACAAAATAAAAACATATAGTTAACAATAGTGTTACGTCCCACCACTGGAAACAGCAGCTCTTGGCAAGTAAATAAAAGTTTGATACTGAGCATTCTTCAGAACAGCAGGTTAACAGGGAGAGGCACTGTGTGGAACATGAATCCAACAGAATACGTCATCTTAATTATTGCTTCTTTAAGAGTGCAATTATACACAGTGATTTCTCTACAACACAGAACTGTGATGTGGAGATGAGCGATATCACCTGCATATCAGCTACAGGGTCTAATTTTAATTTCTTTTTTTTTACTTTTCAAAAAGTAAACTTTACTTTTCAAAATGAAATTAGTAGTACGTAAACATTGCTCAAGTTTAAAACATTCACACTTCAGTCCATAGAGTTATGGAAACTAAGCTGCAAAACCTGTCTGTAAACAGTGATAAATAAAAAAAACTGAAATTACCTATACCTGTTCAGCCCACAACAGATTAGCCTTGCTAATTCATACTGAGAGAGTGTTTCAGCCTGTACTGTTATAAAATGAGAACACTTGTTTACATACATCTGTTTTAAAGGCCCAGTAAAAAAAAGCCTGAGGGAAATGATCATGTAAAACCTTATTAGAAGAGTGTTCCCAGTACGTGATCAAATTTAAATTAAATATAAGAAAAATGAATAAGTGCCTTTTAATGATGCATCTAATGCATTTAAACAGCAGAAGGTCGCAGACAACTTAATGCACACCCATGCATGCAATATCACAGGCCATGTTTAATAACACACAATCAGTGCTTGATGGGAAAATAAAAAAGTGCTGAATTTCTACAGTGAATAAAAGATTATAGGAGATATCACTGATGTTCACAACATATATTTATGTATATAAAAAGAAGAACCCTTTTCAAAATTATTAATTAGATCAAGTGCGTTGTCTGCAGCATTCGATAAAGCAATGTTTATTATGACTGTAGTCATTTGTAATCAGAGAGCCATTGTGCTTGTTTATTTTGTGTGATAAACACGAGATAAACAAGGCATAATCAAGATTCTTTTTAATCTGAGCAGGGAACAATCATGCTCATAAATATTTTCGGTGCTGTTCAGCTCTGATATGGATAAAAACCTGCCTGTTTTCCTCCCTGTAGTTGCAGTTAAGTGAATATGTGAGGACCTGATTTGTGAGCAAATGCAAATTCTATATCCATTTGGCGCATTCCAAAGAAACATACAGCTCAGCACAAGGCTAGGCTTATAGGTATGTTGTGTTTTTGGGTGTGTGTGTTAAAGAAATGTGTGTTTTGTACTCAGGTACCGTGAACTGTGGGCTACTATAACCAAAAACAAATTGTGTGAGCATATGCGGCCGAGGAAGTCTGATTCTGATTCTGAAATTCGAGGGTGGACTAAATTAGATTCCACATGGGCAGCTTGGACTAGGTGTGAATACGCAAGAACAAGTTTCAGTGCTGGCCCAATTCAAGCACTGCATAAGTCTCATTAGTGAGTTGTGCAACATGGAAATCACCTTTTTCATCATTAACTTTTTTATTATGACTGCACCCCTTATCACACAGCCTCACCTAACACCCTTCTGTTTCTCCAGCTGCTGGAGCTCATCTCACCCTGATAAAAGGAGGCTTGAATCCTGGCTCAAATGCAGTGGGGGGTAAACAGGGGAGGGGAGTGCAGGGGGTGGTGGTGACATCGACCATTCCACAGACATTAGAGCATAAGGACGATGGCCACTACACCAGTGGCATGTGTCTGCGTCAAACACCCGGAGCCGCATGACTCCGGCTCCTTTTACACATCCGTACTTACACAAACACACAGGGGCCACGTACCGCACACCTGCTCCCTACATGGAGAGCGTGTATGGAGTACACAGCTTAATCTGAGACACTGATCTGCAGACAGCCGACGGAATGTCCCGCAGGTTAAAGGGAAACAGTCGCCACCTCCGCGCCCCTCCCACTCCACCTCTTTAATGTAAGACATTTTGATAATCATCTACAAAATCTCTCTCGCACCCAAAACACCATCAGCTGGCCCGCACCCTCCTTTCAGTGTCATTATGAAAGTCTTGTTTCAACTAACGATACAGAAAAAAACTTTAGAAACTATTTTTAACAGTTGTTCAATAATTATTTAAACATTATGCAGTATGTATGACTGAAGAGCACAATAGCAAGAAGAATACTGTTCTATTAAGCATATAATAGAAAAACACATCACTGAATAATTCTTAAATACAAGCGCCAGAGACAAACAGAGGGCCAATTACTGGATGTCTTCTCAAGCTTCATATCTTTAACTAGTTATCAGTGACAACAAAAACATGTTGAAATTTGATGGTGGAATTATTTAGTGTGTATTCCAAATTCTGAGTATCACATCTGTGCTTGCAAGTAGAAGATTATGATTTGAACTGATGAAAAGTTTTGTTCTGAGGAAAGAAAAGCTGTCCTCACTGTTGATGTCAAAACAAATAAAAACAAATGTAAACTCAAAGCTGCTGATAGAGAGTGTAAACTGATGAGTAATGTAATTAACTGCATATCACACAGTGTAATTAAACATGTACTAATGTTATATATATATATAATTATATTGGAATGGTATAGTAAAGCTAAATTCGAAGGGAGCGACCTGGGCAATCGGATATTTATCATTAGTGTAATGAATTAGATCACAATATGTTTTTTGAGCATAACGTAAATATCGTCTATACTTAAACAACACTTTATTTATTTGCAATCAGTGTAGTGTACTATCACGTGCAGACACCAAGTATTCTGAAATGTGACTACTTACTTTTACACAGGGTTTACTTGATGTCAGATGTCAAAACAACAAAAAACGTCTCAGCCTCACGCCTGTCTATCAGGCCCGCTAGCCAGTCTTACTGAGGGGTCTAGGGAGCAAGATCACAGTGTATGCATACACTACCAGCGCTTCATTAAGGTGGTCTTACTCGAGGCACAGAGGGCATACATTGCAAGGGGCTCAAAGTTCATGTTAAGTTGTTTTTGGTTCCTTTATACCTCTGTTGAAGGGTCTAAATACGGGTGAAGTGGTGGGCTTTCTGAAGTAGAGCAGAGGACTATGTTAAACTGTTTGTTTTGTTTTTCTTGCTGTTAGGTGTGTGTTTGGTAAATTAATAATAAAGCTACATTATGGGCCATGACCTCGAATCGTTCAAGTTTCTCCAAAAAAAACCTGAAGGCTACAGTACTTTGCAGTTTTATTCGGGCCCAGCCCAAAATGAAACACTGAGCAGGAGTGTCTCTTGTGATAGGGGTAGACACCACAGCGTTCTGGTAATACGTTGCCTCCTATCGTCTACAGAATAAAATTGACTGGTCGCTTCATCTTACACATTACCCCATTAAAGTATCCCAATGTCATATATTAGTCAGATAGCCCTCCTACTACTCCAGCGTAAATCAGAAATCCAGAACATACTTGTATTTCAAAGCATGCATTACAGTTTACCAGTAATCATCAATAGTCATTTGTAAACTATTCGTCTTGCTTCATGCAGTGTTTGTCATCTGCCGTCTAATACAGCCATGAGTGCTCCTCCAATTTAAGGCTGGGTGGCGGTCAGAGGTGAGTCAACGCCCGCTCACTTCTCCTCAGACACTTATACACAAAGTGTCAGCTTACACCTGAATGACTGACTTTCTGACTCTCTCTCTCTGGTTGCTGGTTTTAAACCGTAGGAAAGCATGTGGCTCTGTCACACAGGGCAGCATATATGGCTGGACTAGTCAGAAGCAATGACGTCAGAGCAGCCTGAATGGCAGGAATAGGCATTCCCCACATGGCTCCCCTGAGACCGTATGCCACGTCACTGCTGCGTATGGAAGCTAATGCTTGTGCACAGCTATGTCAGTGGGTTCTATAGGTGAGAATGGCCCCCATTACAGGCCCGTGGAATTTACAATAACAGCAGGTCATTGCTGTAACTCAATTGTCTTCATTTAAGTGTTTATCCATGCCTGAATTACTGTAAACAGCAGTGTATGTTTCTGATCCCAAACAATCAGCTAAGACTCTCGAGTGCATCTCCAAATGTACAATATTCTGCTTGATTTAGTACATTTGTGTTATACATAAATCAGACTTTATATATAAATACTTTATTCACTAACGTTACAGAATGAGCTATATAAACAATAAAAATACAATAAAAAACATAATTTTGGTTGAAAATGTGAGTGCATTCTCATTATTATACATTATATTATTATTATGTACATTATATTATTATACTCAATACACTATAACATTACATAACAAATCAAAAGTGCATACAGCTGAACCGTTACCTTCAGTCCGATACTTACATTCCCAATACAAAATACTACAAACACGCTCAAACTGAACATCAGATTTTAACCAAGTGTCCTCAATATACCACAATCACTGCATCAAGTGCCTCAGGGAACAATGTGAGCGAAGAAAACAAAGGCAGACATTCCACGGGCCTGACATCAGTGTGCATGTGGGGGTGTGTGCTCTAATAATGTGGCTTTAATTAGAGAGAGGAGTGAAGCTCCAGCTATAGATAATGGAAAAAGAGAGAACTGAAAGATTGCTATGAGCTCATAATGCACTCTTTCAAATGGATTTAGCTTGACAGGACAGAGTTACAGCCTCCTTTCAAAAAGCCTGGTTAAATAATCTAAAAACTACAGAGCAGAGTCAGTAAAACAGCCTGTCACTGCCGACAGTCTACAATTTGCTCTGGCGGGGGTAGTCAATATAGCGCCTTATCTACTTTCATGCAAATGAATACTTTGTGATTAACATATGAGCAGAACAATGAGACCCCTGGTTTGTTACAAGTTCTTTGTATGGAGGCAGATTTTTACCAGGTAAGAGAGAAGAAAAAGGGGCTGTAGGGGATTGTTTCTACCAGCATTATCCAGATTTTTACTTTTTATGTCAAACTATTTCTTGTTTTCTCGATACGTTTGGGCTGGAATGTCAAAATATTTGTTCATTCTCTTCAAGAAGGTATAATTCATTTTAGTATGTCATTATTAGTAATTTGAAAAGACACTGCAGCATAGTTGTTGGTGTGGACATTATCAGGTGTAATAAATTGAGGTAGGTGGTAACTATAACAATCCCCTCTCAGTAGTTTGCCAAAACTACAAAACACCAGCAACCTAAGGGGGCAAATGGGTCGATGTGATGACTAAAGACAATTTGTGATGTCCCAAAATGTGAGTAGGTCGTCACTCTATTTTCACACAAACTGTTTTGTTTGACATAATCTAATACCAAAAGCATATCGGGGTCAACCATGAATTGCTTTTGGGCTAAAGGTGGGCAGGGAAAAATGGTAACTTTTAAAACCCATCCAACAGCTAGTGAAGGCAGTGCTCAAACTAGGAGGTGATGATGTTTTTGAGTGATCTTAAAAATAAGAAATTCCTAAAAAAAAAAAGAAAAAAAAAAAAGAAATAATAAACAAAGAAACATCATCTATTGTGGTAAAAAAACAGTTCTTTAGATAAGGGCAGCATTTTGTTGGCTAGCTTGTTTCTCTTAGCACAGTCTAAAAAAATGTGGGGGTGGATTAGACGGGGACACCCCTGATATTGGAGGACTTCCCCACAATCAAGCACAACCTTTTGGACTTTTTGCCAATAACCCTAACGCTGACACTAACCTTAACAGTGATTGGATGGCTTTAAAACGCCCACACTCTTATTACTTTATGTTTCTGCTGAGGCCTCTACTAGTAGAAGAATGATGAGATCATGTCTGGCCCCAAAAAACTGCCTACTCATCATTGCTGATTCACTGAGAAGGTACATTTAAAGTTGTGATTTCTGTTCATGGAGTACTCAAGTTCCATCAGAAACTCGTGACAGTCCTAGTCTTGAACAGCAGGACTACATTAAGTGATTAAATGTGAATAAAATACAGCAATGAACAACTGATAAAGCTCATGCTCCACGGGCTTTGCCTGGGCAGGTTGCCACAGATCCGGCAGCAAACAAAGCTTACTATACACCTGAGACGAGTGATGTGTTTTCCTAAGTTTTCTTTCCCCTAACTGCTTCATTTTCATCTACCGACAAAAGAAAATGACGGTAATCCGGATAAAATTTGGATTGTTGGAACTTGAGTGGTATGCATATGGCATTCTGCCACCAACCCTTTAACAGAATGTCAGCACTACTGTATGCGTGCTCGTTTAACACCATGGAAACTTTATTGAAGAGTGTGTCGACGTTACCAAGAGCCACAGCATCGCCAGCATTTCTTCTCAACTTCCCACCATGCAGTACTTGGACGTGTGACGGCGGTCACATCGGCGAGCGAGAGGCTGATTCACACAGTCTGGGGGCCAGCTCATAAATCCACACAAGGCGGGGTCCAGCCGGAGAGAATGGTAGGGAGATTTACAGGCTCATTATCGGAGAAGGCCTGAAACAGGGTGAGGAGAAGGGGAAAACACCTCGGGCTGCTGGAATGCCCAGCTACAGAGGTGCCATTCACAAGAATGCTGCAGTGGAACAGAGTGCAGAAATATAGCAGTGAAGCTGCGAGTGAGACAGAGACAGAGTGACGAGAGGAGGGAAATAAACATTTAAAACGTGACCGTAGTGGGGTGGGGGGGTTCAGAACTGAGGAATGAAGCCGTGGTGGCAGTGTTCCCAGCCAGAGCCCGAGAGAGGCGCTCTCTTCGCTGGAGTCCACTGTAGGAATGTCTCCATCACTCTCTCCAGTAACTCCTTTAACAGAGAGATCTGAGGAAGGCAGGCCAAAACGATAACATGCAAGAGTTATTTCAACACTGAGAGATTTCCAGACCTGATAGAGGAAAGATATCTGGACAGGAGAACCCCTAGCAGATGTGGGGAACACCTACAACGTCCTAGAATATGAGCAGCAAATGCCACAGGTTTAATCATCTTTGGTTATCCTACACTGTTGATAATGAGGATGCCTATATGAGCTTTGGCTTGGCTGTTCGGTTAGCCAATAGTCTGAAGCGGCACCAATGCCAGACAAGACTCAATGGTAA